>OZ038478.1:129231578-129361578 GCA_964036315.1 Acanthosepion esculentum
TCATTTTCTCATTCTTTTTCTTTATTTCTTTCCAGTCCTTTCTTTCTTTATCATTTTCTCACTCTTTTTTCTTTATTTCTTTCCAGTCCTTTCTTTCTTTATCATTTTCTCATTCTTTTTCTTTATTTCTTTCCAGTCCTTTCGTTCTTTATCATTTTCTCACTCTTTTTCTTTATTTCTTTCCAGTCCTTTCTTTCTTTATCATTTTCTCACTCTTTTTCTTTATTTCTTTCCAGTCCTTTCGTTCTTTATCATTTTCTCACTCTTTTTCTTTATTTCTTTCCAGTCCTTTCTTTCTTTATCATTTTCTCACTCTTTTTCTTTATTTCTTTCCAGTCCTTTCTTTCTTTATCATTTTCTCATTCTTTTTCTTTATTTCTTTCCAGTCCTTTCTTTCTTTATCATTTTCTCACTCATTTTCTTTATTTCTTTCCAGTCCTTTCTTTCTTTATCATTTTCTCACTCTTTTTCTTTATTTCTTTCCAGTCCTTTCTTTCTTTATCATTTTCTCATTCTTTTTCTTTATTTCTTTCCAGTCCTTTCGTTCTTTATCATTTTCTCACTCTTTTTCTTTATTTCTTTCCAGTCCTTTCTTTCTTTATCATTTTCTCACTCTTTTTCTTTATTTCTTTCCAGTCCTTTCCTTCTTTATCATTTTCTCATTCTTTTTCTTTATTTCTTTCCAGTCCTTTCTTTCTTTATCATTTTCTCACTCTTTTTCTTTATTTCTTTCCAGTCCTTTCTATCTTTATCATTTTCTCACTCTTTTTCTTTATTTCTTTCCAGTCCTTTTTATTCTTTATTATTTTCTCACTCTTTTTCTTTATTTCTTTCCAGTCCTTTCTTTCTTTATCATTTTCTCACTCTTTTTCTTTATTTCTTTCCAGTCCTTTCGTTCTTTATCATTTTCTCACTCTTTTTCTTTATTTCTATCCAGTCCTTTCTTTCTTTATCATTTTCTCATTCTTTTTCTTTATTTCTTTCCAGTCCTTTCGTTCTTTATCATTTTCTCACTGTTTTTTTTATTTCTTTCCAGTCCTTTCTTTCTTTATCATTTTCTCACGCTTTTTCTTTATTTCTTTTCAGTCCATTCTTTCTTTATTATTTTCTCATTCTTTTTCTTTATTTCTTTCCAGTCCTTTCTTTCTTTATCATTTTCTCACTCTTTTTCTTTATTTCTTTCCAGTCCTTTCTTTCTTTATCATTTTCTCATTCTTTTTCTTTATTTCTTTCCA
This sequence comes from Acanthosepion esculentum, assembly GCA_964036315.1. Taxonomy (NCBI): domain Eukaryota; kingdom Metazoa; phylum Mollusca; class Cephalopoda; order Sepiida; family Sepiidae; genus Acanthosepion; species Acanthosepion esculentum. Next base: position 129,232,814 of record OZ038478.1, read on the forward strand.
GTCCTTTCTTTCTTTATCATTTTCTCATCCTTTTTCTTTATTTCTTTCCAGTCCTTTCGTTCTTTATCATTTTCTCACTCTTTTTCTTTATTTCTTTCCAGTCCTTTCTTTCTTTATCATTTTCTCATTCTTTTTCTTTATTTCTTTCCAGTCCTTTCTTTCTTTATCATTTTCTCACTCTTTTTCTTTATTTCTATCCAGTCCTTTCTTTCTTTATCATTTTCTCATTCTTTTTCTTTATTTCTTTCCAGTCCTTTCTTTCTTTATCATTTTCTCACTCTTTTTCTTTATTTCTTTCCAGTCATTTCTTTCTTTATCATTTTCTCACTCTTTTTCTTTATTTCTTTCCAGTCCTTTCTTTCTTTATCATTTTCTCATTCTTTTTCTTTATTTCTTTCCAGTCCTTTCTTTCTTTATCATTTTCTCATTCTTTTTCTTTATTTCTTTCCAGTCCTTTCGTTCTTTATCATTTTCTCACTCTTTTTCTTTATTTCTTTCCAGTCCTTTCTTTCTTTATCATTTTCTCACTCTTTTTCTTTATTTCTTTCCAGTCCTTTTTATTCTTCATTATTTTCTCACTCTTTTTCTTTATTTCTTTCCAGTCCTTTCTTTCTTTATCATTTTCTCACTCTTTTTCTTTATTTATTTCCAGTACTTTCTTTCTTTATCATTTTCTCACTCTCTTTCTTTATTTCTTTCCAGTCCTTTCTTTCTTCATCATTTTCACACGCTTTTTCTTTATTTCTTTCCAGTCTTTTCTTTCTTTAACATATTCTCACGCTTTTTCTTTATTTCTTTCCAGTCCTTTCTTTCTTTAACATTTTCTCACACTTTTTCTTTATTTCTTTCCAGTCCTTTATTTATTCATCATTTTCACTCTTTTTCTTCATTTCTTTCTAGTCCTTTCTTTCTTTATCATTTTCTCACTCTTTTTCTTTATTATTTCCAGTCCTTTCTTTCTTTATCATTTTCTCACTCTTTTTCTTTATTTTTTTCCTGTCGTTTCTTTCTTTATCATTTTCTCACTCTTTTTCTTTATTTATTTCCAGTTCTTTCTTTCTTTATCATTTTCTCACTCTCTTTCTTTATTTCTTTCCAGTCCTTTCTTTCTTCATCATTTTCACACTTTTTCTTTATTTCTTTCCAGTCCTTCCTTCTTTAACATTTTCCAAAGCTTTTTCTTTATTTCTTTCCAGTCCTTTCTTTATCATTTTCTCACTCTTTTTCTTTATTTCTTTCCAGTCCTTTCTTTCTTTATCATTTTCTCATTCTTTTTCTTTATTTCTTTCCAGTCCATTCTTTCTTTATCATTTTCTCACGCTTTTTCTTTATTTCTTTCCAGTCCTTCCTACTTTAACATTTTCCAAAGCTTTTTCTTTATTTCTTTCCAGTCCTTTCTTTCTTTATCATTTTCTCAGTCTTTTTCTTTATTTCTTTCCAGTTCTTTCTTTCTTTATCATTTTCTCACACTTTTTCTTTATTTCTTTCCAGTCCATTCTTTCTTCATCATTTTCTCATTCTTTTTCTTTATTTATTTCCAGTCCTTTCTTTCTTTATCATTTTCTCACTCTTTTTCTTTATTTCTTTCCAGTCCTTTCTTTCTTTATCATTTTCTCATTCTTTTTCTTTATTTCTTTCCAGTCCTTTCTTTCTTTAACATTTACATACGATTTTCTTTATTTCTTTCCAGTCCTTTCTTTCTTTATCATTTTCTCACTCTCTTTCTTTATTTCTTTCCAGTCCTTTCTTTCCTCATCATTTTCACACTTTTTCTTTATTTCTTTCCAGTCCTTCCTTCTTTAACATTTTCCAAAGCTTTTTCTTTATTTCTTTCCAGTCCTTTCTTTCTTTATCATTTTCTCACTCTTTTTCTTTATTTCTTTCCAGTTCTTTCTTTCTTTAGCATTTTCTCACACTTTTTCTTTATTTCTTTACAGTCGTTTCTTTCTTTATCATTTTCTCACTCTTTTTCTTTATTTCTTTCCAGTCCTTTCTTTCTTTATCATTTTCTCACTCTTTCTCTTTATTTCTTTCCAGTCCTTTCTTTCTTTATCATTTTCTCACTCTTTTTCTTTATTTCTTTCCAGTCCTTTCTTTCTTTAACATTTACTCACGATTTTCTTTATTTCTTTCCAGTCCTTTCTTTCTTTAACATTTTCTCAGACTTTTTCTTTATTTTTGTCCAGTCCTTTCTTTATTTATCATTTTCTCACGCTTTTTCTTTATTTATTTCCAGACCTTTCTTTCTTTAACATTTTCTCACGCTTTTTCTTTATTTCTTTCCAGTCCTTTCTTTCTTTATCATTTTCTCACATTTTTTCTTTATTTCTTTCCAGTCCTTTATTTATTCATCATTTTCACTCATTTTCTTCATTTCTTTCCAGTCCTTTCTTTCTTTATCATTTTCTCACTCTTTTTCTTTATTTATTTCCAGTCCTTTCTTTCTTTATCATTTTCTCACTCTTTTTCTTTATTTCTTTCCTGTCCTTTCTTTCTTTATCATTTTCTCACTCTTTTTCCTTATTTATTTTCAGTTCTTTCTTTCTTTATCATTTTCTCACTGTCTTTCTTTATTTCTTTCCAGTCCTTTCTTTCTTTATCATTTTCTCACACTTTTTCTTTATTTCTTTCCAGTCCATTCTTTCTTCATCATTTTCTCATTCTTTTTCTTTATTTATTTCCAGTCCTTTCTTTCTTTATCATTTTCTCACTCTTTTTCTTTATTTCTTTCCAGTCCTTTCTTTCTTTATCATTTTCTCATTCTTTTTCTTTATTTCTTTCCAGTCCTTTCTTTCTTTAACATTTACATACGATTTTCTTTATTTCTTTCCAGTCCTTTCTTTCTTTAACATTTTCTCAGACTTTTTCTTTATTTTTGTCCAGTCCTTTCTTTCTTTAACATTTTGTCACACTTTTTCTTTATTTCTTTCCAGTCCTTTATTTATTCATCATTTTCACTCTTTTTCTTCATATCTTTCCAGTCCTTTCTTTCTTTATCATTTTCTCACTCTTTTTCTTTATTTATTTCCAGTCCTTTCTTTCTTTATCATTTTCTCACTCTTTTTCTTTATTTCTTTCCTGTCCTTTCTTTCTTTATCATTTTCTCACTCTTTTTCTTTATTTATTTCCAGTACTTTCTTTCTTTATCATTTTCTCACTCTCTTTCTTTATTTCTTTCCAGTCCTTTCTTTCTTCATCATTTTCACACTTTTTCTTTATTTCTTTCCAGTCCTTCCTTCTTTAACATTTTCCAAAGCTTTTTCTTTATTTCTTTCCAGTCCTTTCTTTCTTTATCATTTTCTCACTCTTTTTCTTTATTTCTTTCCAGTTCTTTCTTTCTTTAGCATTTTCTCACACTTTTTCTTTATTTCTTTCCAGTCGTTTCTTTCTTCATCATTTTCTCATTCTTTTTCTTTATTTCTTTCCAGTCCTTTCTTTCTTTATCATTTTTTCACTCTTTCTCTTTATTTCTTTCCAGTCCTTTCTTTCTTTATCATTTTCTCACTCTTTTTCTTTATTTCTTTCCAGTCCTTTCGTTCTTTATCATTTTCTCACTCTTTTTCTTTATTTATTTCCAGTCCTTTCTTTCTTTATCATTTTCTCATTCTTTTTCTTTATTTCTCTCCAGTCCTTTCTTTCTTTATCATTTTCTCACTCTTTTTCTTTATTTCTTTCCAGTCCTTTCTTTCTTTATCATTTTCACACGCTTTTTCTTTATTTCTTTCCAGTCTTTTCTTTCTTTAACATTTTCTCACGCTTTTTCTTTATTTCTTTCCAGTCCTTTCTTTCTTTAACATTTTCTCACACTTTTTCTTTATTTCTTTCCAGTCCTTTATTTATTCATCATTTTCACTCTTTTTCTTCATTTCTTTCTAGTCCTTTCTTTCTTTATCATTTTCTCACTCTTTTTCTTTATTATTTCCAGTCCTTTCTTTCTTTATCATTTTCTCACTCTTTTTCTTTATTTTTTTCCTGTCGTTTCTTTCTTTATCATTTTCTCACTCTTTTTCTTTATTTATTTCCAGTCCTTTCTTTCTTTATCATTTTCTCACTCTTTTTCTTTATTTCTTTCCTGTCCTTTCTTTCTTTATCATTTTCTCACTCTTTTTCTTTATTTATTTCCAGTACTTTCTTTCTTTATCATTTTCTCACTCTCTTTCTTTATTTCTTTCCAGTCCTTTCTTTCTTCATCATTTTCACACTTTTTCTTTATTTCTTTCCAGTCCTTCCTTCTTTAACATTTTCCAAAGCTTTTTCTTTATTTCTTTCCAGTCCTTTCTTTCTTTATCATTTTCTCACTCTTTTTCTTTATTTCTTTCCAGTTCTTTCTTTCTTTAGCATTTTCTCACACTTTTTCTTTATTTCTTTCCAGTCGTTTCTTTCTTCATCATTTTCTCATTCTTTTTCTTTATTTCTTTCCAGTCCTTTCTTTCTTTATCATTTTTTCACTCTTTCTCTTTATTTCTTTCCAGTCCTTTCTTTCTTTATCATTTTCTCACTCTTTTTCTTTATTTCTTTCCAGTCCTTTCGTTCTTTATCATTTTCTCACTCTTTTTCTTTATTTATTTCCAGTCCTTTCTTTCTTTATCATTTTCTCATTCTTTTTCTTTATTTCTCTCCAGTCCTTTCTTTCTTTATCATTTTCTCACTCTTTTTCTTTATTTCTTTCCAGTCCTTTCTTTCTTTATCATTTTCACACGCTTTTTCTTTATTTCTTTCCAGTCTTTTCTTTCTTTAACATTTTCTCACGCTTTTTCTTTATTTCTTTCCAGTCCTTTCTTTCTTTAACATTTTCTCACACTTTTTCTTTATTTCTTTCCAGTCCTTTATTTATTCATCATTTTCACTCTTTTTCTTCATTTCTTTCTAGTCCTTTCTTTCTTTATCATTTTCTCACTCTTTTTCTTTATTATTTCCAGTCCTTTCTTTCTTTATCATTTTCTCACTCTTTTTCTTTATTTTTTTCCTGTCGTTTCTTTCTTTATCATTTTCTCACTCTTTTTCTTTATTTATTTCCAGTTCTTTCTTTCTTTATCATTTTCTCACTCTCTTTCTTTATTTCTTTCCAGTCCTTTCTTTCTTCATCATTTTCACACTTTTTCTTTATTTCTTTCCAGTCCTTCCTTCTTTAACATTTTCCAAAGCTTTTTCTTTATTTCTTTCCAGTCCTTTCTTTATCATTTTCTCACTCTTTTTCTTTATTTCTTTCCAGTCCTTTCTTTCTTTATCATTTTCTCATTCTTTTTCTTTATTTCTTTCCAGTCCATTCTTTCTTTATCATTTTCTCACGCTTTTTCTTTATTTCTTTCCAGTCCTTTCTTTCTTTAACATTTTCTCACGCTTTTTCTTTATTTCTTTCCAGTCATTTCTTTCTTTATCATTTACTTACTATTTTCTTTATTTCATTCCAGTCCTTTGTTTCTTTATCATTTTCTCACATTTGTTCTTTATTTCTTTCCAGTCCTTTCTTTCTCTATCATTTTCTCATTCTTTTTCTTGATTTCTTTCCAGTCCTTTCGTTCTTTATCATTTTCTCACTCTTTTTCTTTATTTCTTTCCTGTCCTTTCTTTATTTATCATTTTCTCACTATTTTTCTTTATTTACTTCCAGTCGTTTCTTTCTTTATCATTTTCTCACTATGTTTCTTTATTTATTTCCAGTCCTTTCTTTCTTTATCATTTTCTCACTCTTTTTCTTTATTTATTTCCAGTCCTTTCTTTCTTTATCATTTTCTCACTCTTTTTCTTTTTTTCTTTCCAGTCATTTCTTTTTTTATCATTTTCACACGCTTTTTCATTATATCTTTCCAGTCTTTTCTTTCTTTAACATTTTCTCACGCTTTTTCTTTATTTCTTTCCAGTCCTTTCTTTCTTTAACATTTTCTCACACTTTTTCTTTATTTCTTTCCAGTCCTTTATTTATTCATCATTTTCACTCTTTTTCTTCATTTCTTTCCAGTCCTTTCTTTCTTTATCATTTTCTAACTCTTTTTCTTTATTTATTTCCAGTCCTTTCTTTATTTTCATTTTCTCACTCTTTTTCTTTATTTCTTTCCTGTCCTTTCTTTCTTTATCATTTTCTCACTCTTTTTCTTTATTTATTTCCAGTTCTTTCTTTCTTTATCATTTTCTCACTCTCTTTCTTTATTTCTTTCCAGTCCTTTCTTTCTTTATCATTTTCTCACACTTTTTCTTTATTTCTTTCCAGTCCTTTCTTTCTTCATCATGTTCTCATTCTTTTTCTTTATTTCTTTCCAGTCCTTTCTTTCTTTATCATTTTCTCACTCTTTTTCTTTATTTCTTTCCAGTCCTTTCTTTCTTTATCATTTTCTCACTCTTTTTCTTTATTTCTTTCCAGTCCTTTCTTTCTTTAACATTTACTCACGCTTTTTCTATATTTCTTTCCAGTCCTTTCTTTCTTTAACATTTACTCACGATTTTCTTTATTTCTTTCCAGTCCTTTCTTTCTTTAACATTTTCTCAGACTTTTTCTTTATTTTTGTCCAGTCCTTACTTTATTTATCATTTTCTCACGCTTTTTCTTTATTTATTTCCAGTCCTTTCTTTATTTATCATTTTCTCACTATTTTTCTTTATTTCCTTCCAGTCGTTTCTTTCTTTATCATTTTCTCACTCTTTTTCTTTATTTATTTCCAGTCCTTTCTTTCTTTATCATTTTCTCATTCTTTTTCTTTATTTCTCTCCAGTCCTTTCTTTTTTATCATTTTCTCACTCTTTTTCTTTATTTCTTTCCAGTCCTTTCTTTCTTTATCATTTTCACACGCTTTTTCTTTATTTCTTTCCAGTCTTTTCTTTCTTTAAAGATTTTCTCACGCTTTTTCTTCATTTTTTTCCAGTCCTTTCTTTCTTTAACATTTTCTCACGCTTTTTTATTTCTTTCCAGGCCTTTCTTTCTTTATCATTTTCTCACTGTTTTTCTTTATTTCTTTCCAGTCCATTCTTTCTTTATCCTTTTCTCACGCTTTTTCTTTATTTCTTTCCAGTCCTTTCTTTCTTTAACATTTTCTCACGCTTTTTCTTTATTTCTTTCCAGTCCTTTCTTTCTTTATCATTTTCTCACTATTTTCTTTATTTCATTCCAGTCCTTTGTTTCTTTATCATTTTCTCACTTTTGTTCTTTACTTCTTTCCAGTCCATTCTTTCTTTATCATTTTATCACGCTTTTTCTTTATTTCTTTCCAGTCCTTTCTTCCTTTAACATTTTCTCACGCTTTTTCTTTATTTCTTTCCAGTCCTTTCTTTCTTTATCATTTTCTCACTCTTTTTCTTTATTCTTTCCAGCCCTTTCTTTCTTTATCATTTTCTCACACTTTTTCTTTATTTATTTCCAGTCCATTCTTTCTTTATCATTTTCTCACTCTTTGTCTTTATTTATTTCCAGTCCATTCTTTCTTTATCATTTTCTCACTCTTTTTCTTTATTTCTTTCCAGTCCTTTCTTTCTTTATCATTTTCTCACTCTTTTTCTTTATTTATTTCAATCCTTTCTTTCTTTATCATTTTCTCACTCTTTTTCTTTATTTCTTTCCAGTCCTTTCATTCTTTATCCTTTTCTCACAATTTTTATTTATTTATTTCCAGTCCTTTCTTTCTTTATCATTTTCTCACTCTTTTTCTTTATTTCTTTCCAGTCCTTTTTTTATTTATCATTTTTTTACTATTTTTATTTATTTCTTTCCAGTCGTTTTTTCTTTATCATTTTCTCACTCTTTTACTTTATTTATTTCCAGTCCTTTCTTTCTTTAACATTTTCTCACGCTTTTTTTTATTTCTTTCCAGTCCTTTCTTTCTTTATCATTTTCTCACGCTTTTTCATTATTTCTATCCAGTCCTTTCTTTATTTATCATTTTCTCACAATTTTTCTTTATTTATTTCCAGTCCTTTCTTTATTTATCATTTTCTCACTATTTTTATTTATTTCTTTCCAGTCGTTTTTTCTTTATCATTTTCTCACTCTTTTTCTTTATTTATTTCCAGTTTTTTGTTTCTTTAACATTTTCTCACGCTTTTTTTTATTTCTTTCCAGTCCTTTCTTTCTTTATCATTTTCTCACGCTTTTTCTTTATTTCTATCCAGTCCTTTCTTTCTTTATCATTTTCTCACAATTTTTCTTTATTTATTTCAATCCTTTCTTTCTTTATCATTTTCTCGCTCTTTTTCTTTATTTTTTTCCAGTCCTTTCTTTCTTTATCATTTTCTCACAATTTTCTCTTTGTTTATTTCCAGTCCTTTCTTTATTTATCATTTTCTCACTATTTTTCTTTATTTCTTCCCAGTCGTTTCTTTCTTTATCATTTTCGCACTCTTTTTCTTTATTTATTTCCAGTCCTTTCTTTCTTTAACATTTTCTCACGCTTTTTTATTTCTTTCCAGGCCTTTCTTTCTTTATCATTTTCTCCCTCTTTTTCTTTATTTCTTTCCAGTTTTTTCTTTCTTTATCATTTTCTCACTCTTTTTCTTTATTTCTTTCCAATCCTTTCTTTCTTTATCCTTTTCTCACAATTTTTATTTATTTATTTCCAGTCCTTTATTTCTTTATCATTTTTCACTCTTTTTCTTTATTTCTTTCCAGTCCTTTCTTTCTTTATCATTTTCTCACTCTTTTTCTTTATTTCTTTCGAGTCGTTTCTTTTTTTATCATTTTCTCACTCTTTTTATTTATTTATTTCAATCCTTTCTTTCTTTATAATTTTCTCAGTCTTTTTTTAATTCTTTCCAGTCTTTTCTTTCTTTATCATTTTCTCACGCTTTTTCTTTATTTCTTTCCAGTCCTTTCATTCTTTAACATTTTCTCACGCTTTTTCTTTATTTCTTTCCAGTCCTTTCTTTCTTTATCATTTTTTCACTCTTTTTCTTTATTTCTTTCCAGTCTTTTCTTTCTCTACCATTTTCTCACTCTTTTTCTTTATTTATTTCCAGTCCTTTCTTTCTTTATCATTTTCTCACTCTTTTTATATATTTCTTTCCAGTCCTTTCTTTCTTTATCATTTTCTCACTCTTTGTCTTTATTTATTTCCAGTCCATTCTTTCTTTATCATTTTCTCACTCTTTTTCTTTATTTCTTTCCAGTCCTTTCTTTCTTTATCATTTTCTCACTCTTTTTCTTTATTTATTTCAATCCTTTCTTTCTTTATCATTTTCTCACTCTTTTTCTTTATTTCTTTCCAGTCCTTTCATTCTTTATCCTTTTCTCACAATTTTTATTTATTTATTTCCAGTCCTTTCTTTCTTTATCATTTTCTCACTCTTTTTCTTTATTTCTTTCCAGTCCTTTCTTTATTTATCATTTTTTTACTATTTTTATTTATTTCTTTCCAGTCGTTTTTTCTTTATCATTTTCTCACTCTTTTACTTTATTTATTTCCAGTCCTTTCTTTCTTTAACATTTTCTCACGCTTTTTTTTATTTCTTTCCAGTCCTTTCTTTCTTTATCATTTTCTCACGCTTTTTCATTATTTCTATCCAGTCCTTTCTTTATTTATCATTTTCTCACAATTTTTCTTTATTTATTTCCAGTCCTTTCTTTATTTATCATTTTCTCACTATTTTTATTTATTTCTTTCCAGTCGTTTTTTCTTTATCATTTTCTCACTCTTTTTCTTTCTTTATTTCCAGTTTTTTGTTTCTTTAACATTTTCTCACGCTTTTTTTTATTTCTTTCCAGTCCTTTCTTTCTTTATCATTTTCTCACGCTTTTTCTTTATTTCTATCCAGTCCTTTCTTTCTTTATCATTTTCTCACAATTTTTCTTTATTTATTTCAATCCTTTCTTTCTTTATCATTTTCTCGCTCTTTTTCTTTATTTTTTTCCAGTCCTTTCTTTCTTTATCATTTTCTCACAATTTTCTCTTTGTTTATTTCCAGTCCTTTCTTTATTTATCATTTTCTCACTATTTTTCTTTATTTCTTCCCAGTCGTTTCTTTCTTTATCATTTTCGCACTCTTTTTCTTTATTTATTTCCAGTCCTTTCTTTCTTTAACATTTTCTCACGCTTTTTTATTTCTTTCCAGGCCTTTCTTTCTTTATCATTTTCTCCCTCTTTTTCTTTATTTCTTTCCAGTTTTTTCTTTCTTTATCATTTTCTCACTCTTTTTCTTTATTTCTTTCCAATCCTTTCTTTCTTTATCCTTTTCTCACAATTTTTATTTATTTATTTCCAGTCCTTTATTTCTTTATCATTTTTCACTCTTTTTCTTTATTTCTTTCCAGTCCTTTCTTTCTTTATCATTTTCTCACTCTTTTTCTTTATTTCTTTCCAGTCGTTTCTTTTTTTATCATTTTCTCACTCTTTTTATTTATTTATTTCAATCCTTTCTTTCTTTATAATTTTCTCAGTCTTTTTTTAATTCTTTCCAGTCTTTTCTTTCTTTATCATTTTCTCACGCTTTTTCTTTATTTCTTTCCAGTCCTTTCATTCTTTAACATTTTCTCACGCTTTTTCTTTATTTCTTTCCAGTCCTTTCTTTCTTTATCATTTTTTCACTCTTTTTCTTTATTTCTTTCCAGTCTTTTCTTTCTCTACCATTTTCTCACTCTTTTTCTTTATTTATTTCCAGTCCTTTCTTTCTTTATCATTTTCTCACTCTTTTTATATATTTCTTTCCAGTCCTTTCTTTCTTTATCATTTTCTCACTCTTTTTCTTTATTTATTTCAATCCTTTCTTTCTTTATCATTTTCTCACTCTTTTTCTTTATTTCTTTCCAGTCCTTTCTTTCTTTATCCTTTTCTCACAATTTTCCTTATTTATTTCAAGTCCTTTCTTTCTTTATCATTTTCTCACTCTTTTTCTTTATTTATTTCCAGTCCTTTCTTTCTTTAACATTTTCTCACTATTTTTCTTTATTTCCTTCCAGTCGTTTCTTTCTTTATCATTTTCTCACTCTTTTACTTTATTTATTTCAATCCTTTCTTTCTTTATCATTTTCTCACTCTTTTTCTTTATTTCTTTCCAGTCCTTCCTTTCTTTATCCTTTTGTCACTCTTTTTCTTTATTTATTTCCAGTCCTTTCTTTCTTTATCATTTTCTCACTCTTTTTCTTTATTTCTTTCCAGACCTTTTTCTTTATCATTTTCTCACTCTTTTTCTTTATTTCCTTCCAGTCGTTTCTTTCTTTATCATTTTCTCACTCTTTTTATTTATTTATTTCAATCCTTTCTTTCTTTATCATTCTCTCACTCTTTTTCTTTATTTCTTTCCAGTCCTTCCTTTCTTTATCCTTTTCTCACACTTTTTCTTTATTTCTTTCCAGTCCTTTATTTTTTTATCATTTTCTCACTCTTTTTCTTTGTTTCTTTCCAGTCCTTTTTCTTTATCATTTTCTTGGGCTTTTTCTTTATTTCTTTCCAGTCCTTTCTTTCTTTAACATTTTCTCACGCTTATTCTTTATTTCTTTCCAGTCCTTTCTTTATCATTTTCTCACGCTTTTTCTGAATTTCTTTCCAGTCCTTTCCTTCTTTATCATTTTCTCACTCTTTTTCTTTATTTCTTTTCAATCCTTTCTTTCTTTAACATTTTCTCACGCTTATTCTTTATTTATTTCCAGTCCTTTCTTTGTTTATCATTTTCTCGCTCTTTTTCTTCATTTTTTCTAGTCCTTTCTATCTTTATCATATTCTCACTCTTTTTCTTTATTTCTCTCCAGTCCTTTATTTCTTTATCATTTTCTCACTGTTTATGTTTATTTCTTTCCAGTCCTTTCTTTCTTTATCATTTTCTCACTCTTTTTCTTTATTTCTTTCTAGTCCTTTTTTCTTTATCATTTTCTTACTCTTTTTCTTTATTTCTTTCCTGTCCTTTCTTTCTTTATCATTTTCTCACTCTTTTTCTTTATTTATTTCCAGTCCTTCCTTTCTTTATCTTTTTCTGACTCTTTTTCCTTATTTATTTCCAGTCCTTTCTTTTTTTATCATTTTCTCACTCTTTTTCTTTATTTCTTTCCAGTCCTTTCTTTCTTTATAATTTTCTCACAATTTTCTTTATTTATTTCCAGTCTTTTCTTTATTTATCATTTTCTCACTATTTTTCTTTATTTCTTTCCAGTCGTTTCTTTCTTTATCATTTTCTCACTCTTTTTCTTTATTTATTTCCAGTCCTTTCTTTCTTTAACATTTTCTCACGCTTTTTTTATTTCTTTCCAGTCCTTTCTTTCTTTATCATTTTCTCACTCTTTTTCTTTATTTCTTTCCAGTCCTTTCTTTCTTTATCATTTTCCCAATCTTTTTCATTATTTATTTCAATCCTTTCTTTCTTTGTCATTTTCTCACTCTTTTTCTTTATTTCTTTCCAGTCCTTTCTTTCTTTATACTTTTCTCACTCTTTTTCTTTATTTATTTCCAGTCCTTTCTTTCTTTATCATTTTCTCACTCTTTTTCTTTATTTTTGTCCAGTCCTTTCTTTCTTTATCATTTTCTCAGTCTTTTTCTTTATTTATTTCCAGTCCTTTTTTCCTTTAACATTTTCTCACGCTTTTTTTATTTCTTTCCAGTCCTTTCTTTCTTTATCATTTTCTCACTCTTTTTCTTTATTTATTTCAATCCTTTCTTTCTTTATCTTTTTCTCACTCGTTTTCTTTATTTCTTTCCAGTCCTTTTTTCTTTATCCTTTTCTCACAATTTTTTTTTATTTATTTCAATCCTTTCTTTCTTTATCATTTTCTAACTCTTTTTCTTTATTTCTTTCCAGTCCTTTCTTTCTTTATCATTTTCTCACAATTTTTCTTTATTTATTTCCAGTCCTTTCTTTCTTTATCATTTTCTCACTCTTTTTCTTTATTTTTTTCCAGTCCTTTCTTTCTTTATCATTTTCTCAAAATTTTTCTTTATTTCCAGTCCTTTCTTTATTTATCATTTTCTCACTATTTTTCTTTATTTCTTTCCAGTCGTTTCTTTCTTTATCATTTTCTCACTCTTTTTCTTTATTTATTTCCAGTCCTTTCTTTCTTTAACATTTTCTCACGCTTTTTTTATTTCTTTCCAGTCCTTTCTTTCTTTTTTATTTTCTCACTCATTTTCTTTATTTCTTTCCAGTCCTTTCTTTCTTTATCATTTTCCCACTCTTTTTCTTTATTTATTTCAATCCTTTCTTTTTTTATCATTTTCTCACTATTTTTCTTTATTTCTTTCCAGTCCTTTCTTTCTTTATCCTTTTCTCACAATTTTTCTTTATTTATTTCCAGTCTTTTCTAACTTTATCATTTTCTAACACTTTTTCTTTATTTCTTTCCAGTCCTTTCTTTCTTTAACATTTTCTCACTCTTTTTCTTTATTTCTTTCCTGTCCTTTCTTTCTTTATCATTTTCTCACGCTTTTTCTTTATTTCTTTCCAGTCCTTTCTTTCTTTAACATTTTCTCACTCTTTTCTTTATTTCTTTCTTTAACATTTTCTCACGCTTTTTCTTTATTTCTTTCCAGTCCTTTCTTTCTTTATCATTTTTTCACTTTTTCTTTATTTCTTTCCAGTCCTTTCTTTCTTTAACATTTTCTCACGCTTTTTCTTTATTTCTTTCCAGTCCTTTCTTTCTTTAATATTTTCTCAGACTTTTTCTTTATTTCTGACCAGACCTTTGTTTATTCATCATTTGCACTCTTTTTTTCATTTCTTTCCAGTCCTTTCTTTCTTTATCATATTCTCCATCTTTTTTTTCTTTATTTATTTCCAGTCCTTTTTTCTTTATCATTTTCTCACTCTTTTTCTTTACTTCTTTCCAATCCTTTTTTCTTTATCATTTTCTCACACTTTTTATATATTTATTTCAATCCTTTCTTTCTTTATCATTTTCTCCCTCTTTTTCTTTATTTCTTTCCAGTCCTTTCTTTCTTTATCCTTTTCTCATTATTTTCTTTATTTATTTCCAGTCCTTTCTTTCTTTATCATTTTCTCACTCTTTTTCTTTATTTATTTCCAGTCCTTTTTTCTTTATCATTTTCTCACGCTTTTTCTTTATTTCTTTCCAGTCCTTTCTTTCTTTAACATTTTCTCACGTTGTTTCTTTATTTCTTTCCACTCCTTTCTTTCTTTATCATTTTCTCACTCTTTTTCTTTATTTCTTTCCAGTCCTTTCTTTCTTTAACATTTTCTCACGCTTATTCTTTATTTCTTTCCAGTCCTTTTTTTGTTTATCATTTTTTCACTCTTTTTCTTTATTTATTTCCAGTCTTTTCTTTCTTTATCATTTTCTCACTCTTTTTCTTCATTTCTTTCCAGTCCTTTATTTCTTTATCATTTTTTCACTCTTTTTCTTTATTTGTTTCCAGTCTTTTCTTTCTTTATCATTTTCTCACTCTTTATGTTCATTTCTTTCCAGTCCTTTCTTTCTTTATCATTTTCTCACTCTTTTTCTTTATTTATTTCCAGTCCTTTCTTTCATTATCATTTTCACACTCTTTTTTTTATTTCTTTCCAGTCCTTTCTTTCTTTATCATTTTCTCACTCTTTTTCTTTATTTCTTTCAAGTCCTGTTCTTTCTTTATCATTTTCTCACGCTTTTTCTTTATTTCTTTCCAGTCCTTTCTTTCTTTAACATTTTCTCACGCTTTTTCTTTATTTTTTCCAGTCCTTTCTTTCTTTATCATTTTTTCACTCTTTTTCTTTATTTCTTTACAGTACTTTCTTTTTTAACATTTTCTCACGCTTTTTTTTTATTTCTTTCCAGTCCTTTCTTTCTTTAATATTTTCTCACACTTTTTCTTTATTTCTCTCCAGACCTTTGTTTATTCATCATTTTAACTCTTTTTTTTCATTTCTTTCCAGTCCGTTCTTTCTTTATCATTTTCTCACGCTTTTTCTTTATTTCTGTCCAGTCCTTTCTTTATTCATCATTATCACTCTTTTTCTTTTCTTATTTCTTTCCAGTCCTTTCTTTCTTTATCATTTTCTCACTCTTTTTCTTTATTTCTTTCCAGTCCTTTCTTTCTTTATCATTTTCTCACGCTTTTTCTTTATTTCTTTCCAGTCCTTTATTTATTTAGCATTTCCTCACGCTTTTTGTTTATTTCTTTCCAGTCCTTTCTTTCTTTAACATTTTCTCACGCTTTTTCTTTATTTTTTTCCAGTCCTTTCTATCTTTAACATTTTCACACGCTTTTTCTTTATTTCTTTCCTGTCCTTTCTTTTTTTATCTTTTCTCACTCTTTTTCTTTATTTCTTACCAGTCCTTTCTTTCTTTATCATTTTCACTCTTTTTCTTCATTTCTTTCCAGTCCTTTCTTTCTTTATCATTTTCTCACTCTTTTTCTTTATTTCTTTCCAGTCTTTTCTTTCTTCATCATTTTTTCACTCTTGTTCTTTATTTCTTTCCAGTCCTTTCTTTCTTTATCATTTCTCACTCTTTTTTTATTTCTTTCCAGTCCTTTCTTTCTTTATCATTTTCTCACTATTTTTCTTTATTTCTGTCAAGACCTTTCTTTCTTCATCATTTTAACTGTTTTTCTTCATTTCTTTCCAGTCCTTTCTTTCTTTATCATTTTCTCACTCTTTTACTTTATTTCTTTCCAGACCTTTCTTTCTTCATCATTTTCATTCTTTTCCTTCATTTCTTTCCAGTCCTTTCTTTCTTTATCATTTTCACGCTTTTTCTTTATTTCTTTCCAGTCCTTTATTTCTTCATCATTTTCACTCTTTTCCTTTATTTCTTTCCAGTCCTTTCTTTCTTTATCATTTTCTCACGCTTTTTCTTTATTTCTTTCCAGTCTTTTCTTTCTTCATCATTTTTTCACTCTTGTTCTTTATTTCTTTCCAGTCCTTTCTTTCTTTATCATTTCTCACTCTTTTTTTATTTCTTTCCAGTCCTTTCTTTCTTTATCATTTTCTCACTATTTTTCTTTATTTCTGTCAAGACCTTTCTTTCTTCATCATTTTAACTGTTTTTCTTCATTTCTTTCCAGTCCTTTCTTTCTTTATCATTTTCTCACTCTTTTACTTTATTTCTTTCCAGACCTTTCTTTCTTCATCATTTTCATTCTTTTCCTTCATTTCTTTCCAGTCCTTTCTTTCTTTATCATTTTCACGCTTTTTCTTTATTTCTTTCCAGTCCTTTATTTCTTCATCATTTTCACTCTTTTCCTTTATTTCTTTCCAGTCCTTTCTTTCTTTATCATTTTCTCACGCTTTTTCTTTATTTCTTTCCAGTCCTTTCTTTCTTTAACATTTTCTCACGCTTATTCTTTATTTCTTTCCAGTCCTTTTTTTGTTTATCATTTTTTCACTCTTTTTCTTTATTTATTTCCAGTCTTTTCTTTCTTTATCATTTTCTCACTCTTTTTCTTCATTTCTTTCCAGTCCTTGATTTCTTTATCATTTTTTCACTCTTTTTCTTTATTTGTTTCCAGTCTTTTCTTTCTTTATCATTTTCTCACTCTTTATGTTCATTTCTTTCCAGTCCTTTCTTTCTTTATCATTTTCTCACTCTTTTTCTTTATTTATTTCCAGTCCTTTCTTTCATTATCATTTTCACACTCTTTTTCTTTATTTCTTTCCAGTCCTTTCTTTCTTTATCATTTTCTCACTCTTTTTCTTTATTTCTTTCAAGTCCTGTTCTTTCTTTATCATTTTCTCACGCTTTTTCTTTATTTCTTTCCAGTCCTTTCCTTCTTTAACATTTTCTCACGCTTTTTCTTTATTTTTTCCAGTCCTTTCTTTCTTTATCATTTTTTCACTCGTTTTCTTTATTTCTTTACAGTACTTTCTTTTTTAACATTTTCTCACGCTTTTTTTTTATTTCTTTCCAGTCCTTTCTTTCTTTAATATTTTCTCACACTTTTTCTTTATTTCTCTCCAGACCTTTGTTTATTCATCATTTTAACTCTTTTTTTTCATTTCTTTCCAGTCCGTTCTTTCTTTATCATTTTCTCACGCTTTTTCTTTATTTCTGTCCAGTCCTTTTTTTATTCATCATTATCACTCTTTTTCTTTTCTTATTTCTTTCCAGTCCTTTCTTTCTTTATCATTTTCTCACTCTTTTTCTTTATTTCTTTCCAGTCCTTTCTTTCTTTATCATTTTCTCACTCTTTTTCTTTATTTATTTCCAGTCCTTTTTTCTTTATCATTTTCTCACGCTTTTTCTTTATTTCTTTCCAGTCCTTTCTTTCTTTAACATTTTCTCACGCTGTTTCTTTATTTCTTTCCACTCCTTTCTTTCTTTATCATTTTCTCACTCTTTTTCTTTATTTCTTTCCAGTCCTTTCTTTCTTTAACATTTTCTCACGCTTATTCTTTATTTCTTTCCAGTCCTTTTTTTGTTTATCATTTTTTCACTCTTTTTCTTTATTTATTTCCAGTCTTTTCTTTCTTTATCATTTTCTCACTCTTTTTCTTCATTTCTTTCCAGTCCTTTATTTCTTTATCATTTTTTCACTCTTTTTCTTTATTTGTTTCAAGTCTTTTCTTTCTTTATCATTTTCTCACTCTTTATGTTCATTTCTTTCCAGTCCTTTCTTTCTTTATCATTTTCTCACTCTTTTTCTTTATTTATTTCCAGTCCTTTCTTTCATTATCATTTTCACACTCTTTTTTTTATTTCTTTCCAGTCCTTTCTTTCTTTATCATTTTCTCACTCTTTTTCTTTATTTCTTTCAAGTCCTGTTCTTTCTTTATCATTTTCTCACGCTTTTTCTTTATTTCTTTCCAGTCCTTTCTTTCTTTAACATTTTCTCACGCTTTTTCTTTATTTTTTCCAGTCCTTTCTTTCTTTATCATTTTTTCACTCTTTTTCTTTATTTCTTTACAGTACTTTCTTTTTTAACATTTTCTCACGCTTTTTTTTTATTTCTTTCCAGTCCTTTCTTTCTTTAATATTTTCTCACACTTTTTCTTTATTTCTCTCCAGACCTTTGTTTATTCATCATTTTAACTCTTTTTTTTCATTTCTTTCCAGTCCGTTCTTTCTTTATCATTTTCTCACGCTTTTTCTTTATTTCTGTCCAGTCCTTTCTTTATTCATCATTATCACTCTTTTTCTTTTCTTATTTCTTTCCAGTCCTTTCTTTCTTTATCATTTTCTCACTCTTTTTCTTTATTTCTTTCCAGTCCTTTCTTTCTTTATCATTTTCTCACGCTTTTTCTTTATTTCTTTCCAGTCCTTTATTTATTTAGCATTTCCTCACGCTTTTTGTTTATTTCTTTCCAGTCCTTTCTTTCTTTAACATTTTCTCACGCTTTTTCTTTATTTTTTTCCAGTCCTTTCTATCTTTAACATTTTCACACGCTTTTTCTTTATTTCTTTCCTGTCCTTTCTTTTTTTATCTTTTCTCACTCTTTTTCTTTATTTCTTACCAGTCCTTTCTTTCTTTATCATTTTCACTCTTTTTCTTCATTTCTTTCCAGTCCTTTCTTTCTTTATCATTTTCTCACTCTTTTTCTTTATTTCTTTCCAGTCTTTTCTTTCTTCATCATTTTTTCACTCTTGTTCTTTATTTCTTTCCAGTCCTTTCTTTCTTTATCATTTCTCACTCTTTTTTTATTTCT
The DNA here is from genome assembly GCA_964036315.1 of Acanthosepion esculentum. Lineage (NCBI taxonomy): Eukaryota > Metazoa > Mollusca > Cephalopoda > Sepiida > Sepiidae > Acanthosepion > Acanthosepion esculentum. The sequence goes on from OZ038478.1 coordinate 129,251,297, forward strand.
TTCCAGTCCTTTCTTTCTTTATCATTTTCTCACTATTTTTCTTTATTTCTGTCAAGACCTTTCTTTCTTCATCATTTTAACTGTTTTTCTTCATTTCTTTCCAGTCCTTTCTTTCTTTATCATTTTCTCACTCTTTTACTTTATTTCTTTCCAGACCTTTCTTTCTTCATCATTTTCATTCTTTTCCTTCATTTCTTTCCAGTCCTTTCTTTCTTTATCATTTTCACGCTTTTTCTTTATTTCTTTCCAGTCCTTTATTTCTTCATCATTTTCACTCTTTTCCTTTATTTCTTTCCAGTCCTTTCTTTCTTTATCATTTTCTCACGCTTTTTCTTTATTTCTTTCCAGTCCTTTCTTTCTTTAACATTTTCTCACGCTTATTCTTTATTTCTTTCCAGTCCTTTTTTTGTTTATCATTTTTTCACTCTTTTTCTTTATTTATTTCCAGTCTTTTCTTTCTTTATCATTTTCTCACTCTTTTTCTTCATTTCTTTCCAGTCCTTGATTTCTTTATCATTTTTTCACTCTTTTTCTTTATTTGTTTCCAGTCTTTTCTTTCTTTATCATTTTCTCACTCTTTATGTTCATTTCTTTCCAGTCCTTTCTTTCTTTATCATTTTCTCACTCTTTTTCTTTATTTATTTCCAGTCCTTTCTTTCATTATCATTTTCACACTCTTTTTCTTTATTTCTTTCCAGTCCTTTCTTTCTTTATCATTTTCTCACTCTTTTTCTTTATTTCTTTCAAGTCCTGTTCTTTCTTTATCATTTTCTCACGCTTTTTCTTTATTTCTTTCCAGTCCTTTCCTTCTTTAACATTTTCTCACGCTTTTTCTTTATTTTTTCCAGTCCTTTCTTTCTTTATCATTTTTTCACTCGTTTTCTTTATTTCTTTACAGTACTTTCTTTTTTAACATTTTCTCACGCTTTTTTTTTATTTCTTTCCAGTCCTTTCTTTCTTTAATATTTTCTCACACTTTTTCTTTATTTCTCTCCAGACCTTTGTTTATTCATCATTTTAACTCTTTTTTTTCATTTCTTTCCAGTCCGTTCTTTCTTTATCATTTTCTCACGCTTTTTCTTTATTTCTGTCCAGTCCTTTTTTTATTCATCATTATCACTCTTTTTCTTTTCTTATTTCTTTCCAGTCCTTTCTTTCTTTATCATTTTCTCACTCTTTTTCTTTATTTCTTTCCAGTCCTTTCTTTCTTTATCATTTTCTCACTCTTTTTCTTTATTTATTTCCAGTCCTTTTTTCTTTATCATTTTCTCACGCTTTTTCTTTATTTCTTTCCAGTCCTTTCTTTCTTTAACATTTTCTCACGCTGTTTCTTTATTTCTTTCCACTCCTTTCTTTCTTTATCATTTTCTCACTCTTTTTCTTTATTTCTTTCCAGTCCTTTCTTTCTTTAACATTTTCTCACGCTTATTCTTTATTTCTTTCCAGTCCTTTTTTTGTTTATCATTTTTTCACTCTTTTTCTTTATTTATTTCCAGTCTTTTCTTTCTTTATCATTTTCTCACTCTTTTTCTTCATTTCTTTCCAGTCCTTTATTTCTTTATCATTTTTTCACTCTTTTTCTTTATTTGTTTCAAGTCTTTTCTTTCTTTATCATTTTCTCACTCTTTATGTTCATTTCTTTCCAGTCCTTTCTTTCTTTATCATTTTCTCACTCTTTTTCTTTATTTATTTCCAGTCCTTTCTTTCATTATCATTTTCACACTCTTTTTTTTATTTCTTTCCAGTCCTTTCTTTCTTTATCATTTTCTCACTCTTTTTCTTTATTTCTTTCAAGTCCTGTTCTTTCTTTATCATTTTCTCACGCTTTTTCTTTATTTCTTTCCAGTCCTTTCTTTCTTTAACATTTTCTCACGCTTTTTCTTTATTTTTTCCAGTCCTTTCTTTCTTTATCATTTTTTCACTCTTTTTCTTTATTTCTTTACAGTACTTTCTTTTTTAACATTTTCTCACGCTTTTTTTTTATTTCTTTCCAGTCCTTTCTTTCTTTAATATTTTCTCACACTTTTTCTTTATTTCTCTCCAGACCTTTGTTTATTCATCATTTTAACTCTTTTTTTTCATTTCTTTCCAGTCCGTTCTTTCTTTATCATTTTCTCACGCTTTTTCTTTATTTCTGTCCAGTCCTTTCTTTATTCATCATTATCACTCTTTTTCTTTTCTTATTTCTTTCCAGTCCTTTCTTTCTTTATCATTTTCTCACACTTTTTCTTTATTTCTTTCCAGTCCTTTCTTTCTTTATCATTTTCTCACGCTTTTTCTTTATTTCTTTCCAGTCCTTTATTTATTTAGCATTTCCTCACGCTTTTTGTTTATTTCTTTCCAGTCCTTTCTTTCTTTAACATTTTCTCACGCTTTTTCTTTATTTTTTTCCAGTCCTTTCTATCTTTAACATTTTCACACGCTTTTTCTTTATTTCTTTCCTGTCCTTTCTTTTTTTATCTTTTCTCACTCTTTTTCTTTATTTCTTACCAGTCCTTTCTTTCTTTATCATTTTCACTCTTTTTCTTCATTTCTTTCCAGTCCTTTCTTTCTTTATCATTTTCTCACTCTTTTTCTTTATTTCTTTCCAGTCTTTTCTTTCTTCATCATTTTTTCACTCTTGTTCTTTATTTCTTTCCAGTCCTTTCTTTCTTTATCATTTCTCACTCTTTTTTTATTTCTTTCCAGTCCTTTCTTTCTTTATCATTTTCTCACTATTTTTCTTTATTTCTGTCAAGACCTTTCTTTCTTCATCATTTTAACTGTTTTTCTTCATTTCTTTCCAGTCCTTTCTTTCTTTATCATTTTCTCACTCTTTTACTTTATTTCTTTCCAGACCTTTCTTTCTTCATCATTTTCATTCTTTTCCTTCATTTCTTTCCAGTCCTTTCTTTCTTTATCATTTTCACGCTTTTTCTTTATTTCTTTCCAGTCCTTTATTTCTTCATCATTTTCACTCTTTTCCTTTATTTCTTTCCAGTCCTTTCTTTCTTTATCATTTTCTCACGCTTTTTCTTTATTTCTTTCCAGTCCTTTCTTTCTTTAACATTTTCTCACGCTTATTCTTTATTTCTTTCCAGTCCTTTTTTTGTTTATCATTTTTTCACTCTTTTTCTTTATTTATTTCCAGTCTTTTCTTTCTTTATCATTTTCTCACTCTTTTTCTTCATTTCTTTCCAGTCCTTGATTTCTTTATCATTTTTCCACTCTTTTTCTTTATTTGTTTCCAGTCTTTTCTTTCTTTATCATTTTCTCACTCTTTATGTTCATTTCTTTCCAGTCCTTTCTTTCTTTATCATTTTCTCACTCTTTTTCTTTATTTATTTCCAGTCCTTTCTTTCATTATCATTTTCACACTCTTTTTCTTTATTTCTTTCCAGTCCTTTCTTTCTTTATCATTTTCTCACTCTTTTTCTTTATTTCTTTCAAGTCCTGTTCTTTCTTTATCATTTTCTCACGCTTTTTCTTTATTTCTTTCCAGTCCTTTCCTTCTTTAACATTTTCTCACGCTTTTTCTTTATTTTTTCCAGTCCTTTCTTTCTTTATCATTTTTTCACTCGTTTTCTTTATTTCTTTACAGTACTTTCTTTTTTAACATTTTCTCACGCTTTTTTTTTATTTCTTTCCAGTCCTTTCTTTCTTTAATATTTTCTCACACTTTTTCTTTATTTCTCTCCAGACCTTTGTTTATTCATCATTTTAACTCTTTTTTTTCATTTCTTTCCAGTCCGTTCTTTCTTTATCATTTTCTCACGCTTTTTCTTTATTTCTGTCCAGTCCTTTTTTTATTCATCATTATCACTCTTTTTCTTTTCTTATTTCTTTCCAGTCCTTTCTTTCTTTATCATTTTCTCACTCTTTTTCTTTATTTCTTTCCAGTCCTTTCTTTCTTTATCATTTTCTCACTCTTTTTCTTTATTTATTTCCAGTCCTTTTTTCTTTATCATTTTCTCACGCTTTTTCTTTATTTCTTTCCAGTCCTTTCTTTCTTTAACATTTTCTCACGCTGTTTCTTTATTTCTTTCCACTCCTTTCTTTCTTTATCATTTTCTCACTCTTTTTCTTTATTTCTTTCCAGTCCTTTCTTTCTTTAACATTTTCTCACGCTTATTCTTTATTTCTTTCCAGTCCTTTTTTTGTTTATCATTTTTTCACTCTTTTTCTTTATTTATTTCCAGTCTTTTCTTTCTTTATCATTTTCTCACTCTTTTTCTTCATTTCTTTCCAGTCCTTTATTTCTTTATCATTTTTTCACTCTTTTTCTTTATTTGTTTCCAGTCTTTTCTTTCTTTATCATTTTCTCACTCTTTATGTTCATTTCTTTCCAGTCCTTTCTTTCTTTATCATTTTCTCACTCTTTTTCTTTATTTATTTCCAGTCCTTTCTTTCATTATCATTTTCACACTCTTTTTTTTATTTCTTTCCAGTCCTTTCTTTCTTTATCATTTTCTCACTCTTTTTCTTTATTTCTTTCAAGTCCTGTTCTTTCTTTATCATTTTCTCACGCTTTTTCTTTATTTCTTTCCAGTCCTTTCTTTCTTTAACATTTTCTCACGCTTTTTCTTTATTTTTTCCAGTCCTTTCTTTCTTCATCATTTTTTCACTCTTTTTCTTTATTTCTTTACAGTACTTTCTTTTTTAACATTTTCTCACGCTTTTTTTTTATTTCTTTCCAGTCCTTTCTTTCTTTAATATTTTCTCACACTTTTTCTTTATTTCTCTCCAGACCTTTGTTTATTCATCATTTTAACTCTTTTTTTTCATTTCTTTCCAGTCCGTTCTTTCTTTATCATTTTCTCACGCTTTTTCTTTATTTCTGTCCAGTCCTTTTTTTATTCATCATTATCACTCTTTTTCTTTTCTTATTTCTTTCCAGTCCTTTCTTTCTTTATCATTTTCTCACTCTTTTTCTTTATTTCTTTCCAGTCCTTTCTTTCTTTATCATTTTCTCACGCTTTTTCTTTATTTCTTTCCAGTCCTTTATTTATTTAGCATTTCCTCACGCTTTTTGTTTATTTCTTTCCAGTCCTTTCTTTCTTTAACATTTTCTCACGCTTTTTCTTTATTTTTTTCCATTCCTTTCTATCTTTAACATTTTCACACGCTTTTTCTTTATTTCTTTCCTGTCCTTTCTTTTTTTATCTTTTCTCACTCTTTTTCTTTATTTCTTACCAGTCCTTTCTTTCTTTATCATTTTCACTCTTTTTCTTCATTTCTTTCCAGTCCTTTCTTTCTTTATCATTTTCTCACTCTTTTTCTTTATTTCTTTCCAGTCTTTTCTTTCTTCATCATTTTTTCACTCTTGTTCTTTATTTGTTTCCAGTCCTTTCTTTCTTTATCATTTCTCACTCTTTTTTTATTTCTTTCCAGTCCTTTCTTTCTTTATCATTTTCTCACTATTTTTCTTTATTTCTGTCAAGACCTTTCTTTCTTCATCATTTTAACTGTTTTTCTTCATTTCTTTCCAGTCCTTTCTTTCTTTATCATTTTCTCACTCTTTTACTTTATTTCTTTCCAGACCTTTCTTTCTTCATCATTTTCATTCTTTTCCTTCATTTCTTTCCAGTCCTTTCTTTCTTTATCATTTTCACGCTTTTTCTTTATTTCTTTCCAGTCCTTTATTTCTTCATCATTTTCACTCTTTTCCTTTATTTCTTTCCAGTCCTTTCTTTCTTTATCATTTTCTCACGCTTTTTCTTTATTTCTTTCCAGTCCTTTCTTTCTTTAACATTTTCTCACGCTTATTCTTTATTTCTTTCCAGTCCTTTTTTTGTTTATCATTTTTTCACTCTTTTTCTTTATTTATTTCCAGTCTTTTCTTTCTTTATCATTTTCTCACTCTTTTTCTTCATTTCTTTCCAGTCCTTGATTTCTTTATCATTTTTTCACTCTTTTTCTTTATTTGTTTCCAGTCTTTTCTTTCTTTATCATTTTCTCACTCTTTATGTTCATTTCTTTCCAGTCCTTTCTTTCTTTATCATTTTCTCACTCTTTTTCTTTATTTATTTCCAGTCCTTTCTTTCATTATCATTTTCACACTCTTTTTCTTTATTTCTTTCCAGTCCTTTCTTTCTTTATCATTTTCTCACTCTTTTTCTTTATTTCTTTCAAGTCCTGTTCTTTCTTTATCATTTTCTCACGCTTTTTCTTTATTTCTTTCCAGTCCTTTCCTTCTTTAACATTTTCTCACGCTTTTTCTTTATTTTTTCCAGTCCTTTCTTTCTTTATCATTTTTTCACTCGTTTTCTTTATTTCTTTACAGTACTTTCTTTTTTAACATTTTCTCACGCTTTTTTTTTATTTCTTTCCAGTCCTTTCTTTCTTTAATATTTTCTCACACTTTTTCTTTATTTCTCTCCAGACCTTTGTTTATTCATCATTTTAACTCTTTTTTTTCATTTCTTTCCAGTCCGTTCTTTCCTTATCATTTTCTCACGCTTTTTCTTTATTTCTGTCCAGTCCTTTTTTTATTCATCATTATCACTCTTTTTCTTTTCTTATTTCTTTCCAGTCCTTTCTTTCTTTATCATTTTCTCACTCTTTTTCTTTATTTCTTTCCAGTCCTTTCTTTCTTTATCATTTTGTCACGCTTTTTCTTTATTTCTTTCCAGTCCTTTATTTATTTAGCATTTCCTCACGCTTTTTGTTTATTTCTTTCCAGTCCTTTCTTTCTTTAACATTTTCTCACGCTTTTTCTTTATTTTTTTCCATTCCTTTCTATCTTTAACATTTTCACACGCTTTTTCTTTATTTCTTTCCTGTCCTTTCTTTTTTTATCTTTTCTCACTCTTTTTCTTTATTTCTTACCAGTCCTTTCTTTCTTTATCATTTTCACTCTTTTTCTTCATTTCTTTCCAGTCCTTTCTTTCTTTATCATTTTCTCACTCTTTTTCTTTATTTCTTTCCAGTCTTTTCTTTCTTCATCATTTTTTCACTCTTGTTCTTTATTTGTTTCCAGTCCTTTCTTTCTTTATCATTTCTCACTCTTTTTTTATTTCTTTCCAGTCCTTTCTTTCTTTATCATTTTCTCACTATTTTTCTTTATTTCTGTCAAGACCTTTCTTTCTTCATCATTTTAACTGTTTTTCTTCATTTCTTTCCAGTCCTTTCTTTCTTTATCATTTTCTCACTCTTTTACTTTATTTCTTTCCAGACCTTTCTTTCTTCATCATTTTCATTCTTTTCCTTCATTTCTTTCCAGTCCTTTCTTTCTTTATCATTTTCACGCTTTTTCTTTATTTCTTTCCAGTCCTTTATTTCTTCATCATTTTCACTCTTTTCCTTTATTTCTTTCCAGTCCTTTCTTTCTTTATCATTTTCTCACGCTTTTTCTTTATTTCTTTCCAGTCCTTTCTTTCTTTAACATTTTCTCACGCTTATTCTTTATTTCTTTCCAGTCCTTTTTTTGTTTATCATTTTTTCACTCTTTTTCTTTATTTATTTCCAGTCTTTTCTTTCTTTATCATTTTCTCACTCTTTTTCTTCATTTCTTTCCAGTCCTTGATTTCTTTATCATTTTTTCACTCTTTTTCTTTATTTGTTTCCAGTCTTTTCTTTCTTTATCATTTTCTCACTCTTTATGTTCATTTCTTTCCAGTCCTTTCTTTCTTTATCATTTTCTCACTCTTTTTCTTTATTTATTTCCAGTCCTTTCTTTCATTATCATTTTCACACTCTTTTTCTTTATTTCTTTCCAGTCCTTTCTTTCTTTATCATTTTCTCACTCTTTTTCTTTATTTCTTTCAAGTCCTGTTCTTTCTTTATCATTTTCTCACGCTTTTTCTTTATTTCTTTCCAGTCCTTTCCTTCTTTAACATTTTCTCACGCTTTTTCTTTATTTTTTCCAGTCCTTTCTTTCTTTATCATTTTTTCACTCGTTTTCTTTATTTCTTTACAGTACTTTCTTTTTTAACATTTTCTCACGCTTTTTTTTTATTTCTTTCCAGTCCTTTCTTTCTTTAATATTTTCTCACACTTTTTCTTTATTTCTCTCCAGACCTTTGTTTATTCATCATTTTAACTCTTTTTTTTCATTTCTTTCCAGTCCGTTCTTTCTTTATCATTTTCTCACGCTTTTTCTTTATTTCTGTCCAGTCCTTTTTTTATTCATCATTATCACTCTTTTTCTTTTCTTATTTCTTTCCAGTCCTTTCTTTCTTTATCATTTTCTCACTCTTTTTCTTTATTTCTTTCCAGTCCTTTCTTTCTTTATCATTTTCTCACGCTTTTTCTTTATTTCTTTCCAGTCCTTTATTTATTTAGCATTTCCTCACGCTTTTTGTTTATTTCTTTCCAGTCCTTTCTTTCTTTAACATTTTCTCACGCTTTTTCTTTATTTTTTTCCAGTCCTTTCTATCTTTAACATTTTCACACGCTTTTTCTTTATTTCTTTCCTGTCCTTTCTTTTTTTATCTTTTCTCACTCTTTTTCTTTATTTCTTACCAGTCCTTTCTTTCTTTATCATTTTCACTCTTTTTCTTCATTTCTTTCCAGTCCTTTCTTTCTTTATCATTTTCTCACTCTTTTTCTTTATTTCTTTCCAGTCTTTTCTTTCTTCATCATTTTTTCACTCTTGTTCTTTATTTCTTTCCAGTCCTTTCTTTCTTTATCATTTCTCACTCTTTTTTTATTTCTTTCCAGTCCTTTCTTTCTTTATCATTTTCTCACTATTTTTCTTTATTTCTGTCAAGACCTTTCTTTCTTCATCATTTTAACTGTTTTTCTACATTTCTTTCCAGTCCTTTCTTTCTTTATCATTTTCTCACTCTTTTACTTTATTTCTTTCCAGACCTTTCTTTCTTCATCATTTTCATTCTTTTCCTTCATTTCTTTCCAGTCCTTTCTTTCTTTATCATTTTCACGCTTTTTCTTTATCTCTTTCCAGTCCTTTATTTCTTCATCATTTTCACTCTTTTCCTTTATTTCTTTCCAGTCCTTTCTTTCTTTATCATTTTCTCACGCTTTTTCTTTATTTCTTTCCAGTCCTTTCTTTCTTTAACATTTGCTCACGTCTTTTCTTTTTTTCTTTCCAGTCCTTTCTTTCTTTAACATTTTCACACGCTTTTTCTTTATTTATTTCCAGTCCTTTCTTTCTTTATCATTTTCTCACTCTTTTTCTTTATTTCTTTCCAGTCCTTTTTTTCTTTATCATTTTCTCACGCTTTTTCTTTATTTCTTTCCAGTCCATTCTTTCTTCATCATTTTCACTCTTTTCCTTTATTTCTTTCCAGTCCTTTCTTTCTTTATCATTTTCTCACGCTTTTTCTTTATTTCTTTCCAGTCCTTTCTTTCTTTAACATTTTCTCACTCTTTTTCTTTATTTCTTTCCAGTCCTTTCTTTCTTTAACATTTTCACACGCTTTTTCTTTATTTCTTTCCAGTCCTTTCTTTCTTTATCATTTTTTCACTCTTTTTCTTTATTTCTTTCCAGTCTTTTCTTCCTTTAACATTTTCTCACACTTTTTCTTTATTTCTGTCCAGACCTTCTTTATTCATCATTTTAACTCTTTTTCTTCATTTCTTTCCAGTCCTTTCTTTCTTTATCATTTCTCACTCTTTTTTTATTTCTTTCCAGTCCTTTCTTTCTTTATCATTTTCTTACTCTTTTTCTTTATTTCTGTCCAGTCCTTTCTTTCTTCATCATTTTCACTGTTTTTCTTCATTTTCTTTCCAGGCTTTTGTTTTTTTTCCTCCAAATTTTTCCTTCTTTTCTTCATTTCATTCCAGTCCTTTCTTTATTTATCTTTTTCGCACTCTTTTTCTTTATTTCTTTCCAGTCCTTTCTTTCTTCATCATTTTCACTCTTTTTCTTCATTTCTTTCCAGTCCTTTCCTTCTTTATCATTTTCTCACACTTTTTCTTTATTTCTTTCCAGTCTTTTCTTTCTTCATCATTTTTTCACTCCTGTTCTTTATTTCTTTCCAGTCCTTTCTTACTTTAACATTTTCTCACGCTTTTTCTTTATTTCTTTCCAGTCCTTTCTTTCATTAACATTTTTTCACACTTTTTCTTTATTTCTTTCCAGACATTTCCTTATTCATCATTTTCACTCTTTTTCTTCATTTCTTTCCAGTCCTTTCTTTCTTTATCATTTTCTCACGCGTTTTCTTTATTTCTTTCCAGTCCTTTTTTTGTTTATCATTTTCTCACGCTTTTTCTCTATTTCTTTCCGGTCCTTTCTTTCTTTAACATTTTCTCACACTTTTTCTTTATTTCTGTCCAGTCCTTTCTTTATTCATCATTTTCACTCTTTTTCTTCATTTCTTTCCAGTCCTTTTTTGTTTATCATATTCTCACTCTTTTTCTTTATTTATTTCCTGTCCTTTCTTTCTTTATCATTTTCTCACTCTTTTTCTTTATTTCTTTCCAGTCGTTTCTTTCTTTATCATTTTCTCACGCTTTTTCTTTATTTATTACCAGTCCTTTCATTCTTTAAAATTTTCACACGCTTTTTCTTTATTTTTTTCCAGTTCTTTCTTTCTTTATCATTTTCTCACTCTTTTCTTTATTTCTTTCCAGTCCTTTTTTCTTTATCATTTTCTCACTGTTTTTCTTCATTTTCTTTCCAGGCCTTTGTTTTTTTTCCTCCAAATTTTTCCTTCTTTTCTTCATTTCATTCCAGTTCTTTCTTTATTTATCTTTTTCGCACTCTTTTTCTTTATTTCTTTCCAGTCCTTTCTTTCTTTATCATTTTCATTCTTTTCCTTCATTTCTTTCCAGTCCTTTCTTTATTCATCATTTTCACTCTTTTTCTTTATTTCTTTACAGTCGTTTCTTTCTTTATCATTTTCTCACGCTTTTTCTTTATTTCTTTCCAGTCCTTTCTTTCTTTAACATTTTCTCACGCTTTTTCTTTATTTCTTTCCAGTACTTTCTTTCTTTATCATTTTCTCACGCTTTTTCTTTATTTATTTCCAGTCCTTTCTTTCTTTATCATTTTCTCACTTTTTTTCTTTATTTCTTTCCAGTCCCTTCTTTCATTAACATTTTCTCACACTTTTTCTTTATTTCTTTCCAGACCTTTCTTTATTCATCATTTTCACACTTTTTCTTTATTTCTTTCCAGTACTTTCTTTCTTTATCATTTTCGCACTCTTTTTCTTTATTTCTTTCCAGTCCTTTCTTTGTTTATCATTTTCTCACGCTTTTTCTTTATTTCTTTCCGGTCCTTTCTTTCTTTAACATTTTCTCACTCTTTTTCTTTATTTCTTTCCAGTCCTTTCTTTCTTTAACATTTTCTCAGGCTTTTTCTTTATTTCTTTCCAGTCCTTTCTTTCTTTATCATTTTCTCACGCTTTTTCTTTATTTCTTTCCAGTCCTTTCTTTCTTTATCATTTTCTCACTCTTTTTCTTTATTTCTTTCCAGTCCTTTCTTTGTTTATCATTTTCTCAGGCTTTTACTTTATTTCTTTCCAGTCCTTTCTTTCTTTAACATTTTCTCACGCTTTTTCTTTATTTCTTTCCAGTCCTTTCTTTATTCATCATTTTCACTCTTTTTCTTCATTTCTTTCCAGTCCTTTCTTTCTTTATCATTTTCTCACGCTTTTCCTTTATTTCTTTCCAGTCCTTTCTTTCATTAACATTTTCTTACTCTTTTGCTTTATTTCTTTCCAGTCCTTTCTTTGTTTATCATTTTCTCATTCTTTTTTTATTTCTTTCCAGTCCTTTCTTTCTTTAACATTTTCTCACGCTTTTTCTTTATTTCTTTCCAGTCCTTTCTTTCTTTATCATTTTCTCACGCTTTTTCTTTATTTATTTCCAGTCCTTTCTTTCTTTATCATTTTCTCACTCTTTTTCTTTATTTCTTTCCAGTCCTTTCTTTCATTAACATTTTCTCACACATTTTCTTTATTTCTTTCCAGACCTTTCTTTATTCATCATTTTCACACGTTTTCTTTATTTCTTTCCAGTACTTTCTTTCTTTATCATTTTCTCACTCTTTTTCTTTATTTCTTTCCAGTCCTTTCTTTCTTTATCATTTTCTCACGCTTTTTCTATATTTCTTTCCAGTCCTTTCTTTCTTTAACATTTTCTCACGCTTTTTCTTTATTTCTTTCCAGTCCTTTCTTTCTTTAACATTTTCTCACGCTTTTTCTTTATTTCTTTCCAGTCCTTTCTTTCTTTATCATTTTCTCACGCTTTTTCTTTATTTCTTTCCAGTCCTTTCTTTCTTTATCATTTTCTCACTCTTTTTCTTTATTTCTTTCTAGTCCGTTCTTTCTTTATCATTTTCTCACTCTTTTTCTTTATTTCTTTCCAGTCCTTTCTTCCTTTATCATTTTCTCACTTTTTTTCTTTGTTTCTTTCCAGTCTTTTCTTTCTTTATCATTTTCTCATTCTTTTTCATTATTTCTTTCCAGTCTTTTCTTTCTTCATCATTTTCTCACTCTTTTTCTTTATTTCTTTCCAGTCTTTTCTTTCTTTATCATTTTCTCACGCTTTTTGTTTATTTCTTATCAGTCCTTTCTTTCTTTATTATTTTCTCAATCTTTTTCTACATTTCTTTCCAGTCCTTTCTTTCTTTATCATTTTCTCACTCTTTTTATTTATTTCTCTCCAGTCTTTTCTTTCTTTATCATTTCCTCATTCTTTTTCTTTATTTCTTTCCAGTCCTTTCTTTCTTCATCATTTTAACTCTTTTTCATCATTTCTGTCCACTCCTTTCTTTCTTTATCATTTTCTCACTCTTTTTCTATATTTCTTTCCAGTCCTTACTTTTTATATGATTTTATCACTGTTTTACTTTATTTCTTTCCAGTCCTTTCTTTCTTTATCATTTTCTCAGTCTTTTTCTTCATTTCTTTCCAGTCCTTTCTTTCTTTATCATTTTCTCACTCTTTTTCTTTATTTCTTTCCAGTCCTTTTTTCTTTATCATTTTCTCGCTATTTTTCTTTATTTCTTTCGAGTTTTTTCTTTCTTCATCATTTTCTCACTCTTTTTCTTTATTTCTGTCCAGTCCTTTTTTCTTTATCATTTTCTCGCTATTTTTCTTTATTTCTTTCGAGTCCCTTCTTTCTTCATCATTTTCCCTCATTTCCTTCCTTTCTTTCCAGTCCTTTCTTTCTTCATCATTTTCACACTTTTCTTTCATTTCTTTCCATTCCTTTCTTTCTTCATCATTTTCACTCTTTTTCTTAATTTTCTTTCCAGGCTTTTGTTTTTTTTTCCTCCAAATTTTTCCTTCTTTTCTTCATTTCTTTCCAGTCCTTTCTTTCTTTATCTTTCTCTCACTCTTTTTCTTCATTTTTTTCAGTCCTTTCCTTCTTTATCATTTTCTCACTCTTTTTCTTTATTTCTTTCCAGTCCTTTCTTTCTTCATCATTTTCACTGTTTTTCTTCATTTTCTTTCCAGGCCTTTTTTTTTTTCCTCCAAATTTTTCCTTCTTTTCTTCATTTCCTTCCAGTCCTTTCTTTCTTTATCTTTTTCTCACTCTTTTTCTTTATTTCTTTCCAGTCCTTTCTTTCTTCATCATTTTCACTCTTTTTCTTCATTTCTTTCCAGTCCTTTCCTTCTTTATCATTTCCTCACTCTTTCTCTTTATTTCTTTCCAGTCCTTTCTTTCATCATCATTTTCACTCTTTTTCTTCATTTCTGTCCATTCCTCTCTTTCTTTATCATTTTCTCAGTCTTTTTCTTCATTTCTTTCCAGTCCTTTCTTTCTTTATCATTTTCTCACTCTTTTTCTTTATTTCTGTCCAGTCCTTTTTTCTTTATCATTTTCTCGCTATTTTTCTTTATTTCTTTCGAGTCCCTTCTTTCTTCATCATTTTCCCTCATTTCCTTCCTTTCTTTCCAGTCCTTTCTTTCTTCATCATTTTCACTCTTTTTCTTAATTTTCTTTCCAGGCTTTTGTTTTTTTTTCCTCCAAATTTTTCCTACTTTTCTTCATTTCTTTCCAGTCCTTTCTTACTTTATCTTTTTCTCACTCTTTTTCTTCATTTCTTTCCAGTCCTTTCCTTCTCTATCTTTTTCTCACTCTTTTTTTATTTCTTTCCAGTCCTTTCTTTCTTTATCATTTTCTCACTCTTTTTCTTTATTTCTGTCCAGTCCTTTCTTTCTTCACCATTTTCACTGTTTTTCTTCCATTTTTTTCCAGTCATTTCTTTCTTTATCATTTTCGCACTCTTTTACTTTATTTCTTTCCAGTCTTTTCTTTCTTTATCATTTTCATTCTTTTCCTTCATTTCTTTCCAGTCCTTTCTTTATTCATCATTTTCACTCTTTTTCTTTATTTCTTTACAGTCGTTTCTTTCTTTATCATTTCTCACACTTTTTCTTTATTTCTTTCCAGTCATTTCTTTCTTTATCATTTTCTCACTGTTTTTCTTTATTTCTTTCCAGACCTTTCTTTCTTCATCATTTTCACACTTTTCCTTCATTTCTTTCCAGTCCTTTGTTTTTTTTTCCTCCAAATTTTTCCTTCTTTTCCTTCATTTCTTTCCAGTCCTTTCTTTCTTCATCATTTTCTCACTCTTTTTCTTTATTTCTTTCCAGTCCTTTCTTTCTTCATCATTTTCTCACTCTTTTTCTTTATTTCTTTCCAGTCCTTTCTTTCTTCATCATTTTCACTCTTTTTCTTTATTTCTTTCCAGTCCTTTCTTTCTTCATCATTTTCACTCTTTTTCTTTATTTCTTTCCAGTCCTTTCTTTCTTCATCATTTTCACTCTTTTTCTTTATTTCTTTCCAGTCCTTTCTTTCTTCATCATTTTCACTCTTTTTCTTCATTTCTTTCCAGTCCTTTCTTTCTTTATCATTTTCTCACTCTTTTTCTTTATTTCTTTCCAGTCGTTTCTTTCTTTATCATTTTCTCACTCTTTTCTTTATTTCTTTCCAGTCCTTTCTTTCTTTATCATTTTCTAACTCTTTTTCTTTATTTCTTTCCAGTCCTTTCTTTCTTTATCATTTTCACTCTTTTTCTTCATTTCTTTCCAGTCTTTTCTTTCTTTATCATTTTATCACTCTTTTTCTTTATTTCTTTCCAGTCCTTTCTTTCTTCATCATTTTCACTCTTTTTCTTCATTTCTTTCCAATCCTTTCTTTCTTCATCATTTTCACTCTTTTTCTTCATTTCTTTCCAGTCTTTTCTTTCTTTATCATTTTATCACTCTTTTTCTTTATTTCTTTCCAGTCCTTTCTTTCTTCATCATTTTCACTCTTTTTCTTCATTTCTTTCCAATCCTTTCTTTCTTCATCATTTTCTCACTCTTTTTCTTTATTTCTTTCCAGCCCTTTCTTTCTTCATCATTTTCACTCTTTTCCTTTATTTCTTTCCAGTCCTTTCTTTCTTCGTCATTTTAACTCTTTTTCTTCATTTCTTTCCAGTCCTTTCTTTCTTTATCATTTCTCACTCTTTTTTTATTTCTTTCCAGTCCTTTCTTTCTTTATCATTTTCTCACTCTTTTTCTTTATTTCTGTCCAGTCCTTTCTTTCTTCACCATTTTCACTGTTTTTCTTCATTTTTTTCCAGTCATTTCTTTCTTTATCATTTTCGCACTCTTTTACTTTATTTCTTTCCAGTCCTTTCTTTCTTTATCATTTTCATTCTTTTCCTTCATTTCTTTCCAGTCCTTTCTTTATTCATCATTTTCACTCTTTTTCTTTATTTCTTTACAGTCGTTTCTTTCTTTATCATTTCTCACACTTTTTCTTTCTTTCTTTCCAGTCATTTCTTTCTTTATCATTTTCTCACTGTTTTTCTTTATTTCTTTCCAGACCTTTCTTTCTTCATCATTTTCACACTTTTCCTTCATTTCTTTCCAGTCCTTTGTTTTTTTTTCCTCCAAATTTTTCCTTCTTTTCCTTCATTTCTTTCCAGTCCTTTCTTTCTTCATCATTTTCTCACTCTTTTTCTTCATTTCTTTCCAGTCCTTTCTTTCTTCATCATTTTCTCACTCTTTTTCTTTATTTCTTTCCAGTCCTTTCTTTCTTCATCATTTTCACTCTTTTTCTTTATTTCTTTCCAGTCCTTTCTTTCTTCATCATTTTCACTCTTTTTCTTCATTTCTTTCCAGTCCTTTCTTTCTTTATCATTTTCTCACTCTTTTTCTTTTTTTTCTTTCCAGTCGTTTCTTTCTTTATCATTTTCTCACTCTTTTCTTTATTTCTTTCCAGTCCTTTCTTTCTTTATCATTTTCTCACTCTTTTTCTTTATTTCTTTCCAGTCCTTTCTTTCTTTATCATTTTCACTCTTTTTCTTCATTTCTTTCCAGTCTTTTCTTTCTTTATCATTTTCTCACTCTTTTTCTTTATTTCTTTCCAATCCTTTCTTTCTTCATCATTTTCACTCTTTTTCTTCATTTCTTTCCAATCCTTTCTTTCTTCATCATTTTCTCACTCTTTTTCTTTATTTCTTTCCAGCCCTTTCTTTCTTCATCATTTTCACTCTTTTCCTTTATTTCTTTCCAGTCCTTTCTTTCTTCGTCATTTTCACTCTTTTTCTTTATTTCTTTCCCGTCCTTTCTTTCTCTATCATTCTCACTCTTTTACTTTATTTCTTTCTAGTCCTCTCTTTCTTTATCATTTTCATTCTCTTTCTTTCTTTATTTTCAGTCCTTTCTTTCTTTATCATTTTCTCACTGTTTCTTTATTCCTTTCCAGTCCTTTCTTTCTTTATCATTTTCATTCTCTCTCTCTCTCTATTTCTTTCCATTTCTTTCTTTCTTTATCATTTTCACTCTATTTCTTCATTTCTTTCTTCTCCTTTCTTTCTTTATCATTTTCTCACTCTTTCTTTCTTTATTTCCCCTCCTTTCTTTCTTTATTAATATTTCACTCTTTTTCTTTATATCTTTCCGGTCCTTTCTGTCTTTATCTTTTTCACATTCTTCCTTTCTCTCTTTATTTAATTTTCTCAGCTTCTCATACATTCAGCATTTGTTTTGTTTTTTTTTCATTTTTCATCCGCTTTTTCATCTCCCCACTCCATATCTCTATCCCTTTCCCTCTCTCTGTCTTTTTTTCTTACTCTCTGTCTCCGTCTCTCTCTTTCTCTTGACTTCCCTATTTTTCTGTATTTATCTCTTTCCACGGAACTTAATATTCATTTATATTTATTTATTATTCGTATTTATGTATTTTATATTATACATATATATATATATATATATATATATATATATATATATTATATAATATACAGTGATAATGAAGGGTATATAAAGCAACACCATAGTGTAGCGTCAATCGACATCTCCATTTGCCTTGATCTATCCACTTCCCTTCTCCACATCCTTTCATTTTTCATTCCTACCTGCTCTCGCTCCTAATCTTCTGCAACCCCCTTGCCTTGATCGACACACTGTCTTTCTCTTTCTCCACCTCCTCTCCTTTACCACTCCTATCTGCTCTTCCTCCAAGCCTTCTTTAACCCCTTGCGTGATAGTGGCTTCCAGCCTTGCTTGGGGTGATATGCTTAAAAAAAAGAAAAGATGGAATAAAATTAGAAATATAATAATAATGAGAGATATATATTTATTATCGGAATTTCTTACATGAGGATTGTTCATTCTTTACACTATTTACATTCGGACTACTGTCCTCACCTCTGTTGTTGTTATCACAACGTTTCGGCCTATGTGCCTACCTTCTTTCGTCAGGTGTATATCGTCTGGGTAACATACAATGAATTTTGAACTGAACCCTTTATTTAATCTACGGGAGGAGAGTGTTCTCGTTTCACTGCTCATGTATTGGACACGTTTAGAGGCCCAAACCTTGTTTCGTGTCTAAGAAGGGGTTCCCGGATCTCTCTCTCTCTCTCTCTCTCTCTCTCTCTCTCTCTCTCTCTCTCTCTCTCTCTCTCTCTCTCTCTCTCTCTC
This sequence comes from Acanthosepion esculentum, assembly GCA_964036315.1. Taxonomy (NCBI): domain Eukaryota; kingdom Metazoa; phylum Mollusca; class Cephalopoda; order Sepiida; family Sepiidae; genus Acanthosepion; species Acanthosepion esculentum. The sequence goes on from OZ038478.1 coordinate 129,269,116, forward strand.
TCTCTGTGCTGGTGCCGTGGAGTTTCACCCGTGATGCGTGTAGTCTGTGGAATTGCCTGTTCATTCTGAGGGTACACGGTTGACAGTTCCCTGGTTGCTGTTTCCGACTGGTAGTTAGGAGCCCTAACTCTTGCGTAGCGTCTTGAGCGGCCGCTCTGATCAACAGTTGCATAATATCGGGGTGTCTGTAGTGCCATGTCGCGCATGGATAGGTGTCCCTGCAGTCATCTCCAGTGGGCAACCCTGAGGCCACATTATGATTCAGGCTGTGTCAAACCCCCTCTCTGCCCGCGTCATGGGTGTTAACTGTCGGCTTCCTGTAACTCAGGCCTTCTCTTTATCCAACACCAATTACCCACCATGAAGTACAAAAACCAGAAATATAAACCTAAACCAGCCTTCCAAAAATCACCCAAACCTTTAAATATCTCCTTCTCCAACATCCGTGGCATCAGAACCAACTTCTGCAGCGTTGAGTCCTTCCACATTGCTAATTGCCCGGATATACTGGCCCTGTATGAGACCAATCTTGACTCCGCTATCCCTTCCTCTGATTTCTCGATCCCTGGATACCATCCATTCCTCAGAAAAGACTCTCTAACCCACATGCATGGCCTGGGGGTCTACGTCAAGGACCATCTCCCTCTGGCTAGAGAGTCCTCTCTCGAATCGCCTCATCATTCGTTCTTGTGTCTCCGGCTATCTCTTCTCAATGCTGTTAGCTATCTTTTCTTCCTCTACCGCTCTCCATCCTCTCAGGACTGTGGGATACTCGATGTCATTTATGACAGCATAGATAGGGCCCTCTCTGCCCATCCGTACGCTCACATATTTGTATTTGGCGTTTTTAACGTCCATCACAACCAGTGTCTTAAGAACGCTACTACCGACCTTGCAGGCATTCATACTCTCAACTTTTCAGTCTCTCATTCCCTCACTCAGATAATCGATTTCCCCACGCGTTTTGACTACAACCGTGACGGTAAGGTCTCACTCCTCGACCTGTGTTTTACCTCCATCCCTGAGTCTTGTAGTGCCACGTAGCTCTGTCCTATCGGTAACTCCGATCATGCTGTAGTGTCTGTTAGCATCTACTTCAGCCCCACCCCCTGCAAAGAGCCTCCTACCACCAGAACCACATTTTGCTACCAACGGGCTGACTGGGGCGCGTTTCGTGACTTCCTCCGCGATGTCCCCTGGGATGCTGTATTTAAGCTCCCCACTCATGATTGTGCTTCTGAGTTCTCTTCCTGGATTAAAGCCGGTATCGAAGCTTTCATCCCCTCCAGGAAATTCAAGGTCAAACCGCGCTCCCCCCCTGGTTTACAGCTGCTTGCTCAGCCGCCATTGCCCATAGGAACCACTTCTTCCACCGTTTTCGAAGTGATATGTCCGACTCCAATAGACGTCTATTTACCTCTGCCCGCAACGAGTGTAAGCGTATCCTCGACGATGCCAAGTCACTATTTGCTGCTCGGATGAAGGAACGTATTGCATCCCGCAAATTTGGCTCCAAAGATTATTGGCGCCTCTGCAAGAGCGTCCTGAACAATAACAAACCCTCCATTCCTCCCCTGTTCAATCAGTTTGAGGTCCTGGCCACCTCTGCTGACAAGGCCGAATGCTTCGCTCGGAAGTTTTCTTCCAATTCTACGCTAGATTCTTCCGGGGTGCCCTTGCCCGATTTCCCTCCCAGAACTGAGGCCCTCCTGGACGGATTGCACATAACCCCGTCGTCGGTATTGGGCATTATTTCTAACTTAGATCACCACAAGGCTACTGGTGGTGACGGAATACCAGACATTGTCCTGAAGAAATGCGCACCTGAACAGGCGCCTGCCCTCTCTAAATTGTACAACCGCTGCCTCGAGGAGTCCTGTTTTCCTGACTGCTGGAAGTCCTCAACCATTGTCCCTGTCTTTAAGAACTCTTGTGACCCCCTCCGACCCTTCCAATTACCATCCTATCAGTCTCCTACCCCTCTTCGGCAAAGTCTTCGAGGCCATTATCAACGCCGAAGTGATTAATCACCTGATATCCCACGATCTGCTCTCAGACAAGCAGTATGGTTTCCGCTTTGCCCGATCTACTGCCGATGTGCTTACGGCCACCACGGAATTTGTCTACCAAGCTATCCATAACAACGGTGAAGCTCGTGCCGTGGCCCTTGACATCTCCAAAGCATTCGATAGGGTTTGGCATGCCGGCCTCCTTCGAAAGCTCCGGGGTTATGGTATCACAGGTCGATTGTTTGACGTAATACAATCATTCCTGTCAAAACGGGATTTGAAGGTTGTTCTTAGTGGATTCATCTCCAGATCCTATCCCGCTAACGCAGGTGTTCCTCAAGGCTCCATCCTAGGCCCTACTCTGTTCCTCATATTTATAAACGACCTTCCTGACGCCATAGACTCCCAAGTCGGCATCTACGCTGACGACACCACTATTTACTCCTGCCTCAAACACAAATCTAGTGAGGCGGACAAAGCTAACCTGGCAGCTCAAATTGAAAAGGACCTCCAATCGGTTGTGATCTGGGGTGAGAAATGGATGGTTAACTTTAACGCCTGTAAAACAAATCTGCTCTCTATCAACCACCACAAGGATCCATCCCTGCATCCCATTAGAATGTCTGATGACCAACTTCTCGAGAGCTCCTCCCTGCGGCTGCTCGGTCTCACGCTGTCTGCTGATCTGAGATGGAACAAATACATCGAGTCAGTTGCATCAGCCACCGCAAAGAAAGTTGGTTCTCTGTGCCGAGCCAGGAAATTTTTCTCCCCGGAATCGATCCTTCAAGTCTATAAATCGACCATTCGCCCTTGCATAGAGTATTGCTGCCATATATAGTCTGAGGCCCCTGCTGTTTGCCTCGGGGTTCTTGATAAGATCCAGAGACGGATAGGCAACGTGATTGGCCCTGATCTGTCATCTCGTCTGCAGTCGCTCTCTCACAGGCGCGATGTTGCCTCGCTCTGCCTTTTTTACAAGTACTTCCACGGTAATTGCTCTGAGGAGTTGCGTTCGCTTGTCCCCAGGCCTCGTGAATTTAAACGCCCCACGAGGCTGGCATCCCGCTCCCACCCCTACACCGTGGAAACTGTTAGATGTAGACGTCTCTTCTACTCCAATAGCTTCATGTCTCGCACATCTCGCCTATGGAACCCCCTTCCCTATTACTGTTTCCCTGACAAATACAATCTCCAACGGTTTAAGTGTAGCGTCAATCGACATCTCCAGTTGCCTTGATCTATCCACTTCCCTTCTCCACATCCTTTCATTTTTCATTCCTATCTGCTCTCGCTCCGGATCTTCTGTGGGCCCCTTGCCTTGATCGACCCACTGTCTTTCTCTTTCACCACATCCCCTCCCTGCTGTGTACAGGAGTGTTGCTGAAAATGTTTCGTTTTTAACTGATCTGCAAATAACAAGGGAACAAATTCCCCATGGTGTCAAGAAACTAGAACAAGAATATCCAAAGGATGTTCATCTCAATCTTGTTGATAAACTCTAGACTTTCCACTTGTATAGCAAACAGGCTCATGCAGAAAAAGAAAGTTTCAGCTCCCAAGACATGTACCAGATAAGAAGTTTTCAGCCCCCAAGACATGTACCAGATAAGAAAGTTTCAGCCGCCAAGACATGTACCAGATAAGAAAGTTTCAGCCGCCAAGACATGTACCAGATAAGAAGGTTTCAGACACCAAGACATGTACCATATAAGAACGTTTCAGCCACCAAGACATGTACCAGATAATAAAACAGGAAAAAGATCTGGTGTGCTTTTCCAAATGTGGAAACAATTTTAAGACTGTTCCTGTGTCTAATAGCAACTAGCTGTTCAGGAGAGAGATTCATTTTCCAGGTTGAAAAGGGTCAACAGTGACCATTGTTCAACAATGTCACAAGAGCAGCTGTCTGGTCTGAGTATTCTCTGTATAGTTATCCTTCCTTCCAACTTATTGATTTTGATGAAATAATTGATGAGTTTGCAGTCAGGAAAGCTCAAAAGAAAATGTTTTTACATTAAATTTTAAATTAAATTTACTACCGTAAATGTGTAAATAGATTTAACAGAGTAATACGAAACATGGCAATTTGATTATCTGACTGTTTTGTGTAAACAATAAGCTTCTTCATCATACGGAATTTCATAGTGCGCGATTATAATAGTCTTGTGCCAGACTAAACTTAAATAGGTTATCCGCTATCGAGTAGTGGTTAACTATTCTTAAAGTCAATCTTGTGTAATGAATTTTATCGTCACTTTATCACCTTCCTGTGGCCTTGTGCCAGACGAAACATTATAATGGCTCTTGGCATAGCACAATCTTTAGACACCTAGTCTAGTTGACCGTTTTTGTAAGTGCAATACTCACTGATTGCCTCAGATTTGTGACCTTGTGCCAGACCAAGTAAATTTGGTGAATATCAAATTTAGCGTACTCCATATAATAATGGTTAGCAATCTAACCTTGAAGAGCCTATCTTTGTCGTCTTCTGCCAGACTAGGGTAAAATTAAGAAATCTGGATTGAACTGCTAAATGTGCTCGCTAACTCTTGCATCACAGCAAAGATATAATTTGCATTCAACTATTGGGTTATACCAAAAGTGTTTTCGCTTATAGACCACTCGGGAGCTTCTGTCTCTGTATGTGTGTGTGTGTGTGTGTGTGTGTGTGTGTGTGTGTGTGTGTGTGTGTGTGTGTGTGTGTGTGTGTGTGTGTGTGTGTTTTTGTCTGTGTATTCTTTGTTTGTGTGTTTTTTGTTTGTGTGTTTTTTGTTTGTGTCTATGTTTTTGTTTGTGTGTTTTTTGTTTGTGTTTTCTATCTGTCTATGAGTTTTTTGTTCGTGTGTTTTTTGTTTGTGTGTGTGTGTTTTTTTTGTTTTTTTTATCTGTGTGTTTCTTTTGTTTGCGTGTTTTTTGTATGTGGGTTTTTTGTTCATTTTTTCAAGATAATTAATTTTCTACAAGTAATATCTTTCGATGATACTAGCTCTTCTGAAAGTTTTTTGAATGTTGGTGATAGGATTCTCCACTTATTTGCATTGTAAAGCATTTTAAATGACAACTCATTGTCATTTGATTTGGGATTTCACTTCAAGGTTTAAGTCTCCGCCCGTAAAACGCTTAAACAAATTTTAGGAAAAACAATCAGTGTTTGTTTCATTTCCTTCGACCTCAAATTATTTCTAATACTTTATCCGCCATTGTAACATCTGGAACAAAAAGTACAGTTAAAAAGCACCGATACTGAGTGCGTCCCATAAATTGGCAGTTCTTGAAAAAGCTGTGGCTTTTTTCTTCTTCTTGGAGCCCGGAGAAAACGAGGCTGATTTGACTCAGTGGTCTGTCCAAACTGTAAAGATTTGAAGTGGTGGAACTAAATTAGGGAACTCGTCAAAATATTTGCCATGGAAATAGTGATAATCTGTGGGAAAGAAATTGCAGAGTTTTCCCTACAAGTCTGCGGAAAAGATTTAGAACTTTCATCAAATGTCAGAATATGACAGCAGTTCTCCATTGATGGTTGAATCTGGCTTTTGTTATAAATCTTCAAATTACACTAATAAATATATTAAGCTTTCCAATCCAAATCTTGAAATATGCAGCTTTGGGTGTTCACACTTTTACCAATTACGTTATTAGCTCCCCTCCTCCACCACTCTGCTCGGATGCAATACAAGGTCAGTTTGGCAAGGAGTGTCCAAACTGTCTCGTTCCTGAAGCCACAATCATGTTGAGTCGATATCAACCAACCCTCGATTTTTAATGCAATGAGGAGGAATTGCCGTAGGGTTAGGATCTCTGGGACTAGGTTTCCCTTATAGCTTAAAGGGGAAGATATAAGTGTAACTTGGTGGCGGTCCAATGTTGCAAGAATCTTCTTTTTTAAAAAAATGAGATGAATGGAAAATAAATGGAGTTTAATATACTAACAAATTTAGCTCATTCTCAGCAGAGCAGGCCCCAAATATGATACTACTGTCAAAAGGCTGTGCTATACGGTGAATTTCGCATGGAGTTGTTCTCCAATTCCCTTCCTGCTAAGACACGATATATTCATATCCATGGTAGTATGACGTATATATGAAATCACCTTGTTTCTGCTTAGCTCTTTTTTCATTCTCACTTTATTCATCACCTTCAGACTCTTTCAATCTTTCAAGGAATCAAGAATCAAACTTTTTTTATTTTCCCTTTCTTCCTCTTTTTCTTCTCTTGGCTTCCATTTCTCTTCTCTCTTTATCTCTTTTTTCTTTCTTAAAGAACTGACGTCTTTTTCGTCATTAAATATTTTTTTATCTTTACTTTATTCCTCCTTTTTCTCTCCTATTTCCTTATATTCCTCTTTTTCTTCTTTTTCTCTTCTCCTCAACTTTTTAGCATTTTCTTACTTAACGACCCAAGAGCTAAGAATAATGCTTTTTCTTTTATCTTCAATAAGCGTTTTACCCTTCCTTCCTTCCTTCCTTCCTTCCTTCCTCTTTTTCTTCATTCTCTCTTTTCGTTTAACATTTCCCCAAACTTTAATAAACTTTCAAGAGAAGCCTAGTGCATTAAGTGCAATATAACTGGTTGAAAAGATGCTTCCACCAAAGACAAGGAATCAACCTCACTTCCGTTCCAGGGGTGGAGAGACGATTTGGATGAGTGGAAAGAAGGATTTAGGAAACGAATCGTGAAGACATACATCCAGTGAGGTAAACATGGAGAATATAAGGAAACCAAGTGGTTCCATGACCGGAAACAACGGACAGAGACAGGATTTAATATTGTTCCAACAATAGACTTTGGACATCATCTCCAAGAATAGGGGAAAGCAACAATAAGAACAAATACATAGCATGCCTATCATAACCTAGTGGACAGTGAACTTATCTAACAGATTAACTTATTTCTCTGTGGATAGTCCAAATCGATAACCCTTTACTAGACAAGGCTAAACTAAGTTAACATAACATGAAAACTTATTATCTATTTTAAAGTGTGTGATCCTCACTAAATGCCCTATTATTGTGGTCTTATACGAGAGTAAGTTAAGTCTGGAAAACAATCATACTAGATGCACAATGTTTAGAAAGATTAGATTCTTATTTGGTGAGATAAACGGGTAGAGACATTTTCGTATTGGATAAGCAGTCTCTGCTGAATATTTCTACAACGCTTTTTTATGGTAGATTCTGAGCTGATTTTCTCAAGATAATACCGTTTTCTTACTTTTTAAAAAGTCCACTGGCAAAATACTGTCAGCATTGCAGAAAATAGTTACTTGCCTTTCCTCCTGGTCGGCTTTTGTTTTGACTAAACACTTTTCACCTTGGGGTAAACATTACTTTAATTGAACGGGCTTAGAATCATCTCAAGTTGAAAGACTGGTTCTCATACGATCACCAAAGTTAAGCAACGTCGATCCCGGTCAGTACTTAGGTGACCGAGGGTGGTGTAATTGGAAATTGGGGCACTGAGTTCCAATTCTAGTTGTGTTTGTTATACTGACATACGCACTAATACCCTTGGGAAAAGTATTAATCCACATCCTCCCCCAAATATGGGTTAATTACTAAAACGTATCAGTATATTATTATTATATCCAAAAGATAACAGCTTTTTTTTTTTACTAATGTTCACCCAATACAAAGCCGAGAAGCACTCAAGGTACTGTGTGAAGTTGTACTAGTATAAGAAAATGCAAGAAGTGAAATTCTTGGGGTCATGCAGGAAAAATAACAGCTAATTCTACCGATGTCAAGATGTATTTAATGAATGGAAGTATAGTTACACGTATAGAGCAGAAGTAGTATTCAGAAGGAACCGGAAACACAATCCTAAACAGGACACAAGTGATAAACCTCTAATACTGTTCAAAAGATCGTGGAGGAGTGTGAACCGAGCGATAGGCAAACCTACCTACTCTAATTGGCAAACCTATCTAATCCCCATTATGGCTTTAAATAACCTACAAAAGGTTGATAAGCCGTAACAGTTACAGTTCGCCTCAGAAGGTCTGCAGGAATTTGATTCGATTTGTTTAAAATTTCCACCGAAACCTCCTGCTCTTGACAGATACTGATCTGGTCCCAACAGCTTTAGTATCCAACGAGCAGAAGGTTATTTTTAAGCATTCAACCCCAAGCAAGGCCGGAAGCCACTGGCACGCAAGGTGTTACAGAGAGTTGGAGCGAGAGCAGATAGGAGTGATAGAGAAAAGGATAAAGAGAAGGTTAGGGAATAGATCAGGGCATCTGGAGACGTCGATTGACGTTACATTTGAATAGTTGGAGATTATAGCTATCAGGAAAACAAGAAATGGGGAGGAAGTTCCACAAGCGAGAAGTGTGAGACATGAAGCTATTGGAGTAGAAGAGACGGCTACATTTAACGGTTTCGACAGTGAAAGGGTGAGAGCGAGATGTCAACCTAGTTAAACGCTAAAATTCATGAAGTCTGGGTATCAGCGAAAGCCGCTCCTCGGAACAGTTACCGTGAAAGTATTTGCAAAAAAAAGACAGAGGGAGGCAACGGCACGTCTGTGAGAGAGCGACTGCAGACGAGCTGCCAGGTCAGGGCCAATTACATTGCATATCTCTCTCTGGATTTTATAAAGAACCTTGAGACAAACAGATGGGGCTCTAGACCATATATGGCAGCAATACTCCATGCAAGGGCGAATGGTTGATTTGTAGATTTGAAGGATCGACTCCGGCGAGAAAGATTTCCCGGCGTGGCACAGGAAGCCAACTTTACTTGCGGTGGACGAAGCTATTGACTCAATGTATTTGTTCCATCTCAGGTCAGCAGTCAATGTGAGGCCGAGTAGTCGCAAAGAGGAGCTCTCGAGAAGTTGAGCGTCAGACATTCTAATGGGAGGCAGGGATGGTTCGCTCTGGTGAGTAATAGAGAGCAGATTGCACAGCTTTAATTTTACAGATAAAATTCTTTGGACTAAAGCAATGGAGATGTCTTCGATATTAGCTACTATTTCTGCTGGTATTTGTCAGTCACCCTCAATTAAATCTCAAAGAGCATCGATCTTTTCCACATAAACTGATGTTGGTGATCTGCCGATACGTTTGTTATCTTCGACGCCATCTGGTTATTCTTTGAGACGAGCTATGCATTTGTCAATTGCTGACCTTTTTTTTTTCTTTTTTTCTGTTCGATAATCTAAAAATAAACACGCTAAAATTCACCTTCACACTGATGAGCTGTGAAACAGCGAAACAGTCTGCCTGTGTATAACAAAAATATGTATATATATATATATATGAACGTTCTCAAATTTAAAAGCTTTGATATACCAATGACATCCTTGCTTTTGTATATAAACACGTGCAACAAAATGAATCCTACACTGTCTTCATAAAGTCTCTTTGAGGAAGAAAGGCGTCGGCTAATATTCGTTTTTTCTCTTGATTTTTTTAATTTTTATATATATGTATATATATATATATATATATATATATATATATATATATATATATATATATATATATATATATAATACGACAAATGTTGGTAATAAAATACTAAAATCCTATGTATTACTCACTCGAAACGACTAAAATTATGCGAAGATATTATTAAACGAAAAAAGAAAAATACGGATTAAATAAATATCCTTCTCTCATAAGAGACAGTAATTAAAGTGTATCTAAAATATTTAATACATTTTTTTCTCTTACTGGTAAGCCCTGTAAAACTATTCTACACATGACGTGTTACATAATCGGGCAGATAGTGCTCTTCATTTTAAATCATCGCTACGTTACGGTCATATATGGAGACAATAGTACCAGACAGAAAAATTGGAGTGAAGCTTGAAGGCGGTTGTCTGTCAGCAAAGACAAACTTCCGACAATTCCTGTCGTTAAACCGATCCCAAATATAATGCTGTGTATTTCTCTGGATCTTATCGGTAGAACCAGAGTGACCACGTGGCTTGGGCAGCGCAATGTCCACATATATTATCTCCCAGGCCTGTACCTTGGTGACAGAGAGAGAGAAAGATAAGGAAAAGATGTAGAGAATTTGGACATAGGACTCAACACTGCTATACCTATTCGCTAAATATACAAACGCTCGTTCTCTGAAATTGAGCACTGCTGTTCTCCCCACACCATATCTATATACATATGTGCGTGTGTGTGTGTGTGTGTGTGTGCGCGTGTGTGTACGCGCACGCGCGTAATTTCATATAAATATTTTATGCTTCTTTGTAATATCGATTTTCCTCTACCCTATCCCATCAATATATATATATATATATATAGAGAGAGAGAGAGAGAGAGAGAGAGAGAGAGAGAGGAGAGATATATATATAAAGAGAGAGAGAGGGATAGATATAAATAAATACATAGATAGATATAAAAAATCTCTTTACTGCCTCCATAAATGTATCAAGTGTTAAACAATGTAATCATATATATGTGTGTGTGGGGGGTGCTTGTGCGTTTGTGCTATAATATTTTATAATTAAAATTATTTTTTATTATTAAAATTATATATATATATATATATATATATATATATATATATATATATATATATATATATATATAATCTTTGACACAAGTAAAATATACCAATCAATTATTATTATTATTATTTAGGCTAATAAAAAGAAACTTCTTGCCACGCCCCACACACACAAACACACACACACAGTTACTAGATAAATATGTAACTGTTTTTATTTTGTATACATTATTTTGAATAAAATATATACGTATCATATATATTATTAAATACTAACGTGCATCAACAATAATAATAATAATAATGACAATAACAATAACTATATATGATTATTAACAAATAATAACACTTTAAATAACGGGGGAAATAAGTGTAGACTGTGTTTTTGGTTTGTTTGCTTATTACTTTTTTCTTTTTTCTTTTTTCTTTTCGTCATCTACGTTTCATTATTTTTTATTCTTTTATCCGTATCGTTCCAAAGTTTGAGGAACTCTTTTGCCTGTCAGCCATATAGAACACGTGCATTCTAATTTCATTGTTAACAGATGGCTTTGAGTTTTATGAAATTCTAGATCGAGTTTGTTTTATCAGTCCTTTCAGAAGTAATAGGGATCGGGTGGACGGGGCAGGGGGTTCGCTCCGGCTGCCTTTATACACAATACATATATCGGATGCATTTACGATATTTAAAATAAAACTCAACGGGAAACTAGTGAATCTCATTACCTTTTTTCTCCCATTTTAACCGGGAAAAACCTCTTCAACATCTGCAAATGGGTTCGTAGCACATACAATACTGTTTTTTCAATGTTCCAAAAATATCATTTGTTTTTGTTTGTTTTTTTGGGGATTTTTTTTGGGGGGGCTTTTGTTTTTGGGTTGTTTTTTTTTAAGTGAGGTTCATTCCAATCAGGTATTGATTTTACAAGAATACAAAAGGTACTAGACACAGCATATGCATTTTATGTCTTATTTATTTGAAATACATAATTTTAACCCGTCAAGGCTGACAATCAATCCAAAAACCTATTAATATTACAACTGCCCTGGCGAGTAATATAGTTATGTGAGGAGAGTTTGCACAAGAACGTACTCACTTTATTGTCAGCTTTTGAGGCACACCAACAGTGAGACATTTGTCACGATAACTGACAATAGGACTGGGCACATGGAGAAGGGGTCTCATGCTTTTTCCTAAGAGAATTAGCGCGAAGTGAAACTTATTTTGCAGACTTGAATTACTTGCATTATTTACATTATTCAGACCGTTATCCCCATCTTCATTGTCATATTCACAACGTTTCAGTCGTTATACGCTCCGGCCTTCTTCAGGTGATTGTAATTTCGAACCGAACCCTTATTTCATCCACCGGGGTACAGTGGTTTAGTATCACGTGCCATGCCTTTTCCGGATATCTCAGTTATTTCACTTTCACTCAATTCTCCAAGTTTTGGTTCACCACTTCGAATGGATAATGGCTCGGAATTGTTAATCGGAGAGCGGAGTTCCAATTTCAGTTAGGTTCGTTATATTCACTTACACGCTTTGGGAAATGTATAAATTTACCTCATCTCCCCCAACTATGGGTAAATTAGTAAAACTTGTATCACTAAACAGTTATTATCTTGAAAAATTTATACAATCGAAAAATATGTTCTGACTTTAAATAACGTGCAAAAGGTTGATAAGGCGTAAAAAACGAATCAATAAAAACGCTATATCCTCGGTACTGAATACGTTCCTCCATAAATTTCAGAAGTTTTTAACTAAAATTATAGAAAGATAGCTATATAAATATGAACAGAATAAGATAGAATCTACATACTTCCCATAAATATTTAGATTTGATCTAATTTATATTTTGGCAAGCAATGAACCGCTGAAAGAAGGAGAAACAAATAAAGAGAAATCGAAACCTTACACTAAGTCTCGACTTAGGGAATAAAAAGTAAAAAAAAAACATCAAACAAATCCAGATTAAACTTGTGTATATCTTCAATATGCTCTGATCAGTCATACTGTCGAAATAATCCAACCGAGCAGAGGCAGATTCCAACAGTCCGGACGGTCAACTGCCTATGAGAAGAAAACGCTAACATAAATTCTACACTTACATGGCCTTATTGCAATCACCTCATCTTACTGAGTCATTCCACGTGAACGCCCGATGTTAAGGATGAGGCTGGTACTGCACAAGGCCACAATGCAGGTAAATTTTTATTAGTAGAGGCCAGAGAACCCCATCTGCATACACCCACAACATAGGAAGTACGGTAACAGTTGAAAAAGAATTCCTCATGAGGAATTCTTTTTCATATATATATATATAAAGTGGACACTGAGATCAAAGCCCAGCAGCGACAGGACACTTTTACATATATAAAAAAACGTTTGCCGTACCTCTCTTCCTTTTAATACACACACACACATATATATATATAGAGAGAGAGAGAGACAGACAGACAGACAGAGAGAGATGTAGAATTTTTTATTAATGTTTTTATTTTTTATTTTTCTTTACCTTATATTTTTTTCTTTATATCTACCTACCAATATTTTTGATTTATACACCAATACTATATTATACTTATAATAATCTTGAAAGTTGTATCCACACACAATGTAGCGTTGATTCCATGAAACCCGGGATATTTTTTAAATAACAACCGTATTGAACAGTTCATAAATTTGTCTACTTGATGAATGGGTAAACCATAAAACTTTGATCTACTTTAAACGTAGGTATATGTGTAATTATTAATATGTATATATATATATATATATATATACATACACATATATATATATATATAAATAAATATATACACACACAGACACACATGTGTGTGTGTGTGTGTGTGTGTGTGTGTGTGTGTGTGTGTGTGTGTGTGTGTGTGTGTTATGAAATGGACAAAGTCCGACAATTATTTTAAGACATTTTTGTTTTCATATCTGTTCATTCAGGCCGGTAAATATTTTTAATACTGTTTATTATAAAACAGAGCATTTACTTAAATACTTGTATCTATAAACAGAATGTATAAACATAAAAATGTCTTAAAATAATTGTCGGACTTTGTCCATTTCATAATGTATGACGTAATTTGTTTACATTTGGATACGCCTTGAGCAGATATGAATGTACGTGAGCGAATCATGGAAAATTGTAGTTTAAAGAAAGTAAAATCGACCTTGCTAACCGAACGCTCCTCTGTGCCCCAATCGGTTAAGGCACGTCAGGCTATATGACGGTTCTGTATAGGATACAGGTTCGATTCCTGTCGGAGGGCGAATATTTTCTATGAAAATTTCTCGGACATTCAGCCCGGTAAATGTTGTTTAATACCGTTTATTATACTTAAATATTTGTATCTATAAAATGAATGTATAGACATAAAAATGTCTTAATATATATATATATATATATATATATATATATATATATATATATATATATATATATATATATTACTGAGATGAGGTATTGTAATTATTTATACTATTTCCATTGTTCGGACTGGCACGCTCCGGCCTCCTTCTTCAGGTAAATGAAATTTCGAACTGAAACCTATATTTCATACACTGATATCCCCAAGGATACATCGCCCAGTCGTTGGTTGGATACAATGACTTGACCCAAAGAGTTGTGAGTTCAACTCCTGGCTCCTGCAGTCGAGAACAAAAACTTGGAGAGCTGAATTAAAGGGAGATAACCGAGACACACGGGAGAGGCATGGCACATGGAACTAGAACAATCTATCCCGGTGGACGAAATAAAGGGTTCAGTTCGAAATTCCAATTACCTGAAGAATGCCGGAGCGTTACAATGGCCGAAACGTCGTGAATATAGTAACAAAGATGCGGGCAACAGTCGGAATAATGTAATTATATATATAATATATATTATATTTTAGATATATATTAAAAGATTTTTAATATATATATATATATATATATATATATATATATATATATATATATATATATATATATATATATATTAAAAATCTTTGTAATTAATTGATTTATGCTGTTCAAGATTTGGCCTACGTATTTAATTATCTGTGTATTGTAGCAGCAGACGATGGTAAGTATGATACACATATGTAAAGTCGCATAGGCATATCAAAAGATACGTTAGATAATCTAAGCCAATTTTTAAAAGATCTGAAGACATCGTTAGAAACAAACGAAGAAGTGCTGAACTGCTATGTAACATTTAATCTTCTTTATGACAGTGACTCCTACTCGCATATATGGAAGAGACTTGAAACGACGGAAATGTTGTTCACGAGAGGAATGCTGAGAATGCCATAAATCGAATATGAAAGCTACGGAAATAAAGGTAGAAACTCAAAAGAGTCCAATATTACAATCTGAAAGTGGGCTTGGACAACATAACACACACAGGAAAGAGTCGAGGTAATAGAAGCAAGGGAAAACAGGCAGTAACCTAAATAACAAATTTTAGTGGAGGGATATCAGATCAAGTGTAAGAGCGATGATACAAAGCCAGGCTTTATTTATCATTGCTGGCCTCGTATAAAGGAAAATAGTTTAAGGTTAAGGATTAAAACAAAACTATCCTAACAAATAAACACCTACACACGTTGTTAGACATCTATCGTATTAGGTTTTGTTTTAACTTTTTCTTTCAATCACTTTTATTATTAAATATTCCACATATATATATGTGTGTGTATGTATTTGTGTGTATAGATAGATAGATAGATAGGCATGAGGACACTGTGATAGACAGAAAGAGAGATATATGAACATATTGAGATAAATAATGAAAAGGCTTAGTTTTGTGATGTCAACGAACACTCGTTGCCACATTTGTAATGTTAACAACTACTCGTTGTCACTTTCGCAATGCTCGTTGTAGTAGAGACTTTGTAATAGCAGATTATCGCTCTCCCGTCAAACTCGACGTATGAGGGTCAGACAGATCAGAAACTGAAAGCCCGACAGCCACACAGGATTTGATTATAGTGGTGAAGGCTTTGTGCAGGGCCATCCACACTTTTTGGAGGGACGAATACAGGGACCTGGTGCAACGGATGCCACAAGGTCCCCAAACGACCCTCCGCAGGTTTTGAATTCAGAGTTGTCCTTCTCCTAGACCAGTTGCCATCCAAGGCTATAGAACCCAGTCTGTCCTGCTATTTACCCATAGTTGGAGGGAGAAGAAGAGGATTCACACCTTTCCCAAGGGTATTAGCACGTAAGTGAATGTAATGAATCGACTGGAATTCGAACTCGGCTCTCCGATTCCTCAATCCATCGTGCCTCCTTATAGCAGATACAACTATAGTAACGCCGTTGACCAATACTGATGTCAGACGCCTTCGAATAACACTCGCACTAATAGTACTTGCTCGATAATACTCGCTCGAACAGTAATCCGTATAGTGATCCAAATAGAGGAATAGTATAGGGAATAGAGTAGAGAATAGCGATCTGTATAGTGAATAGAGGATAGATTAGAAAGAATGATCAATTTGACGCAAAGCTAATTCCTACTTATATGTAATGACGAATGTATTGCCTTAAATGCTAATCATACGTGGCTTTTGTGATGTCAACGAACAATCGTTGCCACTTTTGTGATGTCAACGAATGCTCGTTGTCACTTTCGTAATGCTCGTTGTAGTAGAGACTTTGTAATCGTAGATACAACTATAGTAACGCCGTTGAACCATGCTGGTGTCAGACGCCTTCGAATATCACTCGCACTAATAGTATTTGCTCGATAATACTGGTTCGGAAAGTAACCAGCGAATACTGATCCGAATAGTAATGCGTATAGTGATGATATTCACGAACCGCCCCATGCGGTCGGGTGTGGCACAAGGCCGAGTTTATTGTGGGATATTCCGTGCCTGTAATCTCAGCCAAATTTCCCTGTAGACCCCGTAAAAAATGGGGTCGGGTAACTGTCTCCCGAGACGAGAGACTGCCCTTCGACATAGCCTAATCTGGGGAACCTCTCTGCCCGGAGGCAGAGAGTTTGACCAGCACATTTTGAAGTGATTTGCGCGTTGAAGATATTCACTTACCGCCCCACGCGGTCGTATGTGGCACAAGGCCGAATTTATTGTGGGGTATCCGAGCCCGAAGGCTCGGCCCAAATTTCCGCGTAGATACCGTAAAAAACGGGCTCGGGTAGCTGTCTCCCGAGACGAGACTCTGCCCTTCGACATAACCTCTGTTTGCTCTCTGGTGGTCTGTGTTCAAACTCCAGTGTCAGCAGTGAAACTTTTTTCCTATATAACACTTAGATAGATAGATAGATAGATAGATAGATAGATAGATAGATGTCATCGCATTAGCCTATTTCCACCTTTGGCAGATGGCAAACACGTGATTTATTTTTATTTTTTTCAAGAATTCCCGTAATTCTGAGTATATATATTCCCGTGAGTCGCTAGTCTGATGAGGGGCAGGGGACTTTCATCAAAACACTGTCTTTAGACAAATTACTATGCAAAGCTGAGATAAAGATTTGTGGCGTCGGTCTCACATAACCATTTGCGACTTCCGAACACTTTTGTCTACCCAGTTTCCCGCAAACCGCTTGGCTCAACCTGTGGAATGTTCCTTCAGCCATTTCCTAAAAGGTGCTGCGCGCTGGGTTCGTCTTCCCAGGATGATGAGATTTGAAACCGGGCCTCATGGTCGGATTACTAAGGTTCGAACCACTCTTTATGTAGATACAACTCTTTTATTATACATTATCTATAATGTATGCATATCTATACAGGTAGTCCCTAACTTACAAAAGATACGAGTTATGATTATTCGCACTTATGACCACTGTGAGATAAACTAGATATGTGTACTAAGAACATTATATAAGAGAGAAGATTACAAAATACTGATTGCGGTTTTTGCCATCCGCCAATTCCCAACCTTATCGCTGCTTTTTTTTTTTTAATCAGTATCAACCCAAGCACAGAATTATAGTCACTAGCATACAAGGGTTTACAGGGTGTGGGGGAATTAGGAACAGGAACATTAGTAGAAAAAGAAAAGAGCAGTCAGGAGGACAGTAGATAGCGATTGAAATTGCATTTACATTTTTGCAGTTTAAAGTTGGCTGAAAAGCATGGAGCAAGGAGGGAGTTCCACAAATGAGAATTACGGGACAGAAACTGAGGCTACATCTAGCTAGGTCGACTGTGAATTGATTAGATCTCGCCGCCAGTCTAGTAGTCGGCGTAAATTCCTGAAGTCTAGGTACAATAGCGAAGAGCGATATTCATTTCCGCTTCAATACAGAAAATGTGGCACAAGGCCAAAAATGGGGAATGGGTGAAAAGGACGGTCTTGTTCTGTCTTAACTTTAAACTTAGCTAGCCACAAACACTGACCAAAACATACAAACAATATTCCTAACACCAAAACAACACATTCTATCTTACCTTTCTTAATGCATCACCATAATACCTCATTGTCTCTATGAAAGACCTAACTAGTCCCCATATGTACAATTCATTGTCTGTGGGGCGGGGGAGGGGAATAGAATAACAATTTTAAAATCTAAACCCCCAAAGAATATTTACAAAAATGAACAAAAACTATCTAAATACAAGAAACAAAACAAAACTGTCCTAATAATAAAACCTCCTACAATCCTTAACTGTGGCACAAACATCAGTTCACTGGACGAAATCAATGTTGGACTTTAATAATATAAGGACATTCATTCACCCCGAGCACTCACTCAAACACACACTCATACAAAAACAAGTACGAAAATCATACCCGAAAAGAAAGGCGCCCTGCATCCACCAGAGGACTGACATCACTGACCACCTAACGAGAGAGGGGAGCGATTTATTTATTTTTTTTTTTTTTTGCTATGTACAGAAATGTGGCACGAGGCCAAAATAGGGAATGGGGAAAAGGACGGTCTTCATCTATCTTAAATTTAAACTTAGCTAGCCAGTGACACTGACCCAAACATACAAGCAGTATTCCTAACACAAAAAACAACACATTCTTATTTACCTTTCTTAATACATCCACCATAATACCTCGTGGTCTCTATGAAAGTCCTAACTAGTCCTCATATGTATAGGGTGACACAAAAAAACGGGAACTTTTTAAAAATCCAATAAAACCAAGAGTGATGGAAGAAAAATATTTAATTCATAGTAATTGATACCTTAAAACATGCCATTTAAGAAACAATGATGGAATTTTCATTTTTTAAAAATTACGTCCTGTAGATGGCGTCTTCCTGTACGAATGCATTCTTGAAATCTGCTATTGAGATTCCTCATTGACTGCTGCAACATCTCAGCTGGGATACTGTGAATTTCATTCTCGTTAATAAAATGGCGAAATATTTACTTGCTCAAGGTCACTCTCTCGCAGTGTTGCCACTTGCAATACGCACTTCAAAAATTCCCGTTTTTTTCGGGTCACCCTGTACAATTCATTGTCTGTAGAGGGAGGAGAATCAAACAATGTAAAAATAGCTCCAATGAGTATATACAATATGAAAACAAATCTATTTACAAGAAATTAAATAAAATATTGTTAGTAATAAAACCTCCATAATGTCTAAATGTGGGAGAAACATCAGTTAACTGGACGAAATTAATGCGGGACTTAAATAATATACAATCAATCATTCATCCCGAACACTCACTCAAACACACACATAACGAAGAGCTCATCCAAACAATTACCATGAAAGTATTTATAAAAAAAAGGCACAGAGAGGCATCCTTACGGCGTTGAGCAAGTAACAGAAGCCGAACTGCCAATAATATTGTTGATTTTTTTTTTATCTTATCAAGGAGTTCCATGTAAATAGCAGGGGCATCGGACCATATATGGCAGCAATATTCCAAGCATGGACGAATGGTAGACTTAGAGATATGCAAGACACAGGGAACCGAATTTTTTGGCAGCTGACCTAGCAATGGATTCAATATAATCTTTCCACTTCTGAGAACGTTCGCCTGAGAAGGATCAACGAGTCACTTTCCTGGCAATAGAAGAAGATTTGGACCAGTATACTCATCTTGCGTGTTATAGTTAGAACGTTTCAAACGCTATAGCTTCCGGTCTTCTTCAGGTATCTCGTTTTCGAAAACCTGATCGGAATTTTTATTAAAATTGGGAAATAAGAGTCACTTGGCTTAGTGGATTAGATCGTTGGTTATAGCATGTTCCTTGTGTGACTTCCGAGTTCAAACCCTAGCTTTGTTAGAATTGTTCTTCATCCGAAGAAACTGTCAAGCGACACGAAAAGTGAATAAGATCAGATGATTAATGAAGAGAAGTTTAGTTTTTAATTTTGGAGGCGTTAAAATTGTCAAGTCGTCTTTTGCCCCAGTTAACGACTGCCTTGAGGTCGTTTTGTACATCAGCTGCCATTTTGACATTGTCTGAGTGATCAGCCTTACAGCCGAAGCAGATGCAAATGGTAGTATCGTCAGCGTAGATGCCAAGTTGAGAGCTGATGTCATCGGGAAGGTCGGTAATGAAGATTAAAAACAGCGTAGGACCAAGGGTGGAACTCTGGGGACACCCGTGTTAGTACGAAAGCATGTAGATCAGTAGCCGTTCAGGACAACATTCCATTCACGATTTGGATTAGCTCAAAAACATTTCCGGAGATACCGTAACATTTCAGCTTGTGTAGAAAACATGAATACCAGACTCAAATGCTTTCGAGATCTCTAATGCTAAAGCCCGGGCTTCACTGTTTTTATCAAGATATACTCTTTCCACAATTTCCGTTAGTACATCAGCAGTTGTTCTGGAGAAAGGAAAGCCGTATTGCTTGTCTGAAAAAAAGCCCTGTGATGAGAGATGATGAACCAATTCAGTATTGATTAGGGCCTCTAGGAGTTTCCCTAAAAGAGGCAGAATCCTAAAAGGCCGATAGTTGGATGTGTCAGACGGTTCACCAGAGTTCTTAAAAACTGAAACAA
The DNA here is from genome assembly GCA_964036315.1 of Acanthosepion esculentum. Taxonomy (NCBI): domain Eukaryota; kingdom Metazoa; phylum Mollusca; class Cephalopoda; order Sepiida; family Sepiidae; genus Acanthosepion; species Acanthosepion esculentum. The sequence continues at coordinate 129,289,554 of OZ038478.1, forward strand.
CAGTCGATGATGGATCAGCTCAAAAATGTGCCCGAAGATATCGTAACTTGTTTACTTTGTACCACAACTACTTCTTAGTTATATCCTATAAATAAACCTATAGTTCCTTTAGAAATGTTCATTAATAAAAGCCTTATTATTCGTAGCAGCCTCAAGTACATAATGAGAAAAGAGGGCTTGGAGAATTTGACGCTCACAGGATATACTGAAGTCAAAAGAGACAGAAAGGCATCTAACAAGCTTGTGTAAATGGTTGGCAAAATAAGTCTTAGGTGGGATACCAAAAGGACAAACCTACATAAGAGCTACAATGGAGAGGGAACTGTAGAAAGTCATGATCACTCACGGCGAATAGAAGATTTGGACCAGTATACTCATCTTGCGTGTTATACTTAGAACGTTTCAAACGCTATAGCTTTCGGTCTTCTTCAGGTATCTCGTTTTCGAAAACCTGATCGGAATTTTGATTAAAATTGGGAAATAAGAGTCACTTGGCTTAGTGGATTAGATCGTTGGTTATAGCTTGTTCCTTGCGTGACTTCCGAGTTCAAACCCTAGCTTTGTTAGAATTGTTCTTCATTCGAAGAAACTGTCAAGCAACACGAAAAGTGAATAAGATTTGTGAGTATTAACTGATATGAAACATCACCAAAGTATGGATTGTGTCACGAGAAAAGTACGCTCGTAAATTAAATAAGGGTTTCGGTCCAATATCATGGGAAGGTTACGGAGTACTTTCATAGACACTTGAAGAAAGCCGGGGAGTACAACGGTCGAAAATTTGTGAGTATAGCAACCAAGATGAGTATAAGGATACGAGTATTAAAATATATAATGAGCTTATAGTTTTCTGTTTGAATGTTCGACAGTTTTCCAAGCAATAAAATACATTCATCGATATCTCCGCGCACATGGGCGATAAGGTGATATGTGTTGGTGATTTTCTAAGCATAGATAAGATGTGGCACAATGCCAAAGGTATGGGTCACCCAATGAGGATCGAACTAACTTTTCAGTCGTTATTGATCTAGCAAGACAAGCTTGTTAACCATTATGGAAGTTTCCTTTTTCTAATCGAAACTTAAATGTGACACAAGGCCGAAAGCACCCAGTGAGGATTGAACTCATTACTCAGTTATAATTGACCTGATGGTGACCTGTGTTGATAAACTTTTTTTATTGATATGTTTTGATCCTCAAAATCAAATAGAAAATGAATTGTTAATTAACCCGTGTTAAATGACATTGTTAATTGTTAAATTAACCCTTGTTAAATAACACTTATGCCAATAGACTTATGTCATTACCGACTTAGGATGAGAGGAACAGAATAGAACTCCAGTGTAACTTTGAGACAAGATAGATAGATAGATAGATAAGAACAGACAAAAATAAAAAAAGAAACCGTGATAGATAGATAGATAGATAGATAGATAGATAGATAGATAGATAGATAGATAGATAGATAGATAGATAGATAGATATGAATAAACTGAAATAGACAGATAGATAAGAGCAGCAAAAAGAAACAGCAATAGATACATAGATTTGCTACAATAGAGTATTGAAATGTTTGATGTCCGAACAAGTAGAAGTTCCCTAAAAAAATCTGTTTAGTCAGTGATTGTGAGTTCAGTACATGCTTCAGATCGTCAAGATAGCGCCGGTTTGTTTTGCAGTTATTGGTGTGAATTATATTTTTGTTTCTATACAATCTTACAACGCATTTGACGCTACATAAATTATCTGTAATTATTACTTCCCGTTATTTTCCTTGATGCGTTCTCGGGTTTGCTGAGTAGGTCACAAATGAGTTGAAAAATTTGTCACAGCACAATTTTACATGCCCCATTTACTTCTTATTTTTTGCTCTTATCCTTGTCTTTAAGAAAAAAAGAAGTTGAATCTCGTCTTATATCTGCACAAATTGCTCAGGAAAATGGTTCGGTTTTCTTTTAAAAATGAAGAGGAAACTTTCCCTTGATTAATTCATTCTGTTTTATTCATCCGCAGTTCGGATAAATGGACGCTTTCTTTCAAAGAACAAAAAGATCATGAACATATAAACAAAAAATACGAACATCTCGGATTCAAAATCATTGGTGAATTATCAAGACGTCTCCTCTAAGCTAAACAGCTGCTTCTGATTTTGAGAGGAAAGAAACTATACTGAAAATAATCAGTAGAAGTTTTTGCTTTTTTGTTTATTAAATGTAAATTAGCAATACGTCAGAAGATAGCTAAAGTCTCCATCTTTCTTAAAAATTATGCAAGGAGTAATTGTCAAATTTGAAATCAGTGAGATTTATTTGTAATTAGATGTAAGGGTTTCAATTTCTTTTCTTTGTCATTTTGAGATTTTAAGTTTTTATTTGTTTTTGAAATTCAAATTTTGTTATAGACGGGAAGAAACTGCAAAAGACCAGAAAATGAGATTTTTTTCTCTCAGAGTGAGTTTAAAATATTTAACAGGTGTGCAATGGTAAGCATTATCTAATATCTAACTAATTATCATATTATGTCACACACACATACATATATATATATATATATATATATATATATATATATATATATATAGTTGTATTGATGTGAGTTTGTGATCCTGGGTTTCACGCTCTTGTGATATGTTAGCTCTATCACTGGTATTAGGCGCTTTCCAATAAGTACTGCGCATATATATAAATAATATATATAAAAATTACACACACACACACACACACACACACATATATATATATATATATATATATATATATATATATATATATATATATATATATATATGTATATATACATATGTATATATATATTATGTAATGGACAAAGTTCGCAATTTTTTTTTAAAGACATTTTTGTGTTTATACATTCTTTTTTATAGATACAAATATTTAAGTAAATGCTTTGCTAATAATAAACAGTATTAACAACATTTACCGGCCTGAGTTTCCGAGAAATTGCCATAGAGAATATGCGTCAGGCAATATGACGGTTCCGTATAGGATACAGGTTCGATTCCTGCCGAAGGACGCATATTTTCTATGAAAATTTCTCGGGCGTTCAGGCCGGTCAATGTTGTTAATACTGAAAAAATGTTCGCTTACTTTTGAGAAAGTTGGGAACAGCTGAACATAGTAAGTTCGTCAGTTACATTCTTCCGAAGAAACCAAGTTAATTAGGGTTCGATGAAGCAGTAAAACCTTTATCTGAATTATTTAGCCCTAATACAACTTTATTCCACAAAAGATGGAAGTGTTTTAACTTGTCAAAACGGGATGACGAGGATTATCTTACATTTGCGTCCATTGTTAATAAGCACTGTGACGATTTTCGTTTGGCCGAACTAACAGCTGACGATTTCAAATGTTTAATATTTGCCCCAGGTTTAGTCTCTGCAGAAAACTCGGAGATTAGACGGAGAGTTCTATCAAGACTAGAAAGCGAAACAGGTCTCACATTACAAAAACTAGCGGAAGATTGCCAGCGAGTAATCAGTGTGAAAAGCGATTCCAAAAACATCGAGGAATCAGGCATATCGTATGTTAGGAGAATTAAGTACAAGCCAAAAAATTACTCCCCTAAAAAGGTAAAGAAAGCAAAGAGTACGCCCATTCACAATTTGAAAATAGACGACCCTGTGAAAAACAAAAATTACCCCCTAGTCCATGTGGACATTGTGGTGGACAACATTGGGTGACAGACTGTTTTTACCGAAACAAGACATGTAATAATTGTAGCAAAATTGGCCACAAAGGGGTGCACTGTAGAAATAAAAGGAATAACAGAAACAGAGATTCAGACAAACTATATCAAACGAAAAAGTAGATCAGAATCTACGAAAATACTTTGTAGTTAACATTCTAAACAAAACAGTTAAGCTGCAACTAGATTCTGGCTCTAATCTCTCAATCATTAATTAAAAATTAAAAAATCCAACAATGAAAAAGGCAAACAAAACAGCACGTGCAATAACTGGTGACAAAATCAAATTTGAAGGTGAGCTAACGCTACCTGTAATACTGAATGGCATTACAAAGAAATTTAAAGTTTTCGTCCATAAAAATTCTGAGAATTTGTTTGGAATGGATTGGACGGAACGGTTTAAGTTGTGGGATCAACCAATCAACAATTTTTGCCAAAAAGTGGAAAATATGACACCAGATGCCCAAGACCTGAAAGAAGAATTAAAAGAAAAATTTCCCGAAGTTTTCTCGTAATAAAACAAAAGCCAAATTTGAGCTGAAAGAAAACGTTCAACCCGTTTTCAAAAGTAAAAAAAATGTCTCATTTGCATCCGTTGAAAACATCAATGAAGAATTAGTCCGACTAGAAAATGCCGGTATACTATCCAAAGTGAGTTTTAGCGTATGGGCTGCCCCCGCTGTATACGTAAGGAAAAAGTTCAACTAAATTCGTGTTTGTGCGGATTTTTCAACGGGGCTCAATGCGGCTCTAAAAGATTACCATTACCCTCTCCCCACACCGGAGGAGATATTTAATAAGCTGAATGGTGGGGAAATATTCTCCAAATTGGACTTAAGCGATGGAAACCTTCAAATCCCTGTTGAGGAGGAGTGCGCAAAACATGTATCAACACCCACAGGGATTTATACAAGTTTAACAGATTGGCCTTCGGTGTCAAAGTTGCACCCGCTATATTTCAGCAGGTCATGGATACCATGCTGGGCGGCTTGGACTTTGCGTGTGCCTATCTAGATGACATTGTTATAGCAAGCAAATCTACCGATGAACATCGCAAACATATCCACAAGGTTTTTGAAAGAATTCAGGATATCGGTCTCAAAGTAAAAGAATCGAAATGCTCTTTTTATATGAATGAAATAACGTATCTCGGGCATGTCATTGATAAGAATAGAAGACGCCCTGACACAAGGCGAGCAGAAGCTAGCAAAAATATGCCTGCCCCAAAAAACGTCAACGAGCTCCAAAATTTTCTGGGACTTGCCAACTATTATTAAGTATCATAAATTATATGCACGAGTTACTAGCTCCTCTGAATGAATTGTTAAAAAAGGGAAAAAGTTGGAACTAGACAACGTAGTGCCAGTCAGCTTTCGAAAAAATAAAAAATATTTTAACTTCAGAACTATTTTTGACTCACTTTAACCCTCAATTGGATATCATTGTGGTCTGCGATGCGAGTTCATACGGCATCGGTGCGTGCATCTTGCATAGTATGCCGGACGGTACACATAAACCCATAGCACACACATCAAGAACTTCGCTACCGACAGAAAAAGCGTATAGCCAAATTGAAAAAGAAACCCTCAGTATCATATGGAAGGTATTTCATTCTACAGACCGATCATAAACCATTACTAACCATATTTGGCTCTAAAAAAAGTTTTACCGGTTTATACGGCGAATAGACTTTTGAGATGGGGTACCATTACAATTTTAAATTAAATTATTTACCAACTAATAAAATTGGCCATGCAGATGGTCTATCCAGACTAATAGCTAAGCAAAATCAACCACTTGAAGACTCAGTTATAGCAGCTCTTCGTTCAGACTGTGAAATAAAATCAATAATAGCGAATACCGTACGGGATTTACTTGTAACGTTGTTGGAAATCAAAAACGAAGCGCTAAAAGATGATTTTATTTGTGAGATAAAACGTAAAATCGCAACAAAAGATAATAGCGTGTCAGAAGTCTACTCACTGTGTGATAATGTTTTATTTTACAGCGATAGAGTTGTAATTCCGGAAAAATTACAGAAGCGAATTTTGAAAGACTTCCACGGTGAACACCCCGGTAAAAACCGTATGAAGAGTCTCATGCGGAGTTATGTCTACTAGCCGGCGATGGACAAGGACATAATGGAAATGATAAACACATGCAGAGGATGCGCCTTGGCGGCTAAAGCTCCCCCTAACACTTTCAAACCCTGGCTAAAAACGGACCAGCCTTGGTCACGTATACATATCGACTTTGCTGGGCCGATTGACGATTATTATTACTTAATCATTGTTGACAGTTACACCAAGTGTCCGGAAGTTTTAAGATGCAAGGGGCCGACAACGGCTGTAACAGTCAGTTTCCTACATGAGCTGTTTGCGAGATTTGGAGTAGTGGGCTGCGTTGTCAGCGACAATGGCACACAGCAGAATTTAAGAACTTTTGCGACATTTTCCAAGTCAAGCACATAACACACGCCTCAATACCACCCTAGATCTAATGGACAGGCGGAGAGGTTCGTTGACACGCTGAAAAGAGCATTTAAGAAAGCTCAAGGAACTTCTACTGACATAGCATTACAGCAGTTCCTGCAAGTTTATCGTATAACGCCGAACCCGAATACACCATCAAATGGCTCACAAGCAGAAATCATGTCTGCCAGCAAGGTGAGATCTGTTTTTGACAAACTAATTCCAAAACAGTCAAAAATATGAAAGCCCGAAAAAGGAACAAAAAAACGATTTCTTCCAGGTCAGAAAATTTTTTTTAAGTTTTCAGAAAAATATGCCGTACTGGGAGGAAGGCACGATCACTAGATGGATCGGCGAAATGGTGTATATTATACAAGGACCAAGACATACACATAAAAGACATATAAATCAAATCAAAAAACGGCATGAAATAGATTCTAACAGCACACAGGATGAAGTGGAAGAACCCATCGAGATCATTTACGACACATTTGACCTCGAACCCCTAAAAGGAAATTCACCGAACCTTTGACAATTAACTCAAAGAAGGAAAGGTATTAACACTTTTTACCAAGTAAAAAGCTTGGAAGGGTGTGTTGTTGGAACCTGACATACCTACAAATGGACTCTTCCACACTTATATAATGTGGCTACCAATTTCTAGTAAAGAGGCAGTCACCACGTGTGACTACTGTCGAACTCTCTGCTTTGGCAGAGAGGAACTCGGACGAGGCTTTGCCGCAGGGCAAAGTTTCGTCCGGGGAGGTAGACAGTCCCTGAACTCGTGTATACGGGTTGTAAATGGGCATATTTTTGGCCGAGCCTACGGGTTCGGAGAGCCCACATTAAACCGGCCTTGTGCCACATGCGACCCGAGTAGGTGGTTGTTAAATATCGGCAGTCACCACGTGTGACATCTATCGAACTTAAATATCGACAGTCACCAGATAGATAGATAGATAGATAGATAGATAGATAGATAGAAAAGACAGCTCCAGTCATCCTCGGCTGTCCCTTGTTAAGTACTGGCATTGTGAAGCGTTTTTTGCTCTGTTTCGATAGTCCTCATTACTTTACTGAGTAGGTAAACAAAGACGAATAAAAAAGAATCACAACTTAACAAAAATTATTTAATCAGGATATATTTGGTAAACTGTCTTTGTAACTATTTTGTTCAATATTAAGAAATACGATTTTAATAGTAACACAACGTATTTATAAACAAATCTCTGAATGAATGTATATATTACGTGCAGCCACGAACAGGCGTCTGTTGTGATAGGAACTGTTATGCTGGTAGCGCCGGAAAAATTGCTTCCTGCGGGCTATGCGGCAGAACATGATGGCGAGAACTATGGAGAAGATTGAGAATGGAATAAAATCATCGGCTGTGATCCAAGAAGAAACCTCATTGGCACAATTCTCAATAGGAAGGTTGAAAATATCAGTCCAACGAACGTCTCGCGAATATTATAAAATCAGATGAGTTATGCGTATAAAATCAAATATGGACAGCAGAAATGACGACATTTTTGCTTAAATCTGGTCTGTAAATTACCGTCCATTATGCAAAAATGTGTGCATTCTATTTTTGCACTTTATTATATCTTTATGATGTCATAAACATTGCACTTTAAGACATTCCAGAACAATATAAGCCCAATTTGGTTTGGTTGAACTGATGTTGGAGCGTCTAAAACCATTTCAGTGGATTTGGGGGTATGTGTCTTCTGGTCTGCAAAATACATACTCATAAGTAATTTTACAGGTCCAACATTTCTGTTGTGAAACTTCAGGTATGCATGCATGCTCTGGTGTAGGTAATATATATGGGTTGACCCCCATCCACGGAGCCGGTACTAAATATATTGCTGGTAATTTCGCTACACTAATGTTGATATTTTTTTTTAAATAGGAATGTATTGCTGCTATTTTCACTGTGTATCTTCTATTGTTCTCGATCTTAATAATATTTCAAATTCTTTCACACCTAGAAATTCCTTCGCTGCTTTGCTTGGAGCGAATCTGATTTTAAAAAGTGACCAGCAATATATTTTAATGTAGAATTAACAACATTAGATTTCATAATAAAATAAACAACACATTCTGGAAGCAGAATAAGAATCAATACAACACTAAAACAAATGTATAAATATACATTTTTATAGCAAAATTGCCAGCAATACATTTTATTAAATACTTAATAATGCTTTTTTGTAGCGAAATTACACGCAATACTTTTTTAATAACCAACAATACATTATATCATCTACAAAAATATATCTAAAAAATATACCTTTGCTCTTAAAATATAAAATTTTATACATAATATCTGTAGGTGAATGCATAAAATTACGTACAAAGTATTTAGATTTCGGCATTAAATTACCCATAGAGGTGTCGATATGCTGCTAAACAAAGGAAACCGTAACAATTATCAGCATTGAAAATGGTATAGGCGAACCATGTTCAACTTCTGGCTGAGGTCTTTGCGTTCATTTCAAACTGCTGCTCTCGTGATAAGCATGTATCCATCATTTTTCCATCTTAGTTATTATAGGCAAAATAGCAAAACAGACTAACATTTCTAGCATTGACTTCTAACCAGTCAAGAAGAAGAACAACTTTGAATTTAAAACTTTGGAGAGGGTAACAAGAAACTTCGACACTATCATTATTTACAGTCGAACTAGTGTCCCCACCTTTACTGATGTTGTTTCTTCCGGCCTTCTTCGGGTGCCTGTCGATCGGATTAACCTTCAAGGAATTCCGAACTGTCCTTTTATTTAATCTTCGGGGTTAAATTATTCTCATTCCACTGTCCAAATCTAAGGATTATCTCGTCTTGTTCTGTGTAGCACTTTTTAGTTACTGCTCGCACTATTTCCACTGAGTCTGTCCTACATGACCCGAGAATTGAACCACTAATTACTATGTTACCAAATTCATAAAACAATTTCAAATAATGTAAGTTACGATAACGCCTCATCCCAGAAATTCAGACACAAACCGCTCCCCTATCTTTTCCAAGAACAGGCAGTTTAATGCATATTTCCTGTATATTAAAGGATTGGAAGCTGTGGAAACATATAATCAGAAAATGTTATTGCAAACTCTGTACTTCTTAAATAATAGAGAATTCGCCCACCTTCAAGGGATGCACAAATCCCAAAACTCATTCTGGCCTGAAAACTGGTGCTTTCTCCATGAGTTGTGGTACGTTCCCATTAGAAGAAAGATATCACGGATACAGTCTGCGATACCCACTCCGTCCCTATCTATCTATCTATCTATCTATCTATCTTTCTATCTATCATTTACCGTAGATCCCAGAGTCCAGAACCATTCCACCACAGTCAATTGCTAACTCGTTAATCCAACCCTAAGAAAAAACATGGACTTGAGGCACTTAAATGATGTTCACTGAAACTTTTTATTATTATTATTTAGAAGTAAATAAATTAGTAACAAATAAAAAGTGAAACATTTTATTTAATAGCTGAATATTTTAGCTTCATAAAATATATATTAAACAAACTACATTAAATTAATGGCATGATTTGTCATCGCTATGTAGAGGATATATCATGGAATAGCTTTATGTTAAATAATTCATGCAGTTTGTTTAATGAAAATTTTATGAAGCCAGAATGGACAGCAATGTTTTCTGTCTTATCTATTATTAGCTTATTTACTATTATCTAAAAAGTCAAAGTGAGCATCCCCTAAGTGTATTAATTCCATATTTTTTGCCAGGGGTAGTAGCATGTGTTTCTCAAGGGCTACATACAGTTTTTAAATCAGAATTTACTTCTCTTAGACTGTTTTCCAGCCACGACTAGAGAGACCAGACTATTTAACCCATAATTTGAGGAGAATAAATGGATTCCTATCTTATTTATGGATATAATAATGACAGAAGAGAAACCTTTGATAAAATCTACCGAAAGCGAAAATGCCTTACAGCGTTATGTTGTACACTATTTATATTGTCCTCATCTTTGTCGCCAAGACAGAAATATAGACAGAGCCTTATGCTGTATTTTAAAATGCTTTGCCTGTATGAAATAACTATTGTCACCATCTGAACTCTCCCCGTGGGTCGCTTATTCTGCTATTACAGTTTGATAGAAATTTTGTGGGAGGAAAGTTTAGAAAAATACTTGTGTAAAACTGTAAATGAAGTCCTTATTTTGAAAAGGATGAGATCAAACTTGGAATAGCATTAGTTTATTGGTTTATATTACATGATAAATACAAGAAGAATGAAGTGTAACATCGAATAACAAAAACAGATTTATGTGTGTGTGTTTTTTAAAATAAAACAGTCGAGTCTTCTTTAAGTTGCGACAGTTTTCTCACATTTGTTTGTAAAGTAAATTTAAAACGTTTATATGCAGTGTGTCAGGTGCATCCAAACTTTCATTTCGATAGCAGATTCGAGAAAAGGCCATTACTACGCCAGTTCAGTTGATTTTATCTTTGAGGAACATCAATAAAACAGAAATATTCCGGAAATCTTTTAGTATTGGAATTCTGTTATATGGGTTAAACCAAAAGCTCCGTTCTGGTCAAGAAATATACACTCATACCTCGGTATTACGGACCTCCTTTTAACGGATATCGAAAGCAGCGGACAAAATCTGGAGCAGCCGACACAATTTGTAAGAACCGCGCGCTACAGATGGAGTTATGTCAATTCTGGACAAAGGCTGCTGACTGCTAGTTGGTGATCCGTCACTTTGTTTACATCAGTGTAACCATACTTGTAACTTATTAATCCATGGGTTTTCTCTTTTTTTTTTATATGTGAGTATTTTTATGTTGTTTTATGTTCATCGTTCTCCATAACCATGTCGTTTGGAGGAACAGTAAAAAAAAAAAAAGGCTGAATTTAACAGTATCGCAAAAACTTAAGTTGATCAGCCTTAGTGACTGTCATTATGGACAATCGGCATTATCGAACCGCTGTTTCCTCCCTTTTATTCGTTAAAACGAAGTGTGTATTTTTTTAGTATATATTTCTTTATTTTTCAATATTAACTCAACCTACTGACGTTCTTCTTTATCTGCCGTGTCCCTTCAAGAAATGTGCGATATTGTCTCTCCATAACTTCTTATATTTTGGAACTTTAAGCAATGTTTTTGTCCTAACCTTCCCACCAGACACAGTTCTGCTATCTGTTTGCACAAGCTTATTAGGTAGGTCTACCTTTCCTTCTTGCTTTCACATGCCCGGTGAGAGTCAGTTTCTCTATGCCTTTATTTTTTCCTCATTGTAACACAGGAACTTTCAACTTTATCTGATTCAAACTCCTTTTCGGTCCCGTTCTTTTTAAAACTTCCTTGTTGCCCACATGTACTGTCCATGGTACCCTGAGCATCATTTTATAGGACCACATCTCACGTTATCACTTCATCTGCGAGACATTTTATTGCTCTCAATAACATACCGGTTAATGTGCCTTTTGTATATTCCCAGGGGATTTTTTTATGGTAAGAAAATTCTGAAAATAGGTAACTGAATAAATGATAAACCAAAGTTTGCAATATCTTTCGAAATGGGTTGCTAAAAGTTTGTGCCTGATCAACAGAGAAGTATTTGGTCTAGGCATTCTAAAGGAATATAATGTCCTTTCTCTTAAAACATTTTCGAGTTTAATTGTTTTAAATGGCAGCAGTACTTGTTCGAATTCAAATTATCTTTGTAATATTTTGTTTTTAAATTATATTTTTTACTTTTCAGATCCCTTTGCAATTTGTTTTAAAATAGAACAGCTCAGTACGTCATTTTCGTTAAATTTATTTGGGAGCTACCCTTCAAGATGACTAACATAACCAATCTAGAGAAAATGATTTTCTATGATTAATTTGGATATTTTGTGTAAGTTGGTGATCTCTTGCGTAATATAGCAATGTTACTGCTATCAACCTTATGTGTCGTCGCTGGTCGTGGAGAATCCTTCAGCAAGAAATCGGCAGCATTAACTTTCGCGAACAACGATTAACACAGTTGATAATTCACAACAGCTTCTTTGGAAACTGCACTCATGTTTATATGCGCTTTAGTCACGTTCTTTCCTTCAAATAAAAAAAATATATATAAAAAATGTTTTTTTTATCTTTCTCCATCTTCAATAAACAAAATATCCGTAATTTTTTACATTTGAAAAAGTTCATGCTGATATGACATTTTCATAAAACAGTCTTCTTTTTTTTTTATGAAGCAAAAACTAAACGCTTTTAAGGTAACTTTTAATTACCGATAATTACAGAAGATATTTTTTTAACAAACCAGAAATTAAGAAATTAAGAAAGAAGACCCAATAGCGAAGTCGAGTAAGAATTTAGTGGCATAGTTTTAAGTTCAATCCCTGGGCCGGGCGGTGTGGACTTGAACTCAGTGGAAATGCTCGATCAGTACTAATTAAGAACTAAACGAGATATCTCTAGACTTAGCGTAACGAGAGAGATATCTACTCAATAGATTAAATAAAGGGTTCATTTCACAGTACATTAAATAAAATTTTCAATTCCCTGAAGTTTAATCGATAAATACTTGATGAAGGCCGGAGAGTGGAACGATCGAAATGTTATGATGATAAAAGGAGGGCTAAGGACACTAAATAGCGTGTAAATACTGATAGTTCTTCATCAGTGAAATTCAGACAGGTGTACTTAATCCCCTATGTGCCTTGTCATTCAGGACGTGGGAGATCATGGCTCTCTACAATAGAAACCACGTCGTGTCTTTGATAATGTTTTCGTTTACTGACATGATCAAGTCGGAATAGTCCATTATTTATGAGGTATTAAAAGGAGACGTTAAAAATGTATTTCATTTTTTTCTGTTTTCACTGTAAAACCGAATAGGGTTTTTTTATATGTCTTTTGTCTTTACACCAAAACGGAATAATGATTTATGTATTAAGTATTGGCAGGGCGCAACGGTCATGCAAACTAAGGAACTAACGAAAGGAGGGGAAAGCACATTTATTATATGATTCTCTTCATTTAATGAAAAGCCAAAATCTGATAAAAAATAGTCAGAGAAGAAGCTACAAGAATTGTTGAATCAGAAATATTATTTCCCATTACTTTGATTTCGAAAATAGTGAAAACTTTCGTAATTTATTTCAGATTTTCAGTTTGGCACATTTAGAATATTGAAATATGGAAATAGAAAAAAAATGAGGAAAAAAACCAGTGCCAGATTTTAGTCGAAGAAAATAATGATGAGATGTCGATGTGTTCTGTAAGACAGGAAAAGAAGGAAATGCGTTTTTATCCGCCATCCTGCCAATTTAAAAGCTTCTAATAAAACGAGTTTTTTTTTGTTTTTTAAATTACTTTTGTCTTTCTTGAACAAATTATAAATTGGTCTCTAGTATACACGTATGTATGTATATATGTATGTATGGATACATATGAAATTCGTAAATGTTAATTTCTCTGAAAATGTTGCTACAAAATTTGATCTAACGTGTAATGAATGTGATCGCATTTAAATAGAGCAGACCTCAAAAATCATCAAAAGAACCACACCGACAAGCCATTCATTATACCTTATGCAATATTTATGTGCGACTACTGCAAAAAAAAACACCCAATGTTGCCACATCTGAGTAAGACAATGTAACACTCTAGCAGGACTGAAAAGCCACATCCGTGCTACACATATCTGAGAATGAATGAAGCGATGCCTAATGATAACAATTTTACCATTTATAAACACCCGTTTAAAAACATTATATTACATCGCCATTCTTAAAGAATGTTTACGTATTTTTATCTAAACAAACGGTATGTACGTAAAAATGATCCCAAATGAACATGCGAAAAACCAACAAACATAATGTCTACTAAACACAGAGAGAGAGAAAGAGAGAGAGAGTTACGAATATACATTTCATCTGATATCCATTTAGACCAGCTCAACCGGGGTTACCCGAACCCTAAGGTTCCTCAAAAGGTCCCAAGGGTTCCGCGAGAACAGGTGAGATAAGCTAATGTACTTTTGACTTTTATTTAATTTCATATACGTAATATTAATAAACACACAATATATTCTTGGTTATTGATTCATTTTCTTAGCCCATTTATTGGTTTACAGGACATTTTGCCTTGATTTACCTTACGTGTTTTCAACATTGTCAATAAAGGATAAAAACAGACTGATACAGCAATTATCTGTTTTCGTTCTGTTTACATTTATATTATAGGTATTTGATATTGCTTACTTATGTTTATTTTTTACGTTTGAGATTAGAATTTTTGTGTGTGAATGAAAACTCCCTGATGAAGTATTATAAACAAACAGTATTAATTTTATTTAGCATTACCGAAAGAATTGACAAAGAAGTATTAATTTTTCTTTAAACCAGTTATTCAAAAATATATACTATGATATTTACCACGTGAACTACGATAAAATAAAATGAGAAAGAAATAATTTTGTTTTTGAGCCAGGGTTCCTTGAGACATCTAATTATTTTAAGGGTTACGCATGAGTAAAAATGTTAAGAAACGCTGATTTAGACAAACTAGAATATTCATATACTTACATATACCTATAACAATATTTACGGTGTTTCAGACACGCTTGGAATCCGTTAACTTCTTGAAACTTATATATGTATATGTACAGTTGCGGCCAAAATGTTCAGAACGGCATTGTTTTCGTCAGAAAAGTAGGTATAAGCTTTTATCAAAGTTTTTTTATATAATTTCCACAGACAATAAATACAATATTAATTGTTATTGTCTGAGATTTTGGTGTAATTTGAGAGGATAATACAAAGTTATGCATGATTTAGTGATTTACTGCAAAACCCATGGCGGCCAAAATGATTAGAACGGTTGAAAAATAACAAAATAATCAAAAATGACAGAGAATACTGGAAATATTTAAAACTCTAATTTTTAATTTGTTTACGTGACAGTTCGTTTACTAAACATTAGTAACAATATCTGCAGTGTACTTTGTTAATATAATGCAACTTACTCCGTTACCAATTCGTCAGCAGATTATTAAGCTTCGAAAGAAGGATAATTCAAGTATTGGGTCTATTGCAAAGATTGTTAACAAGTCAAAAATGTTGTTCACAGTATTCTTAAGGTCTACGGTGATTGTGGTTCGTGTGAAGCAGGAAAGTCTATAGGTAGGCCACGAAAAACGACCAAGAGAGAAGATCGTGCTATGGTAAAGTTAGTTAAAAAGGACAGCTTTAAAACTACTGCTGATGTTTCTCGGGAAATGAGCATTGTACTGAAGAAAACTTTATCTCGAAAAACTGTGTCTCGTCGTTTAGTTGAATATGACCTACAAGCAAGAGCACCTGCAGTGAAGCCACTGATCAGCTCAAGAATAAAAAGTGTTGTCTCACCTTTGCAACCGAACATGTGTTGGGGTCTCAAGAAAAATGGCATACGGTGCATTTCAGTGATGAATCTAAGTTTATGTTATTTGGTTTAGATGGGAAAAGGTACGTTCGTCGAAAAGTAGGTGAAAAATTGTCGCCTAAATGTCTTAAGACTAGTGTTAAATTCGGTGGAGGAAGTGTCATGGTTTTGGGGGGGTGATATCTGGAGATGGTTTGGGCCCTTTGGTGCGATTACAATGAAAGGTAAATGCAGGAGTTTATAAACAACTTGTAAAAGATCATGTCTTGCCTGTGCTGAGAAATTCAACTAAGCGACCACCCATATTCATGCAGGACAATGCCCCATGTCACAAGGCTAATGTGGTCATGAACTTCCTCAAGGCTGAAAAGGTTATTGCTATGGATTGGCCTGCTAAAAGCCCAGATCTCAATCTTATTGAAAATGTGTGGAATATTATAGGAGAACGTTCGAAAACCAGAAATCCTAAAACAACCGAGCAATTATGGAATGCCCTTCAGGAAGAATGGAATAAGATCACCCAGCAAGAAATTGAAAATTTAATTTCCTCATGCAGTCGAAGATGCCAAAGTGTGATTGAAGCTAAATGGCTTCACACTAAATATTAAATATTTCCAGTATTCTCTGTCATTTTTTATTATTTTGTTATTTTTTCAACCGTTCTGATCATTTTGGCCGCCATGGGTTTTGCAGTAAATCACTAAATCATCCATAACTTTTGTAATCCTCTCAAATTACACCAAAATCTCAGACAATAACAATTAATATTGTATTTATTGTCTGTGGAAATTATAGAATATAAAACAACTTTGATAAAAGCTTATACCTACTTTTCTGACGAAAACAATGCCGTTCAGAACATTTTGGCCGCAACTGTACATATATATATATATATATATATATATATATATATAACTGTAAATGTATGTATGCGTGGAGGTGAGCGCGCTCGTGCTATTAAATCATGTCAAATAATTTTTCCCTAATTGTCTGCAAGAATTTTTTCCATGTTTATAACTATAGTTTCTTTTCCCAGGATTTTAAATACCTCTTAATTTTTGCTTTTAATTTTCAACTTCATTTTCTGAAATGTGTTTTGAGACATTTATATGACTCTAAAAAAAATGTCTCTCTAGAGTATCGGTCAGATACAAGAATTGGCCTTTCCAAATAATGATTAAATTTAAAAGGTTTCAAAGCTGAAATGTCAGAAATAAATATGAAAAATTTAAAAGAATAAAATAATTGTCACGTAATTGTGATTTTCAAAAAAAAGACGCAATTTTAAAAATTCTGCCAAAGAAAATATCAATAATATACGACCAAATATTCACTTGTTTATCAATATATCTACGCGGAAGTGCTGAAAAGTTCTCGGTCTGACCTTCTCAGAATCTAGACAATTGTCCAAATATCATATTTGGAGTAGGGGTAAACCTTTCTCGGGGAAATTTTTAACACCCACACCGATTTTTGCGTGACGATTTGCATGGTGTCATAAGTAACAATGTGATCATTTGAAACTTACTTGTCTGGAGTGAGAACGACGCCAAGCTTACAATATATATATATATATATATATATATATATATATATATATATATATATATATATATATGAAGAAATATCGTCTTAAGGTGTGCTATATTTGTGCTCAATATCAGAGATAGAGCGTGTGTAAATATAGAAGTGAACATAGAAGTCAGCACTTAGAGTCGACAGTCTCATGTTTCATGCTAGACGCAATCGTCTGGCCACGAGTGCTGTAAATTTTCTCGGCTATTTATATATACGGGTCAGTGGTGCATTGTGGGTAGTCTATTATGCCGGTTATTTTGCCGGAAGTCCTGTATTTGTTTTATTTGGTTTAAATTATTTTGCTTGTCATTGTTTATTTTTATTTTTTATTGTTATTTTTATTTCTTATCTTATATATTTATTTTTTATTTTGAAAAAAGTAAAAACTGCTCCCGCAGTTAGAATAAACTACAACAATGAACCTCAAAATTGAATAAATAGCTTTATCTTCCCAAACCAAATCAACCAAATCAAAACTATTAAATAAGCGATATAAACAAATTTTTGCTATAGTAATAAAATTAGCGATTAAAATAAAAATAAAAAATAAATATATAAGATAAGAAATAAAAATAAAAAATAAAAATAAATAATGACAAGAAAAATAATTTAACCCAAATCAATAAATAAACAAATTAACGACATAAACGCCAAAATAGACTACACACAATGCACCACTCACCCGTATATATAAACAGCCAAGAAAAATAACAGCCTTGTGGCTTGACGATTGCGTCTAGCATGAAACAGACTGTCACCTCTAAGTGTTGACTTCAATGTTCACTTTTATATTTATATATATAGATAGATGTCCTCGTTGAATACAGCAATAGCATTTTCATCACATCATTATACAAAAAACCCACTAGCAAAAACTCTTGACACCTTAACTTTAAAAGCGAATGTCCGCTTAGGTACAAAATAGCAGTAATAAAAAACTTTCTAAAAAGAACACACCAGAATTCATCCTCTCGACTACTGTTCCTCAAAGAACTTAATAATATTAAACAAACACTAATCAACAACGACTTCCCTAACCACCTTATAGACCACCAAATTAGACTATTTCTCCCTAAAGTAAGTAATAACAATAATGAACACACAGTAAAAAATCACATACACATCTATTACAAAAACCAAATGCGCATTAATTACAAACAAGACGAATCTTCATTAAGACACATAAAGAAATACAATACCCCGAATAAAAAAATCAAACTAATTATCTATTATAAAACAAATTTAAGACAGCTAACCTTATCCTAAAAAATAACAACACACACTAATTTAATCATTATTTGGAAAGGGCAATTCTTGTATCTCTAGAGAGACATTTTTGTGGAGTCATATAAAGGTCTCAAAACACAATTTAGAAAATTAAGTTGAAAATTAAAAGCAAAAACTAAAAGGTATTTAAAATCCTGGGAAAAGAAACTATACTTATAAACATGGAAAAAATTCTTGCAGCCAATTAGGGAAAAATTATTTGACATGATTTAATAGCACAAGCGCGCTCACCTCCACGCATACATACATTTACAGTTATATATATATATATATATATATATATATATATATATATATATATATATATGTACAGTTGCGGCCAAAATGTTCTGAACGGCATTGTTTTCGTCAGAAAAGTAGGTATAAGCTTTTATCAAAGTTGTTTTATATTCTATTAACACAACATAGAATTTGAAATATGTTAAAACTGACTCACAGAGGGCGCTCAAAGTTTATTTTCATTAACCTGAGCCATTTTTTTTTAATAATTCTAATTAAGATACCTTTAGTTAATGACCATTTTCACCGTACGAATTTTTAAATTCGCAGGATTTTTCCAAACTGTTTATGGTATCAGTTTGTAGTGGGATATTCGTTAAGATGAAATTAGAAAGAACGAACATTATCTATGAGCTCAAACGCCCCTTAAGGAACTGTGTTCCTGATCAAAACGGACTCATAAATAATTACATCGGTTACACAACTACATGCTTATCCAGACGTCTCACGTTACACCTATCTGATCACAGCTTCATTAGAACCCATTTAAACACGCACACACATTTACCAGATTCCATTCGAAACATACTAGTAGAAAACATAAATATATTAACTGCATTCACCTGTAAGAAAGATTTAAAATAATGGAAGCTTTATTAATAAAAAAGAAAATGCCAACTCTAAACAATATTAACTACGAACAAGGCCACAATGTGCTAACCGTATTCGGAAATTAAAAACATCCCTACTACACACTAAGACATACACATAACGTACACACTCAATTAAGCTGAAAAATCGAACCATCCTTGATAATGGCTAAAGGTATAGCCGAAAGCGCTCGTAAATTTAAAAGATTTGGACAGTTTTTACACACTCTTTGTCCAGAAAAGAAAGCTCTTGTTCGCACACAAGAAAAATTAAATAAAATGCTTAACCGTACTACCTTGTCTGTTGTTTTTAATGAAACATGCATAAACGAAGGATTGCTGCCTAAATATACAACTAGATATATATATATATATATATATATATATATATATATATATATATATATATATATATATATATATATATTACAGATAGACTATATCTGTAAAAGGACAATATGAATAAAGACAAGAAGAAAACTTATCTTAGCCGACGCGTTTCGTCCTCTGGCAGACTTTATCAAGGCAAATGAAAAATCAATAATATTTATGTGTGCATATAGACACCTGTTGAAACGCTTAAGATAATTTTTCCTTTTGTCTTAATCTTTACATATATATATATATATATATATATATATATATATATATATATATATATATATATATATATATATATAGTTGTATATTTAGGCAGCAATCCTTCGTTTATTTATTATCTATCGTTTATTTATTAATGTAGGGTGCGATGGATAGATAGTCGTCTAAATTACGTCAAATGGAAAATAACACTGACATCTCATTTTAACAGATATATTTACCAAAATTACACTATAATATTTTGAAATACTAAAGGGTAAAGTCATTCAATAAAATACCCATTAGCTACAACCACGGTCTCCAGACGACTTCAAAATCTCCTGAAATTTTTCTGGATGGTCTCGTTGGTTAAGTTGGTGAATGCTGATATAATCCTTGCCTTCAGTTCATCTTTGGTGTTACAAGTAGTTGGTCTCTCACTGAACTGCGCCCCACACATAATAATCAAGGAGGCTTCAGTCTGGTGAGTTAGGTGGCCAGACGTAAGGAGTGATGTGGTCTCAGAAATTTTCTGACAGCCTTGACTGAGTTCTTCTGCTTGTGTGGCAAGGTGCAGAGTCTTGTTGTCAGACATAGGGACTTCCAGCGGCCACCAGTTAAGCACTACCTCCTCAAGTCACCTGATGTAGCCACACACAGACACAGACATATATATATATATATATATATATATATATATATATATATATATATATATATATATATATATATATAGTCAGCTGATTGGTGATTGATGTTATATTAAGTACCCCAAATCCAGAGTTTCGTAAACGAACATTTTTTTATAATCGTTCGGTCCACTAGTCGCCAGGAGGTTTCAACAACGTACATAGGAAAATAAATATACATATAACATCTGTGTGTGTGTGTGTGTGTGTGTGTGTGTGTGTGTGTGTGTGTGTGTGTGTGTGTGTCTGAGGCCTGAATATCAAACTGTCAGTCAACATACTGTGGTTATTCCTTCCTCCCTGCCTCCCCTCTCTCTCTCTCTCTCTCTCTCGCTCTCTCTCTCTCTCTCTCTCTCTCTCTCTCTCTCTCTCTGATATATATACATACATATATATATATATATATATATGATAACAATATATAAATTTTTTACATATCAAGAATAATTTTATATTGGAGGAAAGATGTATGATAAAATGTGGAAGAAGTTTAAATTTATTAAATTTTAATTTGTTTTTTTTATGTGTTTTTTGGGTATATAATCTAGATAATTTCATTTAAATTCTTTTTTGTTTCCATCACTTTTGTTATTAAATTTTCCCTTACTTTATTGTTATTAACGTTTCCATCACTTTTGTCATTGTTATTAACGTTTCTATCACTTTTCTTATAAAATTCCTAGGGTATCTCGTTCTTGTGCATGAGTAGTCGCATCTAAGTTAATCCAATGATGAAGTCCTAAAGGACGAAACGCGCCACACAAAACCCTTTTACACTTTTCATGCATCTTCATATATATATATATATATATATATATATATATATATATATATATATATATATAAGGTCTATTACGTTATAAAATTTTGTCGTTTTGAAGGAAAGAAAACGAGCATGACTAAATTAATTTGCTTCATAATAAATTAATGTCCTCTTTTAAACCATTTTTATAAGATATTCATCAAATATGAAACACACTTAATATTAATCGTCCCCCTTATCACATCATTTATGAACAAATAAGATTATTTTTCAATCAATCATAATAACATACATAAAAATCCCAGTTTAACCTCACCACCTCCAAACATACTAATTTTACAATAAACAGACGCACGGCTATTATATGAGAGAAATAAAAGCAATGAAAAATATATTGTTAACTAACTCCTACAAACATCAATAACCATATCAGAAACAAAACTTGTAATACTTTGTTATAACGATTTTCTACAAATTATCCACTTTACAGAAGTTTTGAATACCTATTCCTTGCAATTTGGAGACTATTAATTTTGTTTTTAAAAACAGAACATATCAAAATATATTATCTATACTACATTTCTCTCGAAGACTTTCACTTGCCATATCAAACTAAATCTGTTAGGGAAGTAGGATTTACTGCGTGGTAACAGAAACCTTTTCTAATCAGAATCCACGTTGCACATTTATAAATCTATCATTCGTCTTTTTATTGAATACTGTTGCCATATCAGGTCTGCTGCTCCTGCTGTATCTCGATACTCTTGACAAAATTCAAAGAAGGATCTGTTAAGTAATCGATCCTGACCAGGCATATCGACTTCAGTCACTTTCTCACCGACATGACATGGCTTCTCTTCTAGATTGTTATCTAGGTCTCATCGTTTTACTGTTGTACTGTCTACATGCAACTGCCACATATATTCTAGCAGTTTCTTTTCTTGCACTTCTCACCTGTGGTATCCCTTTCTGATTGCTTCCCTTACACCTACAATCTTCAAAAATTTCAATGAAACGTCAATTGTCAAGTTCAGTCTTTCGCGACCCTTTCCTCCCCACTAAAGTTTTCTCATTCTTTTTCACACCCTGTAATCCCACTGTGTCTTAGTTGCATTATCGCCTTGCTCAGCGGGGAAATGACTTTAATAAAAATAAAGTTCTCTGCCACTCCTACTATAAAAAACGGTTACAAATCTAAAAGGAAGAAAATGGTTTCCAATACAGGTTTTCATGCGTCAAAATGTTTTTAAGCAGTAAAGTAATTTGTGCTAAATTCTATTTTCTTTTCATAACATATGAAACTGCGCTCATTATTCTGTTTCTATGCTACGTATCATTTCAGGACCTTGGTGATTGCAGCTCTCCACAACTTCCTGTCTTAGTAGCGCTTAATAAATTTCGTCTTTTTGTTACTTCTCCTAAATCCTCTTCTGCCATCCATTTAAACAAACTCGCTAGATAGATTATGCGTTGCTTTCTTTTGTACTTCTTAACTTCAATCTGTCTTGTGTGTATCAAATTTTCCAAGCCTTCTTTCATCATTATGTGCTCTTTAATTTTTCAACTGCCGTTTCCTGATGTTAAGTAAAGTGTCCTTTTTGTTTACATTTTCTCTAAAACTTCGTCGTTGCTTACATGTTCGGTCCATAGTATTATCAGCATCCGTCTGTAGAACCACATTTCTTCTGTTTCAAGTCTCTTCTTCATCTGTAAAGAGATTGTCCAGCATTCACTGCCATATAGGAGAACCGATATCACGTAACAGCTCAGTTATTTTTCTTTGTTTCTAATGAAGTTGTTCTGCTTAGCTTTTGGAAGGCATCTTTCGCTATCCAGATGCGCCTTCGGATTTCGGTGTCCCACTTTCCGTAATCTTCTAAAAGATTTTCCAGATATTTAAGTTATTGTACATGTTTCATTTTGGTATTTCCAGTGTCTAATTTGCATGTGGGGCTGTTCCTTTTCCTGACATCGATGGAGTAATGGATAGCGGCTCGGATTAAGGAAACTCCAAAGCAAAGATCAGAGATCATCTCAAAATGCAGATGCCAGAACAAATTCCTTCTGCGCTACATAAAACCATATCATGAATCAAAAAACTAAATAAAATCTCATTACCTAAATTTGAAAAACATTACTTCAAGCTCCAAAATTCAAAACAAAAAAAATATATAACATACAAATATATATTAATCTAAAATGATATATAAAATAAGCAAATTAACTTTCTGGACAGTAAGTAACCTAAAGCCAAGACAAAAGATCAGGAGCTTCTATATTCTACTTTCATATCCCACTTTCCTTAAACTCACAGTCGTCCGTATACCAAAAGGAGTAGCGACACTTGGTCTGAAGATCACTTGAATTGTGAAACTTTGAGTTACTAGTCAGTGTTGATGCATATCTTCATACTATGTCTATATCACCAATATCGATTTCTTATTCACTATAAATATATCACATTTTAGAATATATATATATATATATATATATATATATATATATATATATATATATATATATACATATATATATATATATGCATGTTTCAGTAAAGGCGACAGAAAAGGTACTAGCTTTTTACTTAATTTTTCTTATGTTCGAACAAGTGTTTTCTGGACAAAGAGTGTATAGAAACTGTCCAAATGTTCTTTAATTTCGAACTTTTGGGCTATAATTTTAGCCATTTTCAAGAATGATTTTGTTTTTACTTTTACAGGATGTATGACTTGTGTGCATTTATCTAGAGTTATAGGGATGTTTTATTTTCCGTACACATCACATTGTGTCCGTGTTCGTAGCAATATTATTGAGTGTTGGCTTTTCCTTTTATATTAAGGCTTGGATTATTTTTAATCTATTATTTTACTTATTTTCTGGAGATGAGGTTCTTACGCTTGTATTTTCTACTAGTATATTTCCGACGGAATCTGGTAGGTTTATGTGTTTAAATGAGTTCTAACGGAGCTCTCCTGCAAACTTTTCCACAAATTTTACTCAATGCCACTTGGCAGTTGGTATGATGACTTTGCATATGACTTATTTACTTTTATTTGCTCAACCAAAGCCTACTACAAACATCACAAGGATATATATATATATATATATATATATATATATATATATATGTGTGTGTGTGTGTGTGTGTGTGTGTATGTGTGTGTCTGTGTGTCTGTGTGTGCGCACGCGCGTGTGTGTGTATTTAGGCAGCAAATTCTCTTTTAGGCAGGTATGATTGAATAAATTACAAACATTATGTCTCTCAAATATGTATTTTGTATATACGACAACTAATAAGACGCCTTACTCTACACATGTCTGACCATTCGTCCATTGCGAGACACTTACACCAACATTCCTGTCCACATTCACAGTATAGAAAAATACTGATTAATAACACAACTATCCTTCACCAAGAAAATAACAAATTAAAACTACAGATCCTCGAAGCAATCTTCATTAAAAGAAATTGAAGGCTACACTGAATAGAATCAGCTACGAATACTTTAAGAATGTTCTAAAATGCCTATAAAAAGAACAGTTATCACACTTTAATGCGCGCTCGACCATGACATTCCAACATAAAACAAAAAAAATCCATAATGGATAACTTTTCTTGTTCTAATGAACACTAAAAGCATAACTGTCAGTCATAGAATTTAAACGCAAAAGTAAAAATTCAGTAATGGATACCTAATTGGCAGAGTAGGTAATGGCTACATATTTAAGACGTTGCATGCTGAGAAAGACAATATTCGGAAAATGTTATTGAACTTCCAACGTAATGATCTTTACATTTGGAACTTTCAATGTACGGAGCTTGACCTGGAGCGAGAAGCAAGAGCGTTTAGCGATAGACATAGAAAAGTACAAAGTGGACGTGTGTTGCTTACAAGAGACAAAAGTTGGACCTGGTCTGAACAGTAACATCGGCAAAAATAAACACCAACTGATATGTTAAGTGACATAATGTAAACATTATGGGAACGGATTTGTTGTCAACAGTAAATAGAGGAATAATGTATTAGGTCATCCCATAAGTTCTGTCCGAATTTTAACTTTTTGTTAAAATGAACGAAATTTAAAGAGTATTTTATAATGTCTAATGGAGCTGAACATTATTTTTATGTTTAGATGCATTTAAACTGATCAATTTTTATTTCAGAGAACAATAAAATTTAATTTTGTTTGATTAAAATCCTGCTAACATGGAAGTACCCAAGAATCATTTGAGGCACATAATGCTTTATGAGTTCAAGAAAGGAAACTCAGCAGCCGAAGCGGCTAGAAACATTTACTCAGTTTAAGGAGAGGAATGTGTGAATGAAAGAACTTGCAGAAGATGGTTTGCAAAATTCAGAGGTGGAGATTTCACCCTTGAAGATGAAGATCGAACCGGACGTCCAGTTGAGTTTGATAAAAAGCTTCTTGAAGCAGCCCTTGAAGAAAATCCTGCTTTATCAGTTGAGGAATTGGCAGTAGTTCTCAGTTCAAACCGTACAACTGTTCATCGTCATCTTCAACAACTTGGAAAAGTTCCTAAACTTGGAAAATGGGTGCCTCATGAATTGTCTAAAAACAACCTCAAATCCTGAACTGCTCTTCTTTCCATTCTCCTCAACTTGATCAACTTTTTTGGATATACTTGTGACTGGCGACGTAAAATGGATCTTTTATCGAAATGTTAAGCGTCGTAGACAGTGGCTTGGTAAAGGGGAAGGACCCCAGCCACAGCCGAGAAGGGAACTTCATGGGTAAAAGGATCTTCTTTCAATCTGGTGGGAATGCCAAGGAATAATCCACTTTGAATTCTTACCCCCTAATGCAACAATTAATGCTCAAATATACTGCCAGCAATTAGAGCATTTGAACCAAGCTTTGAGGGAAAAAAGACTTGCTCTAGTGAATCGAAAACGGGTGATGTTTCATCAGGACAATTCGCGACCACACACAGCAAGAATCACGTCACAAAATATCGAAGAATTTGGTTGGGAGAAAATTCCTCATCCAACTTATTCTCCCGACATTGCTCCTTCAGACTACCATTTGTTTCGTAGCTTACAGAATCATTTGGAAGAAACAGCTTTTGTAACACAGGAAGAGGTTAAAACTGACATTTTACAGTAATAGAATTAGTAAGCTTGTTAATAGATGGAAGGAAATCATAGATAATCAGGGAAAATTCATTGTTGATTGAATCTGTAATTAAATGTAACATTTGGTCACTTGTTTTCTTTATTCAAAATTCGGACATAACTTATGGGAGGACCTGATACATCGATGTTGGAAAGTATCAGACCGTATGTCTGTAATACAGAGCAATGTTCAAGAAAAAAACATACGAATGTCATCAAACGGAAGGAATTAGTCTGAAAATTAAATCTCAGAAACAGATTGGAGAAGTTGACAATCAAGGAAGATCTGTAACAAATCCGCAAACTCGGAGAGGACAGAGAAGGCTGGCAAAATATTGTCGAATCAGAATACAATATCACTGAAGGTGAACGAACATGTTAATTCATAACCTCAAATCGAATCAGTTTTGATAATGATGATGATAGCTACACATACCTTTTGCATTACCAGTTGCACCTCTGATGAGGATATCCGAAAGATTTTATATATATATATATATATATATATATATATATATTTCCAAGAGGATAAAATCCAGGTAGAGCTCAATGTAAAAACAGAGCAAGAATATAATATAAAAGGATTGGATCGGGAAAACAAATCCAATGTAATAAAGTATAACCATCGAATATTAGTGTTTGAGCCATTTATACACACACACACACACACACACACACACACACACACACACACATATATATATATATATATATATATATATATATATATATATATATATATTTGATAGTTTTATATTTAGGCAGTAATCCTTCGTTTATCCATGTTTCATTTTTAGAAAATTACTGCTATTTTGTACCTAAGTGGACATTCACTTTTAAAGTTAAGGTGGCACGAGTTTTTGCTAGTGGGTTATTTATATAATGATGTAAGGTGCTCGGTAAAAATGGCAGCGGTAAAAATGGGAGCGGAAAAATGGCAGCGGAAAAATGGCAACAGTAAAAATGGCAAAAGTGAATAAATGGGAAAAAATGACAATTCGACAACAGAAAATTATGACCGTTCGAGAAGGATGAGTCTAAGCTCCCATCCCTCTAGTTTAAAATAGAGCTAAGTCACCCCCTTCAATATTTTAAAATAAATATTTTTAAATAAATATTTACTCTAGTGGGAGGGAGCTAGGCTCCTTCACCTCTTGTTTTAAATAGGGGCTAAGTTCCCGCTCCTAGTATAAAACACATTTTTTTTTTAATTTTCGATGTCGATGTTTAGAAGTTTTATGGGGGGGTAAGTTCCTAATCCTAATTGGAGTAAAAGTACAAATCGTAGCGTGTTTAAGTGAATTTGATGACAATAATTAATTTTATAATTAGACATTAGGATTAGGTGTATATATATATATATGTATATATATATATATATATATATATATATATATATATATATATATATATATATATATATATATATATATATATATATATATATATATATAAAATAAGTGTTTATATATACATATAATAAGTGTATTAGTGTAAAAATATATATAAAATAAGTGTATTAGTGTGTATATATATATATACATAAGTTTATTAGTGTATATATATATATATATATATATATATATATAAAATAAGTGTATCAGTATATATATATATATATATATATATATATATATATATATATATATATATATATATATATATATATATATATATATTATTGTTGGGACAATTAATCGGAATCGGGGAATTGAAAAATCGCAAAGGCGAAGGTTAGCAATCCCATTCACAGATTTCGTATTGACTCTGAGAGTCTAATTTAATTATTTTATTGGTAAATTTTGGTAAAGGAAGTAAATATTCTAGAGTTCACTTAGCCTATTCCCTCAGCAAACCTTTTGAATTTCTGTTCACATCTATTTGCTAAATGTCTATATGACGCCTCTCAGAGACTTCACACTTGAGTATTAAAAGATTGAAAACGCATCAGACAAGATTTTAAATTTTACTGGCACCAGTCTGACCCTGTCGTCGTCTGATAGCCTATGAAATAATTAATGTTTTATTGGGGTTTTTTGTTGTTTTTTTTTTCGGTTTTGGCACATGTGTAAAACATAGATTCAATTGTTGTCCTGAAGCCGTCCAGCACAAACTGATATCGGTGGCTCTAACCCAACCCTATCATGGAAGTTATAAGGAGTAATAAAGGAAAAGAGAAGATTTGCTCCCAAGGATACATGTATACAAAACAGATTGAAAGATCAACTACTGTCAGATGGAGATGTGTTCCGAGAACATCTTTTCATAAAGGCGCCTTGACCACCAGCTGTGAGGTGACTAATCCTGTACCAGTTAATAATCACAACCACGCTCCTGGTTATGCAGACATTGCATCCACAAAATGCATCGACAAAATGAAGAGAAGAGCAACAGAAACAGAAGCTAAACCTGGCCAGATTTATAGCGACAACTTGAATGACTTACCAGCTGAGGCAAAGGCATTACTTCCAAGTGAGGAGATCATAAAAAGAACTTTGCGTAACCAAAGAGCAAAACGTTATCCACAAGTACCAGACAGAATTGAAGATCTGCATCTTACTGGAGAATGGACTGCTACTGCTGCTCCTGAGCCCAAACCATTTTTGTTCTTCAACAATGGTCCAAACACTGCCAACCGCATCATAGCATTTGGTTCTGATGAATCACTGCAGTTACTTGCTTCTGCTGATATATGGCAACTATGCAATGGCAACTATGCAATGGCACCACAAGGATTTCTGCAGCCTTATGTAATACGAACCCCGATTGGTAATACTGCAGTTTCTACGGTTTTTGCCTGTCTGCAGAATAAGACACAAGAAACATATGAAAGACTATTACAAGCAATCGTAGACCGCTGCCATAATATTGACATTGATCCAGATCCAACAACCATAATTGTAGACTTTGAACAGACGACCATCCAAGCCATTAACAATGGCTTAGGACCGGAAACACGCACACAAGTTTGTTTCTACCACTTAACTCAGAGTACTTGGAGAAAAATACAGGACCTTGGGCTTACTAGACATTACAAAGAGAGCGAGGACTTTCATCAGTTTTGTGGACAGATCGACTCATTGGCATTTGTACCTGTAGAAGATGTCCCAGCAGGAATGCAATTACTCAAGGCAAAATGTCCCGATGAGGCAGTTTCCTTGCTGCAGTACTTTGACCAAACATATGTTTCTGGTACATATGTTCCGCGGAGGAGACAAAGCAACCAGCCAGGAGTTCCATTAGTAAACGTTCGGCGCATCCCACCCAAATTCCCACCAGAACTTTGGAATGTACATCAAGCAACCATAAATAACTGTTCCAGAACCAACAACCTATGTGAAGGGTGGAACAACAAATGTTATCATCTTGTTGGTTATCAGCACCCATCTATCTGGAAACTGATAAGAATGATTCAAAAGGAAGAGGCCGTTGTGAGTGCAGTGATAGCAAGGGACGCAGTTGGTGAACCAACAAAAAAGAAAACAAAGAAAATATATGCTGATCTGAAACAAGGACTAAAAAATTTATGCAGTGACTACACAGAAGGAAGGAAAGATTTGGATCAATTTTTAAGTGGACTTGGTTACAACATAAGATTCTAACTTATTTTTTATTTTTGGTATTATTGTAGATGAGAACTCTTACTTAATGTCAGTTTTCTGATTTCAATACCGGAAGCCATCATCAAGTGGACCTATAATTGTTTTTTCCCAAGTTTTTCAGTGTGTTCAGACGTAATCGCCTAAAAAGTAAAATCTCATGGGAGGGGGAGCATTTTAATTTGACAAACTTCTCATGTTTTTCCATTATATATTGTATCCAAGATTTTAATAAACTCATTGTGAGATATTCATCTATATTTTTTTCCTTTTGCCATTTTTTATTATTTATCCATTTTTGTCATTTTTACCGTTGCCATTTTTACTCTGCCATTTTTTCCGTTGCCATTTTTTTCTCTGCCATTTTTACTCTGCCATTTTTTCCATTTTTTCCGTTGCCATTTTTTCCGTTGCCATTTTTACTCTGCCATTTTTTCCGTTGTTGTATTCTGAGAGAACATCTAAGAATGGAAGTTTGTTTTTTTGACTAAGTTCATAGGTAAAGTTAAGGACGGAGTTTTTCTCAAATGTGGTCTTAAGTATATGTATTTCTTTAATGTTGTTTGCTAAAATAAAAATATCATCTACGTAGCTAACATATATTTTTGGTTTAGGGACTTGTGTAAATACCGTATTTTCTACGTGGGACATATAATAGTTGGAAAAGCATGGACCGGGTGGATTTCCCATACTAACGCCATTAGTTTGGGTGTAGATATTGCCATTATGGTCATAGAATGGAACTTTGGTTGCGCATGAGTGTAGTAATTTTTTTAGTATGGATGATTTGATTGATGACAGAGGGATAGAATTATTAGTATATACAGAATTGAGGATAATGTCATTATTATGATATTATACTTGGTTTCGGTTTAGTAGTTTTTAAAATTTGCAGGAATTCGTGGGTGGATGTGATGCTGTAATTGGTGTGTAGGTATGGAGAGATAATGTCGTTCAAGAATTTTGCTAGCTCGTAGATAGGTGTTGGGATCTGGGAAATAATTGGTCGTAGCGCGTATCCAGGTTTATGAGGTTTTATATTTCCATATAAATATCCCGGTTGGTAATCTCCGACTATTTTTTGAATTTTCAGGGAACCGACTTCCGCGTTTTGAGCGGTTATTAGTTTGTTGACGGACCTTTTCAAAGTCTCAGTAGGATTTCTTTCCAGTTTGGTGAATTTAGTTCGATCATCGACAATATTTTGTAATTTCTGGTGGTAATCGGCTTTATCCAGAATTACGTTGCTCGAATCCCCAAGCATCAAGTTACAAAGAACGCAGTGTTGGTGGTAGTGTGTGGGGAGGGTCGTACGACCATTCCACCACAACGACCATGACAACAGTGGGCCGGGGTGGGCTTTTTGTAGGAGAATGTTCAAATCAAACTGGCACCTACAGAAGACAATAGTGTCTGACCAGCAAGTTTTCGAGTCGGCAAGGTTTAATAGAGGGAGTTGACGACAGAAACAAACTGAAATCTCAAAGATTGGCTATTAAATGGACTAACAAATGATAGTCCCATTGGCCTATATTAAAAACAAAATTGAAAAAAAAAATAAACTGAAGAAAATAAGGTTAGCAGGCATTAGTGATTAGGAAGAACCAGGTAAAAAAAAAATTTTTAAATAATTATTAATAAAGTGTTTACTCACTCTAAATCAGCTGATTTAGAGTGAGTAAATACTTTATTAATAATTATTTTTAAATTTTAAATATCTCCTTCTCTAACATCCGTGGCATTAGAACCAACTTCTGCAGCGTTGAGTCTTTCCTCATAGCTAAGTGCCCGGATATACTCGCCCTGTGTGAGGCCAACTAAGTCAAAATTACAAAGAACAAATATTATCTGAGTTATTATATTATCTGATATTATTATGAGTTCAAATGCCTCTTAAGGAACTGTGTTCCTGATCAAACCGGACTCATAAATAATTACATCGGTTACACAACTACATGCTTATCCAGACGTCTTACGCTACACCTATCTGATCACAGCTCCATTAGAACGCATTTAAACACGCACACACATTTACCAGATTCCATTCGAAACATACTAGTAGAAAACACAAATATATTAACTGCATCCACCTGTAAGAAAGATTAAAAATAATGGAAGCTTTATTAATAAAAAAGAAAAAGCCAACTCTTAACAATATTAACTACGAACAAAGCCACAGTGTGCTAACCGTATTCGGAAATTAAAAACATCCCTACTACACACTAAGACATACACATAATGCACACACTCAATTAAGCTGAAAAATCGAACCATCCTTGATAATGGCTAAAGGTATAGCCGAAAGCGTTTGGAAATATAAAACATTTGGACATTTCTCCCACACCCTTTGTCCAGAAAAGAAAGCTCTTGTTCGAACACAATAAAAATTAAATAAGAAGCTTAACCGTAGTACCTTGTCTATCGTTTTTAATGAAACATGCATATATATATATATATATATATATATATATATATATATATATATATATATATATATATATATATTGATGCTTGTTTCATTAAATAATATAGACAAGTGTTGTCTATTTATTTTATGTAAATTCTTTTCATATCGTCTGATAAGCTTAATAACATTATCATTAAACGAAGAAAGAAAATTACAATATTGATACATATTTTTTAATCCTATCTAAGATTTCGGCTTACATAAGCCATTATCAAAGATGGCAATTACATTAAAATATATTAAACAATACACGGACAAGACAGTGATAATAGTCTGTTTCTGTTTACATGGAAGATTTCCAAGCAACGGCAAAGTCGTGCATATAAGACGCTGGAAGCGAAAACGCACCGTAGCTCATGACGTCACACATAACCACGTGAGCGTGAAAACGAGAAGTATTAGGTATGGGAAGCCATTGGTATAAACCAATGCCTTCTGTTACCAATTATAAGCATTTAAGAATATTTGTGGAGATTTCATAGTTTATTTTGTTCAGGTTAGGTTTTAACTGTTTTATGTATATAGCTTCAAGAATTTTTTAGTTTTTGTTTATTATTTTCAAGTTTAAGTATAGTTGTGTTTTCAACAAGGATTTTCCGGAATTCTGTATGCGGCCAGGCATGTTGTTTTAAATGCCTAAAAATGTTAGAGTCATCATTCAAATGTAATATGTCAAGCGTCGTGAAAGCGAGTTTGTGGTGTGACCAACATAAATATTATTTCATTCGTTGGTGATACAATCTCCAAAAGGTCACTTGAATTTGTAAACTATGTTGTTTTTTTGCAAATCGCTAACCGGGGGAGAAGAATCATTGCAAATAATTGAGTTGGATATACTAGATTTAGTGTAGTATATGATTAACTTAATTTTTTTGCGCGGATCTGTTGTAGATATATTAGTATTTACTAATTTTTAGTATATTTTCATCTTGTTTATAATTAGTATGCATTTGATTATGATATAAAAGATTAATATGTCTGAGATTAGCAGAAGCAGTATTATGTACTATTTATGTATATATATTATAATGAATCATTCATACAAAAAGTAAATTAGTAAAGTTAATGATATAAAATGGCTAACAAAATTTTAAAGATGCATTAACCTACAAATCACTCAATGAATGTTATGATCCTTGTTTTTTTAAATTATAAGCTGTATAAGGTCTTTCTTAAATACGCAAGTACTTTCGACTGTAGATTCAGTCATCTTCAGGCATGGAAATTATTCTGTTTTTGGTAAAATTCATGTAGGATCCGAGACGAAAAAATATAATGCGAATCGGAATATGTTTTCTTTTAAATGTGTTATTGATAACATAATATTTAAATGTATTTAAGAAAAACCTAATACGGCTTATAATTTAAAGAACATGGATCATAATATTCATCGAGTGATTAGTAGGTTAATGCATCTTTAAAATGTTGTTAGTGAAGGGATTTCGCCATTTTATATCATTAACTTTACTAATTTACATTTTGTATGATTGATTCATTGTAATATAAATTGAACTGTACCACATATATATATATATATATATATATATATATATATATATATATATATATATATGTATATATGAATGAAGAAATATAGTTTTAAGGTGTGCTATATTTATGGGATAAAGTGGTCAATATCAGAGATAGAGCGTATGTAAATATAAATATAAAAGTGCCGATTGCGCCTAGCATGAAACAGCCTGTCGTCTCTGAGTCTTGACTTCAATGTACACTTTCATATATATATATATATATATATATATATGTATATGACAGGATAAAATTTATCTCTACTCCCCATTGCTCATATGCACTAGGTTTTGTTTAGCATGACACAAGGCCAAATGATTAAGCGGTGTTAGGTTGCACCAATCGTCTAGCTGAAATGTGCCTACCTGCTTCAATAATTAGTATTTGAAATTTTGATTTTTTTTCAAATATGGATCTGAACCTCAGACATGCGCGCCATTAGAAATACGCAACTACTTCAGCTAACAAGGGCGCCTCTATAAGTCTTTGCATATTTGTATGTGCATACATATTTTTCATTTACAAAACACAATCACATTTACACACGCAGACTCACACGTATTTCTGTGCATGCGGGTGTACACAAGATTGCTTACCAATGCGTCTGCTAACAGCATCTCTTGGCCGCCTTTCCCTGACTTTACCCATTCTTTGACTGATTCATGGTTTTTGTCTTTTATCAAAAGCAACACAATATGCAATGACCGACGGGGCTTTGAGTGAAAGCAGAACAAGCCTCGACCCACCAGTCTCCGACAGGGAGTTGGCTTTCCCGTTTACCTTCATCCCATCTTCGATATCTTCCTCTCCCCTCTCCTTTCGTGTCTGTTATATTACGCAAGCAAACAAAACGGGGCGAGCGGAGAGAGATGGAGGGAGGTTGATAATACACAGGTGTTTATCACCATTATCTGTTTATTCTTAACCAGTCACTTTTCTCCGAGTGAATGTGCTAAACACAAAACAGAGATATTACGTCCCTTTCTGTCTTTCTACGTCACCCTCCAGCCTCATCTTAACCTCTGCTCTTGCCTAGACTTTTTCGCTTTAGGTTGAATTTAACAGACTTATTCTCTGGATAGCGTCTTATTCTTATTTTGCTTATCAATATTTTTTTTCATTCTTTTTTATTCAATATTTTCATTCTTTTTCTTTTCTTTTTTTTCGTTCGTTTTCTTTTCTTTTTCTTTTTTTTTTTTGAAGGCCTTCTTTATTGTTAATTATTGTCTTAATTTCGGATTAACAATTTTGTCATTCTTGCTTCAATTCTTTTTTATTTTACCTTTTATTTTTATTTTTATTATGCTTTATTCTTTATTTCCTTTTCTTCCATTCTCTAATTTCGTTTTATACTATTTTTACTTTCCTTCTTTCTTTTTCGTTTCTTTTCTGTTTTGTTTCCCTTTTCTTTTTCTTTCTTTCATTCCTAAATTTTCCTTTTCGTCCTTTCGTTCTTTACTTTTCTTTTTTTGTTGTTTTTCTTTTTGTTTTCCTTCTTTCTTTCTGTTGCATTTACTTTTTTATTTCCTTCTTTCTTTTTGTTCTTCTCTTTAAATTCTTTTTACATTTTTTGTTTCCTTCTTTTACCTTCTTTCATTTTTTACTTTGCTTTTTCTCTCCATCCTTCTTTTCTTTCTGCTATATTAATTTCTTTATTTCCTCCTTCTTTTTTCCTTTTATTCTTCCCTTTAATTTCTTTTTACACTCTTTTTACTTTTCTTCTTTCATTTTTGTCTAATTTTTACTCTTTTTTCATTTTTTCGCCCTTTATTTCCCCTTTTTCTTTTTTATTTTTACTTCCCTTCTTTCTTTCTGCTACTTTAAGTAATTTATTTCCTTTTCTTCCATATTCTTCTCTTTAATTTCTTTTTACATTCTTTTTACTGCCCTTCTTTCTTTTTTGTTTTTTTTTTGTCTTTTTTCTGCTTGGCTTCTTTTTCTTTTTCATTCTTTTATTCCTTTCCTTTTTTTTCTCTTTGTTTTTGATTTACGTTTCATCCATTTCTTTATTTTCTATCTTGGCTTTTCCTTTCCTCTCTTTCTTTAAATTCTTTTTTCTCATAATTCATTTCTTTCCTTCTTCTTTTACTCTTCGTTCTGCCCTTTCGTTTTTTACACACTTTCATATATTTTATTTTTCACTGTTTTCCATTTTTCTTTTTCTTTTCGTCTTCTTACTCGAACCTCATCCTTCTAACTTTCGCTCTCTTCCTTTCTATCTATCTATATCCAATTTAATTTTTTACTTTTCTTTTTTTGCTTTAAGAACACATTTGGCACATACATATTCGTACATATAAAACTTTTTAAAGTTAATGTAGCTACGCGCACATACACCCGAGACGAAATCTAATTCGTACGCACTGGATGCTCTGTGTTTGTGACCTTGTATCAAACTAAGTGTTATATACTATACCTATGAACACCTTATGTCCCAATCCTCATAAATACATTGGACACTATTGTAAGTGAGGATAATATACTCTCTAAATAGTCCACTACTAGCAGTGGTTTACCTACTTCACACCGCTGGCGAGTATTGTATTTTGTTGATGTTATAGTCATTGCCATTTTCATTTCCAACCTCCGTTTTGGTTATTCCTCGTTCAATAACCCTTTCTAGGTTACAACACTAAGCTAACTCAGTAAATATGAATAAATGATCAAAGTTGGAAATTCGAATGTCCCACTGACCAGTTTTTGAAATATTGGCGCAACACAATCTTCCATTTTACATTATTCGGACTATTGTCCTCATACAGTATTTACATTAGTCGGACTATTGTCCACACCCTTGTCGCCATATTTGTCACAACGTTTCGGCCGTTGTATGCTCCGGCCTTCCTCAGGTGGTTGGAATGTCGAACTGAACCCTTTATTTCGCTCACTGGGGTAGACTATTCTAGTTCCACGTGCCATGTTTAATGGATGTCAGTAATCAGTTATCTCCTGTTAATTCCCCTCTCCAAGTTCTCCACTGTCTTAACTGGGTATTGAACTCACACAAGGACACATGGCACAGGTGGATAAAGGCGTTAGTTAGATCCAGTGAGAGGACCCAAAGAATTTCATCTTTCAGTTTATTTTTCTACAATTTCATAATTTGAGAGACACCCCCCACCACCAAATGATTGAAAAATATTTTAATAAGGATGGATATTATAAGTTGAAATTCATATTGTATATTGTTTATATGGTTATAAGCATATCGTAAAGATTTTACGAACATCGGTTGATGAGTACTAATTTTACAATGAAAACATTTTTTCTATGCGCCGTGTCCCTTCAGGACATTGGCGATCATGTCTCTCCACAATTTCCTATCCTTTGTTGATCTCAATAAATTTTGTCTTTTTGTTATCTCTCCTAAACCTTGTTTTGCTATCCACTACTCGCTAGGTAGGTTATCCGTTGTTTTCATCTGTCCCTTTTGCCTTCAATCTGTCATGTGAATATCAGATTTTCCAAGCCCTCTTTCCTCACTATGTGTCTTAATGATTTTCTCTAAAACTCCTTACATGTTTGGTCCATGTTTTACTCAGTATCCTTCTGTAGAACCACATTTGTTTTGTTTCATCTGTGAGGAGATTTTCCAGCATTTACTGTCATATAAGAAAACTGGTATTCCATAACAGTTCAGAAAGACTGATATTACATAACTGTTTAGTACTCTTTTCTTTGTTTCTAACGAAATTTTCCTGTTTCTTAATACTTTACTCAGCTTTTGAAAAGCATCTTTCGTTATCCCAGTGCGCCTTCGGATTTCAATATCGCACTTTCCGTCTCCTGTTAAAACACTACCCAGATATTGAAATTGTTTTACTTGTTTGATTTTGATATCTCAAATGTGTTATTTACGTGTTGAGCTGTTTCTTTTGCTAACAAAGAGACATTTTTTTTTTGTTATTTTTTTTTATTTTTGCAATTAATTTATAGTCCTTTTTTTCTAACTTTCCTTCTGCGGGAGTTTGTATGCACTTTGTATATAAATATAAGTAAGAATTGTTAAGATTTGAGTAAGTTGTTTTAGATTGCTACAAGTAACTATAAAAAAGAACTCAAATAAAGCATATATTCATGCAAAACACTGTTTATTTGCAATCGGCGAAGCACATAAGTGAATGTAATGGATTACTTCAGCCATCCAGTTAAGTGCCACGCGTGTAACACGCTTAGGCGATCATGTATCTTTTAATACATGACTGACGAGGAAGATTTTTTCCCGCAGTAGGTTGCCATTTCTTTCTGTGGTACACCAGTTGCCATCCAAGGCTATAGAATTCGGTTTGTCCTACAATTTACCCATAGCGGGGCGGGAGAAGAAGACGCTTCATACCTTTCCCAAGGGTATTAGCACGTAAGTGAATGTAATGGATTTGACTGGAATTCGAACTCAGCATATATACAAGGAATCAGTCAGTTATGTGCCATGCGTGATACACGCTTAGGCGATCATGTATCTTTCGATACATGACTGACGAGGCAGATTTTTCCTGCAGTATGTTGCCCTTTCTTTCTGCGGTAGACCAGTTGCCATCCAAAGCTATAGAACCCGGTCTGTCCTACTATTTACCCATAGCTGAGGGGAGGATTCATACCTTTCCCAAGGGTATTAGCACATAACTGAATGTGATAGATTCGACTGGAATTCGAACTCTGCTCTCCGATTCCTCAATCCGAGCCGCTATACATTATTCCACCGTGCCTCCCATTATTATTATTTACCTTGTCAATAAGAGGCTTTTAATACGCCTAATAGCCAATCCAGATATAAATTCGATAGAAAAGTTGTTGTCTGTCATTAAAACTTCCATACATACCTTAACCACTACGCTGTTTAGCATGTATGGTTAATAGCCTGTAACTACACTTGAAAACCAGTGTGAATACTACCCAAACTTTCTTTTCGGTAAGAAATTAATCTCTTTTACCAAACGACGCAAACACTATTCAAAGATTCTTGCTGTTACTCGATAGCTGTTATAGCTCATGAATTTCCATGATTACAGTAGATGTTTGATGTATATTACTTGTGACTAAGTGGCAGTTACTCTCCTCGAATGTCCAGCATCTTCCTTAGTATCCTCGTAGTTTGAACAGTTTCAAGTCTTCTTTCTGTATGTCTAATTAATCGATTTAATGATTTGGGAGTCGCTCCAAGCCATTGAGCCACATATTATGAACATAAGTCTAACGTTTTCTATAGTTTTCTCGGCTCCCAGGTGAGATCCTGATGTCTTTTTCATTTCCTTTTAATTTTAACTGCAGTATCTCTAGGTGTGTATATGCCTCTCTGTGTCTTCGTGTATGTGTTTGTGTGTCTGCGTTTGTGTGTGAGAAAGAGAGTGAGGACAGAGAGAAAGAGAGATAAAATTCGCTCTCTCTCTCTCTCTCTCTCTCTCTCTCTCTCTCTCTCTCTCTCTCTCTCTCTCTCTCTCTCTGTGTGGACTCTGCGTATCTCAACCTTATCTCAACGTATTTCTTTGTGAACACCCTGTGTACTCCACGTATCTCCACTCTGTCAGAATAAGTATACCTTAGACGAGTCCATCTTGTGTAAAAAAGGGGAGAGTCCCACAACACCCCCTCCCGAGCTTCTTTTTTTTGGGGGGGGAGGGGAGTTTAATATTTTTCCGCTTATGGTCTATTATTAGCAGTTCTGTGAATTTCTTTTCCTTCTTGTTCTTCTAATCTCCGTGGCTACTTGTGGTCTTTGAATTTCAAATGCTTCAAAATTCCATGAAAATGGTAAATAATTTAGCTGAAAGCGCTCGGAGTCAACCAACCTTTGCACAATTTTTACATTCATTAAGCTCAGAAAAGAAAACACACGACTAACTAAAAACCAAAATATTTTAAAAGAAACAAATTGAACTCACACCTTTAGATGATTTTCGCTATATAATCTTAATCAGATTTCCTTTTGTTCTGTACAAAGCTAACTTTGATAAATACTACATAACTATGATGGTCCCCTATCATGTATAGCAATGTAGATAAAGACATTTTTCCGCTACCGTATTTGGAGTAATTATGGGAGAACGGTTTCTTCAGTTTTTATTTGCTAATTATGACCCCTTTCAACATGCACTGTTACAGTATATTTTCTCAACTAAAAACGAAGATTCATTCCTTTTCAAAGACCAGTAGTGTGATGTAAACATAAATGGTTTCAGTCGGCATTCGAAAACAGTTCACCGATTCCGTTGTAAGAGCTGCTAACCGTTACGCTAAATCAAGTGCTTATAAAATCTATAATACTCACATAGTATAAAAAAAATTCTTTTGCTTTTCCTTCTTTTTTTTGTTCCCATATAATCAATCATTTTCAAGAAATGTTTCTGATATGCGTACTGCAACAGGTTTTTCAACATCGTCGTTCAGAAGCGGATGATGCTATCTGCAGTGTTTGCCATTCTTTGAAATATCAGTAAAGGAATCATGGAAACGATCAGACTATCGTGAAGATCTCTGAGTGTTGCAGATTGTAGATGCTTTCACGTGGACCGGCCCTTTGGCAGCTAAGGTGAGCAAACAAGTGACTTTTCCGATATACCAAATTCGGAACCAAACAATCTTCGAGATCGATGAATCACGTGATCACCAAGGGTAAAGAATTACAAAAAGTTCCTGCTAATTTAACTCTCCAACAAAAACACACACACACACAAACACACACCCACAAACACACACCCACACACACCCCACAAACATACAGACCTACATACACAAACACACAGCCACAGACACACACAAACACCCACCCACAAACACACACACATAGATACACACATTGCGTTCATACAGGTATTACATGGATGCATAAATTTATTTATCGATCTGTATTCAACACTCCCCCTTCTCTCTTTCTCTAATATAGTTCTTTGTTTTCGAGCATATATATATATATATATGTGTGTGTGTGTGTGTGTGTGTGTGTGTGTGTGTGTGTGTGTGTGTGTGTGTGTGTTTTTGGATGTGTATGTGTGTGTATATTTGCGTGTATGTGTGGTTAAATACTAATGAAATATCCCTATTAATTTATTATTTTTAATTATTATTCTATTTTTATGGAGGTGCTTTTAAAAATTTCATTTTCTAGGATTGATGGATAAAAACATCGGCATTGTTGC
The DNA here is from genome assembly GCA_964036315.1 of Acanthosepion esculentum. NCBI lineage: Eukaryota > Metazoa > Mollusca > Cephalopoda > Sepiida > Sepiidae > Acanthosepion > Acanthosepion esculentum. The sequence continues at coordinate 129,330,758 of OZ038478.1, forward strand.
GGTAATAGGTGTGTCCCGTGGGGACGTTGTAATTTGCCTTTCAGTTAGTTTTCGTCTGAAATTTGTGGTGTTAGTTTCTTTCGAAGCTGCTTGCACCATGTAACTTGCACAGGCTGTATTTCGGCAGTATTCTTTCATTTATACAACTTTGGTTTAAATACCAACGAAAATTCCTCTTTCATTATTTACAAAAAAAAAAATTAAAATCCCCCAAAATTTAAAATAATGATCAAGGAACTTTCATTTTCATTTAACCAAACTTGTATAAAGGAAAACTTGCAACCCAAATTATTGGTTCCCATTATTTAGGAATGGCTTCAGAATACTTCCTCCTCCCCAAATGTATCAACAAAACACGCAGGTGCATGCTAGGATTTCTTCTTATCCAATATGATAGTCCATTTATTAGTCTTATCCGACTTAGTACAGTTCTTTCCTGTCTTGATGCCAGAACGCTGCGTCAAATGTTTTGATGTTTAACTTTAATAAATTCAAAATAGGACATCACGGGTTAGATAAACCGCTAGTAAAGAAATTGTAATGCAAATGTAATTGCAAATGCAAACCTATAGTAAAATAATCTACAATGCATTTATATAATAAAATAATATCCAGGGAATTTCTATCGTAAAAAAGCTTTTGAAATAGATTACTATAGTTAAATAACTGACACTGCATTTTGTAGTAAAATAATTTGCAATGCATTTCTGCTCTAAAATAAAGCACAGTGGACTTCTATATGAACTTTATAAAATCATTAGATTTCATAAAGCACATAAAGTACGATAAATTTCTTTGTACTTTAATTAGTATTGAGGGGTTTCCCCTTTTTACACAAATGGACTCACGCAAGGTATACCAGTGAATAGCCGGACTACGTCAAGTCAAAGAGTCAGGAAGTCAAGGGACAGTAGTCAGTAGTAGAGTTGGTTGAGTAGAGAACATTTGGACAGTCAGACGGTGCAAGAGTCATAGTAACGAGTCCATAGACTCAGTAAGAAGTCATACAGCGATACGTCGATATCAAATATAAATATATATATATATTTTTCTACTAACCCGCATTCCTGGAACTACTAACCTGTATTACCAGTTTGTATTATTACGTTAATACATTTATTTCCCTATATTTATTCTTGGCGTTTGTTATTATTTGATACCGGATTTCATCCCGGAATCCACAACAGTATTCATACGAATCTACACTAAAAATGTTGTCGGCATTAAAAAACCCGTTGAGGTTGATATGCCGTAAAACAAAATAAATTTCTTTGTACTTTAATTAGATTTCATAAAATAGAAGTAGAATTGCAATCATAAATAAACAGAAAATTACATTTCCATGTGCATTTCATTAAATTTTATGAAGTACATTGTAGTAATAAATTAAGCACATCCCACCTCTCCTCTCACTATCCATTACAATAAATATGTTTTTCAGCACTTAAGCTGACTTAGTCTAATAAAGCTTCATAAGCTTCTATTTGCTGTTGCTATTATATTATATACATACAGAATTACGATCATAGTTACATATTAAAATTACATTTGCAATAGACTGATACTTTACTTTAAACTACTCTAGAAGCCGCATTTCGGGCGGACTTTAGGCTAGCTACTGCGGAGGAATTTTGGGCCACTGGGCTTTTACCTTCAGCATCCTATGTACGTAAAAGTTATAAGAATTTAGAAATAACTAAATTATTTTATCTTTATTTGACACCTTAATTCGACATAATCTTTCTTCGTATACGCAACTGTTCTCCGTAGTTTCTTTACATTTATTTTGCCCGCAATTTTTATTTTATTTTAAGATTACCATTCTTCATGACCCCTTTACATAAAGTAAACTCTTTAAAGACATTAGGGAACTAGAACTATGTAATATTTCGAATACGTCAAATTAGCGTGCTAGAAAAAGAGAAAAAATATATGAGCAACGTACTGTGCCCCGCTTAAGTTTTCATTACGGCTTAATTAGACGATATTAATAGCAATTTATTCTAAATTAAATACATATTTTCATTAAATTTCATTACAATAATAATTACATAGTAAAATTACATTGGTACTTTATTTTAAATAAAATATGTACTTTCATTAAATTTCATTACAATCATAATTACATATTAAAATTACTTTTACAATAGATCGTTCGGAAAGTTGTTATGTTTTACCAAAGTGGATATAAAAACAAACGTATGTTAAATCTATTTAAATATTATTTATCAAAAATAATGTCATCTACATTTTCAGCGACTGCAGCACAACTAGAAATCATCTTGTCGATTCAACGTTCAAAAAAATCGCAATTTCTTCGCCTCAGAAAAAAGAGAACTAGAAAGAATTTTTCAACTTCTTATTTGTTTCTGAATGTTTTGCTACTTGTAATATATTCTAATAATGTTCATGAGGACAAACACTGGAATTTTGTCTGGACCATTGGCTTTCTCAGGATCAAGGCCTCTGGTAAGTCTCGAGATTTCTCGTGCTGTGATGGTAATATTACTGAGATTGTGCTCAGTGAGACGTGGGGATTTTGGGAAGTAGGTGGTCTTTATCATCTAACGTTGAGTTAGAGGCAAAGATGGAGCCGATAAGTTTCGTCTTATCTGTCGAGGAAGATATGACCCCGGGGCCATTTCTTATTGTGGGGACAGTTGCTTTACCTCTGTTCATGATTTGGTTGATGATCTTCCAGAATTAACGGAATCCAGTTTGTTTCTTTTCAACCTTGGTCTGGACTGCATGTTCGTAGCTGCATTTGGCGTTTTTTAGAATTTTTTGCAGTGATTACGGACAGTTATGATTGCAGTGAGGGCCGAATTACATCGCATCTTGCGATAGATATTGAAGTAGTGATTTTGGTGACTTATGGCTACAGCGCATTCAGGGGCGAACAAGGCGAAACTCTTCGGCTCCATCTTTTTCTCTAACTCAACGTTAGATGATAAAGACAAGGATTGACTGTTTAGTTTTTGTTGGGATTTTTGAGTGGGTATAAAACTCCCCATTCCAGAAAGGATCCAATCAGGGACAAGGGCAGCAGGTTTGGAGGCAGCATGCTTGAAGAAAGTTGGGAGGGGAGCTTCCATCACATAGGATCGAAAACTGTCCCAGTCTGCTTTCGCATAGCGAAAAATAGTTCTATGGAACGGATCATCTGGACACTGATTAAGGAATGGTTTGACGTGCCTAGTAAAATTTTTTGACACGCTTTTATCAGGGCAGGAGTTTAGAAAGAGGTCAAGGGGGTTCGCTTGATTTCCTGTCGTGTCTGGGACACGGGTGGGTTCTCACATGATCTGGATTGGTTCATAAGCGATGGAAAAGTCTCTACAATATCTGCATTCAACTTCAGTTTTGTTGGAGTGGACTAGCCACTCTTTATGTTGGATATTGAAGTCACCGCAGATATGACAGCTGGCCGAGGGGAAATGAGTGAGGATATCATCAACCTTCTCAGATATTCGGTCGAAGATTACTGTCCCATCGTCCTGAGGACGGTAGAGAGCAAATGGGTACTATAGATTAGTCCCACGCGGAAGCACATATACAAGAGATCGGGTTCCCCGTATTTGTTTATTTTGTTTTTTTGTTTTGTTTTATTTTTTGCGTCCCTGCCACAGGGAATCTTCTCCTTGATGTAGGCTTCGAGTCCGTGGCGGTGATAATTTAGGTGGTCATTCCAGGAAGGATCCGGTCAGAGACAAGGGCAGCAGTTTTTGAGGTATTATGCTTGAAGAAGTTTGAGGTGGGTTCCATCAGGTAAGATCGAAAGGTGTCCCAGTCTGCCTTCATACAGCGAAAAATCGTTCTATGGAAGGCTTCATGAGGGGATGACTTAGGTTTGGCATCAGTCTGGACACTGATTAGGAAATGATCTGAAGTGCCTAGTGGAGGCAAAACTTTTGATAATCATTGATCAGAGTAGGTGGTTTGGAAGAGGTCAAGGGGGTTCGCCTGATGCCCCGTTGTGTCCGGGACACGGGTAGGTTCTCCGATGATCTGGATTAGTTCATAGGCGATGGAAAAGTCTCTACAATATCTGCCTTTAGCATCAATTTTGTTGGAGTGGACTAAGCATTCTTTATGGTCGATATTGAAGTCACCGCAGATATGAAAGCTGGCCGAGGGGAAATGAGTGAGGATATTATCAATCATTTCAGGTGTTCGGTCGAAGATTACCGACCTTCGACCTACGGACGGAAGAGACTAATATGGTACTATGTATATAAACAGTTTGTAATATTATGATTATGCTCCCATGATAAAATTATTTCGTAATTCATCAGTACCGAACTTCTTCAGTTATCTAAATATCACATTATAGGGATCGAACTACACACTATGATGCAATTGGGTTGTCTGCAAATGATTGCCATTATCTTTCTCTTTATTAATTCTTAAAGCTGCCTTCGGCGAGCTGCAGCCGATTATTGGTATTAAGAATAAATGATATTTCAATGATATTTCCTTGACAACGTTTACTACGAGACATCGTCTTTATTAAAGACTAAACAACAGCTGACACCAGTGTCAATCACAGACACGCTCAGCTCTTTGAAATAAACGAGAAAAAAATAGCGATTCTAAAAATTGTGTCAGCTGGGCGGGACGTGTTGCCAATAAAGACATTTGCCAAACTCCAAAGACTTCAATGTTGTTTTTGGCACTTTATGAAAACTAAGACATTTATTTATTAAATTATGCTAATATATATGTGCGCGCGTGGGTGCGCACATATATTTTGATTGAAATCAGAATGTTCAATATATATATATATATATATATATATATATATATATATATATATATATATATATATATATACAAATATGAAAATATGCATATTTATACATATATGCTTATGAAATATCAATATTTACATATAACAATATGAAGAGCATTATATATATATATATATATATATATATATATATATATATATATATATATATATATATATATATGATGAAAATGTGGAAAAGACAAAGCAAAATCCGAATATGTGACTTTACTGAGTTTTTTTTTATTTTGTTTTTGTTATTCTGTCGACGTCAGACGCTTCGATCAAATAGACCTTCTTCAGGACATGGTTAATGGAGACATATTTATATTAGATTTACGTTAAATGAAGAGACGATATATACAGGACTAGTCAGAAACAGAAAAACTGAAATTCTAAAGTCAGAGTATTCTTTCTTGGAGTCGGATACGTTGCGCCACGTAGGCGGCGCTGCGAAAACCTGCTCCCAGGGAAGAGATTTTATCCTAAGTGGAAAGTGGGGGACCTATTTAAAACTATAGCTTATCGGTACGTTTGTCAAGCATTAATCTTGCTAGGAAAGTTGATATATTAAAGAAACCCTGTCTGGTACTTATTGTGTGTGAGGTGGCTATCATGCCAGCCTCGTAAATCTGTCTAAGGTTTTTATTGTGGATATATTTTAAAATCTTCACAGAGTCGAAATCAAAATTGTGATCAGATTTGGCTATGTGTACAAACAAAGCACTACTTAAATTACCGAGGCGAATATCTCGTTTATGTTCGGAAATGCGAGATTTCAAGGACCTCCCTGTCTGGCCTACATAACTCAAGTTGCAGTCTCTGCATGGTACCTGATAGACGCAAGCATCGGATGTAATATGCTGTCTGCTGGTATTATTTAATATACTGCGGATAGTTTTAGTGGGTAATGTAGTAGTTTTAATTTTTAGCGCGTTTAGATTGTTTGGAGATGTGTTCGGTCAGAGGGTTATTCGGTAGAAAGATGCGGGCAATAGGATTATCAGGGGCAGCTGAATGTGTGCCTCTCCCTACCTTAGATGTAGTAGTAGTAGTCGGTATGTTATTTTGCACTGATGAACGAACTTTGTGAATTTTCAAGGCTTTATGCTTAGCGCCGTGTATTAATTGTCTCGGATACGAAAAGCTTGAGAAGGTATCCTCGATATAACTAAATTCGTCATCTAAATACTTTGCTGAAAAGATTCGAAGAGCTCTCAAGTAAAATCCAATAATAACACCCCTCTTAGTCCTAGTATCATTGTGAGAGTAAAACTCACAATGATACTAGGACCGAACACATCTCCAACAATCTAAACGCGCTAAAAATTAAAACGTTTTTGCTTTGTCTTTTGTTCATTTTTTACATACCGTCGGATCTACATCCACATATTTGCTTATATATATATATATATATATAATTATTTATTTGAATATTACAACATAAATATGTTATAAAATCACGACAAAAGTAGCCATTTTGTTTCAACACTTCTTGTGTCTTGTCAAGTGATAATATAGAATATAGAATAAATGGTTTTAAAAGTTTCAAATTAATCAACGATCCTTAGCTAAGAGTAAACGCTGTTACATAAGCTAGAGTGGCCAATCAAAAAACAAGTATAGGATGATTCGAAAAATTTGACAACTAAGCAAGGTTATCTAGATATTAAAAGATTTATAAAATTTGAAATTAAAATTAAAAGTAAAAAATTAAAAAATTAAAATTACCTATTTAGAAATCTAAATCAGATCTCTATTAAGTTTTAAATTGTAGAATTACCAAGGAGAAAAAATATAAAAATAAAAATAAAAGATATATATGCTATTTAATTTATATTTTCATTGAAATTAAATTGAAAGTTGTATTCAGAATCCCAGACAGCGATGTATACATTTTTCGTTTCATTTCAACATGTTAGTCGCCTCTCACGTGAAATCATTCGAACAACGGCATGTTAAGCGCTCGGACGTATTTAGATATATACACACACATACAAAAAAGCAAACCACACATAGGCTAATGCACTATACTTACACATACACATCGATACACACAGGCACATACATCTACATTCAATATGATCTAGACGGTCAAATGTCGAAGCTATTCGTGGCTTAATATGTTATTAAACGAATTTAAACTTGAAAAATAGCTAAACCGGTCAAATATACATAGATAAAATTTAAACAAATAACTATATATAAATATATACATATATATATATATATATATATATATATATATATATATATATATATATATATATATATATATACATATACACACACATACACATATATATACATATATACATTTTTGAAAACATATAGTTTTCGACACATTTACAGACAAAAGTAAATAACCACCTCCACATATAATCGAATACTCTCACATCCGCATATAAATTAATACATGCACCCGCATAGACACATATAAGGATAATAGGTACGCATATACAGACCTATGTATATAAACATACACATAGATAAGCACATATAAATATATTGACCCATACGTCGACGCAGAAAAGTAAATAAGGCAAGTGAAGAAATACATATAAAGATGCAACTATATACACGCACACACATACATACATACACATCTAGATGTACATACATAAGCACGCATGCATATATGCATATAAACTAAATATATACATAGACATTTACAAATACAAGTGTATACATGAAAAATTAAACAAACGTAAATTAAAACGACATGAGTATAAAAATGCATATACACATCCGCTAGTACATATATATACACACATACATACGCAACTTCACATAGATATATACACATATATATCTACAGACATACATATACATACATACATACACACATACAAACATACATATTCACAAATATATATACACGCATACATACAAATACATATACATATATATATATCTATATATATATATATATATATATAAACACATATACACACATACATACACACACATACACATATACGCACACACACATACATATACAAACACATATACATATATACATAAACATATAGACACATGCATAAAAAAGGAAAAAGAAATAAGCATACATAGACCAACTTATATTCTAATAATATTCCAACAACATTATGATAAAATATATTAAAAGTTAATCATAATTTAAGAAAAGAACAACGGTCTGTAAGCAATTCCAAGACACTAAAGCCTACATACAAATACACATACAATGACACACCAACATATATATATTAATATCTAATCATATATAAATACCCATATTGACACATCCAGATAAACAATACACAAACAGTCGAGCGCAACCATATAAACACCCACACATACATATAAATATACACCTATATACATACACATATACATAAACATATACATATTTAAACATACATATATATACATATATATGCATATATAAACCTATACATACACATAGAAACATACATACTACATATACATACATATATGCACACTCACACATACATATACATACATATGCAATATGCATACACATATCTACACTCACACAAGCAAGTACACATAAATATCCCTATATACCCATACATATACTCACACATTTAGTGGTAGACACTTACCAGAATTTACTCCCTTACTCATACACATAAACAGGTTAACCTATGATAGAAGCCAATATACACAACCATATACCTTCATAAAAAAAAAATATATATATATATATATATATACATATATATACCCCTATATACACATATACATATCCTACAGTAGAAATAACTCTACATAACATACAAATATATACATCTAAATACAGACACGTATGATACTTTGTAAGTACCCAGTACACATTCATATCGAAAAGGCGACTATCATGCTAAAAAGGTAATAGTCTATTAAGTTTAATTTATCATTATCATAGAAAGTATATGATTTCTATACTAAGTTAAATTTAAGACGATGCTTACAGTTAACTGTTAGTTCATATCTTTGATTTAAAAGATCAGTCTTATTTTTAAATCTAATTATTTCAAGTTTCTCGTTAAGGCATAAGTAACACGGGGCATATAGTGAGTTACATGTCCGGGCCTTTCTAATTAATTTCCATTTAACCTTAGGTGTTTTATTTTTCTCTTTTAGACTCCAAAAGTATTTGGATAATGAAGTCATATATTTATAGTTACTATTATTAAAAGATTGCAGATGACCTCGCCAGCGTTCCTTGAATGGTATCATGGTGCAACCTCTGTAGAATTTCTTTATATTTGGATTTTCTAGTGTTGATATAGTACTGAGATAAACTACAGAGCTAGTTAAACAGTTATTATTTAGTGGACAATTATTGGGATTCCTGCAGTTACATGATTTATTATTTGTGTCATTTTGCTTAATGTCGCTTTGTGCAACCTTGTGGGTTGTCAGGCTCTCCGAATTTATATACTTGCTGAATATACTATTGTTATGTTTTTTAATTATTTTTTCTAGGTTATCAGCACAACTATAGCTTAACTTAAGAGTATTAGAGTTAAATATTTTACTGAGTGAGTTGGTTCCAGATTTGGGGAAATGTTTTTTAATGAGGTTTAGAAACAGGTGCCCCAATTTAGTTTTAACCATAATGTTAAAAGGGGGAGTATACCATATGATTTTTCTAGATCTCTTTCTACCATTATTGTTGCTATTTATAGGGCTTTTATACTGAATATTAATATTTTTATATCCACTATTTTTAAGTGCTGAATTGTAAAGGTCTCTATGCTTATTAAAAATATCACTGTTTGAAGAGTTGTTACTGATCCTACATTCAATAGAATAGGGTATGTGTTTGATGATTGCAGGGGGGTGGTTAGAATTTGGATGAACGTATATTTGATTGGAATTAACTTTTACATATGGTTGGTATGTGTTGCTAGTGAGGTCTAGGGTGACGTCTAGGAAGTCTACTTGTTTAACATTAGTGGAAACTATTACTCTGAGACCTAGATCCTTAAATACCTTATGTATCATTTTTCTAATACGATCTACTTTAATTTTAGTGGAATTCCTAACTACTAATAACCCGTCGTCCCTATATAATCCTACACTATCAGAATCTAGGCAATCAAATGCACTTAAATTATACAAAAGAAATAATCCAACAAGATCAGAAGCTTCAGCAGAATCCAGAGAACCCATTGAAATGTCAAATTTTTCGTTACAGGACTTTTTGGTCCACTGTTCATCTTTGTAGTTTAGAACCGAATTTCGGCACTCCATGATGGTATTCACTTCTCTTTCAGAAATGTTGAAGTATTCCCGAGCGAAATCTAGGGCACAAGTTAACAGATTTTTGGATATAGATGGATAATAGTCTGTAATGTCAAACTGTATGAAGGTACATTTATCCTTAAATCCGATGTTGGTAAACCAGTTGATGACATCCGCAGTGTTAATCCATTGTAGTAGTCCGAGGGTTTTCTTTATGGAGTGGTTGGTTCTTTCTAAGATGTTCTTACTAATCCTGCCGATTTCCGGTCTAGTTGGGTTTATAATCCTAGTTGATGGCTTAGATCTGAAATCGGGTTTGTGATCTTTTAATAAAATATAGGCTTCTTTAGATTGTAATTTACTAACTCGATCACTTATCTTTAGTTTATCAGTAATTGATTTGCTGATAGAGTTAATTTTATCAATTTGGTTAAAATTGTCCGTATTAATTTTTTTGTAACTACTGGTTAGACTATTTGTTACTAATTTGTCATAATTCCTAGGGGATAATTTATAAAAGTTGGCAGTCTTATCAGATTTAACATATAGAATTTCAATGAAAATATAAATTAAATAGCATATATATCTTTTATTTTTATTTTTATATTTTTTCTCCTTGGTAATTCTACAATTTAAAACTTAATAGAGATCTGATTTAGATTTCTAAATAGGTAATTTTAATTTTTTAATTTTTTACTTTTAATTTTAATTTCAAATTTTATAAATCTTTTAATATCTAGATAACCTTGCTTAGTTGTCAAATTTTTCGAATCATCCTATACTTGTTTTTTGATTGGCCACTCTAGCTTATGTAACAGCGTTTACTCTTAGCTAAGGATCGTTGATTAATTTGAAACTTTTAAAACCATTTATTCTATATTCTATATTATCACTTGACAAGACACAAGAAGTGTTGAAACAAAATGGCTACTTTTGTCGTGATTTTATAACATATTTATGTTGTAATATTCAAATAAATAATTATATCTGCTCTACTCTGTATTGAGCACTCTTTAAAGAATATTAATTGTTGGTTATTGGATTTCACTCCGTATATACCAATCCTAAACTTGGGTATATATATATATATATATATATATATATATATATATATATATATATATATATATATATATATATATATATAATGCTGTTCGATAAAAGTGACTCACCTGATTACCAAATGTTCTCTTCTCCGATGAAACGAAAGTTGAGTTAAATTCAAAGGATAAGCAATCTAAAATTCGAAGAAGAAGCTTTGAAAGCTGTTTGAATTTAGCAGTAAATATTGTCAAGCATCCGTTGAGTATAATGTTCTGGGGATGTTTTTCTTTTCATGCAGATGGTTTCTTAAAGCCTATTGCAAAGACCCTCAGGAGCGAGCAGTACAAGAGAATTTTAAAGACTTGTCTGTTCCCTTCTGCTGAAAGGGTGCTTCCTGTCACAAATCAAAATTGATGAAGGAATGCGTGTTATGACATGTCCGCCCTAATCTCCTAACCTCAAACACATCTCCATCAAACTTATGGACCATTGTAAAGTACAGGTTCTCGACAAAGCTGTTGGGCAACAAAGAGGATTTGATTGTGAATTTCATATCCGAAGGGTTCGACATTCCAACCAACTCAAGAAAGCCGGAGCGTACAACGGAAGAAACGGTGTAATAAATATGGCGACCAAGATGAGGACAATAGTAGGAATAATGTAAATGGTTTACATAATACTTCATCTCAGAAATATAGACAGATACTGAAGGGTGATAAATATGGCGTCCAACATGAGGACAATAGTTCGAATAATGTAAATAGTGTACATAATACCTCATCTCAGAAATATAGAAAGATACTGAAGGGTGATGCATAAGGTGACAAAGACAATAGTCCGAATAATGTAAATATTGCACATAATACTTCATCTCAGAAATATAGACAGATGCTGAAGGATCGGGTAAATATGCCAACAAAGATGAGGACAATAGTCCTATTAATATAAATAATGTACATAATACCTCATCTCAGAAATATAGATATATACTTTAGGGTGATGAATATACCGACCAAGATGAGGACAATAGTTCGAATAATGTAAATAGTGTACATAATACCTCATCTCAGAAATATAGAAAGATACTGAAGGATCGGGAAAGTATCCCAACAAAGATGAGGACAATAGTCCGAATAATGGAAATAATGTACATAATACCTCATCTCAGAAATATAGAGAGATACTGAAGGATCGGATAAATATCCCAACAAAGATGAGGACAATCGTCCGAATAATGGAAATAGTGTACATAATACCTCATCTCATAAATATAGCCACTTACTGAAGGCTGATAAATATGACACCAACGATGAGGGCATAAGTCCGTATAATGTAAACCGTGTACATAATAAATCATCTCAGAAATATAGACAGTTACTGAAGGGTGATAAATATGACGACAAAGATGAGGGCGATACTGGGAATAATGTAAATAGTATACATAATACCTCATCTCAGAAATATAGACCGTTACTGAAGGGTGATAAATATGACGACAAAGATAATGGCAATAGTCTGAATAATGTAAATATGTACATAATACCTCATCTCAGAAATATAGATAGTTACTGAAGGGTGATAAATATGACGACAAAGATCAGGGCAATAGTCCGAACAATGTAAATAATTTACATAATACTTCATCTCAGAAATATAGTCTGTTACTGAAGGGAGATAAATATTACGACAAAGGTAAGGGCAATAGTCTGAACAATGTAAATAGTGTACATAATACCTCATCTCAGAAATATTGACAGTTACTGAAGGATGATAAATATGAAGTCAAAAATCCGGGTAATAGTCTGAACAATGTAAATAGTGTACATAATACCTCATCTCAGAAATATAGACAGTTACTGAAGGGTGATATATATGACGACAAAGATCAGGGCAATAGTCCGAACAATGTAAATAGTCGGCATAATACTTCATCTCAGAAATATAGACAGTTACTGATGGGTGATAAATATGACGACAAAGATGATGTCAATAGTCTGAATAATGTAAATATGTACATAATACCTCATCTCAGAAATATAGACATTTACTGAAGAGGGATAAATATGACGACAAAGATGATGGCAATAGTTGAAATAATGTAAATAGTGTACATAATACCTCATCTCAGAAATATATTACATATTTTGTAATGTTCGTGTCTATATAGTTAGGAGGGACAGGAACTAGAATTTAACTCTGAAAGCTAAAAAAACAACCTGTCAAAAAACTAATACAGAATTTATCCATTTCAATGTTTCAGTCAGACGAAAAGCACGAGAGACGAGTCAGGGGAAGGTGGAAGAAATAAAAATGGTCTAATAAACTTAATGATAGGTGTGACTTATGTTTAGAAAAAAAATTAGAATAATAAAATGCAATAATCAAAGCCAACTATTGAATCAGAGGAATGAATTAATGTTAAAATGTCGACATAAAAATCAATTCAAATTTCCATAATATAGGTCTAACTTAATTAGCTACTATATTTCCATAAGATTCACTCCCCTCTAACTCTTCAAATGTCGACAGTATAACTAATTCTAATTTCTAAATTTAACAACACGCTTCTATAACCTCTTTACATTATATTAATTATAATTTATAAATTTTCCCCTACTTTAATATCTCCCCAACTCTCTTTCCATTAATCCTTACATCCTTTTATCTTTATATTTTAAATTTATTTTAGACCCCTTTTAATTACTCTTTTAATTTTAAATTAGAATTTAATTCTTCATATAACCCCAAATTAGCGTCATAAGGTTAATATTCGGGTTTAATTTTATAAAACTTCTTCCTTTAAGAGAGATAACTTCCATCTTCCCCTGACCTCTGTCTCGTGCCTTTCGTCTGACTGAAACATTGATATGGGTAAATTCTGTATTAGTTTTTCGACAGGTTGTTTTTTTTTTTTTTTTAGCTTTCACAGTTAAATCCTGCCCTTCCTAACTGTATAGATACAAACTCAGTCTATACCGAGGTTGATAAAAAGACGACCGATATTTTCGTCTGCCGAAGTAGGCTATTCTTCATATGAGGTAATTTTGGATTTTTTTTTTAATTCTGTTGTTTGGTCGTTAGTCTCGATTTTGAGAAATTGGTCAGACTAGCAATTTTTCAGTACTCCTCGTATATAATTACATCATTATGCTTCATTACACATAGATATCAGAAACTATATTTAAATATATATATTTTTTTTTTTAATCATATCACCCCAAGCAAGGCCGGAGGCCACTATCACGCAAGGGGTTAAAGAAGGAGGAAGAGCAGATAGGAGTGGCAAGGGAGGGGATGTGAAGAAAGAGAAAGACAGTGGGTCGATCAAGGCAAGGGGGCCACAAAAGATCCGGAGCGAGAGCAGATAGGAATGAGAAATGAAAGGATGTGGAGAAGGGAAGTGTATAGATCAAGGCAACTGGAGATGTCGATTGACGCTACACTTAAACCGTTGGAGATTGTATTTGTCAGGGAAACAGTAATAGGGAAGGGAGTTCCACAGGCGAGATGTGCGAGACATGAAGCTATTGGAGTAGAATTTATACTAGAATGCTAAAGATGATCCATGTGTGCTTCTTATAACATATAGATTTAATAGGTCCGTTAATAAAAATTGAGGAATAAAAAGCCAATAAAATGATAACAATATTGGCAATACAAATGATGATATTTATTATATATTAACCTTTTGACTAAGTTGAAGAACGAAGAGAAAGATTTTAAAGTTGGAATTTTCGGACACGCCTGTGTCCTTTCGCAACGATACGAGGAATAAACAAAGAAGTTGCACTTACTCTTCTGAGGAATGTTGTTGTTGATGGTTAGATGTCTCCCTGTGGAAATTATAAACACAAATCCCTGTTTAATCCCTCAATTTATGATTTTATGTATTTCAACTCCGATCTGCGTCTTTCTTGTCATCTGTTGAATGAAGACGCTAAAAGAATGCATCTGATGTCATCAATGGTGATTGAACCGAAGACGGAATTTCGTCATGGGTTCAATAACCATTAACGATATGAGATGCATGCTTTTAGCTGTGTTTTTACCCGACAGTAGCTGATTTGACGTGCTGACAGCTTGATGACAGGGTTAATGTTGTTCTACGGAGACTTTATCTGTAAAATATAATTTAAGAAAATAGCGCGAGCGCATTTTTTTTTTTATATCATTTTTAAGTACTCAGTAATCTTTAAAATTTTGGAAAATATTATCCATCATCTAATTTTTTATTAAATTTAGAAACATTGACTTCAAATTTACTATTGTCATAGCTCTTATTTTCTGATAATGTGTATGGCCACCCGTACTTACGAAAATGGTCATGTTTATACACAAAAAAAATCCAAAATACTTTTTAAAATATTGATGTTTGATGATTTGTATTAATCTTTTCCATATATGATTAGTAATTATAGTTTTTACTTAATAATAATATCATCTAAAAAGCTGGAATTGATACAGAATTTTAAAAGATTTAAAACATTTTTTATTTTTTTAAATTAAAACAATAATTGTAAAAATCCATTATTCCTCCTTAAGATATCTAATTTATAAAAATAATTAAAAGCTTTTACAATTAAATAATATCATAGTTTTATTGCATTTTTTATTTTACGATTCAGAGCAGATTTTCAGTAAACGGTGTTTCTGTTTAACAAAAACAAAGCGATAATTTAAATTCCCTAAGGAGTCCTGCGTTTAACTAATATAAATATGAAGAGGCTGAAATTTTAACAGGGTAACAGATGTAAAAAAAATATATTTTTAGCAAGATTTTCTAAAACAAAAATTTCAAGAATCATTTTATTCAATTGTGAATAACTCCTGAAAATTTAATTAAAATCTGACAATTATTTGATTTTTGCAAGAATTTCCAAACTAATGTGATTTTTACCGCAAAAAGACGCTAAATTTTCCTTAGTAATCTTTGGCCTACCCGGTAAAGCAAGAAAAACAAGGTTTTTAATCAAAATTTCGAACGTGCTAGAAATGATTAAAAATTAATAAAATAAGCAAAAAATACTTTGATCACTCCTCTTAATAATAACATTTTGACGTTAAAATGTTGTTTTTATTAAGTTTGGGGCCCTTTTTTCATCATACTTTTGTAGAAAATCTTTGGAGGGACAAACCTTTCAGTATTTCTTTTTTTCATTCGTTCATTTTTTTCTTTCTTCCTTTCTCCGTACCTTTATATTGCCTTGAAGTATGCAAATAGGTTTTCTTTCTTTTTCTTTTTGCACGGAGAGTTTTCTTTGATTTTGTAGAAGCCTACGAGATGTCAGAAGGAGAGACTTCTTTGTAATCTATTATAAACTAAGATCTGCTCTGTCGGTAATAGCGGCCATTTGCGTTTTCCCGTTTTTCTTTAAAATCATTCGATTATATTTATTCTTTATCATCTTCCTTTCATTACTTAACCTCATTTTCATTTTCCATGTTCCACTGTTTTATTTATCGCAGTTATTTCTTTTATCTTCTCTTTTATCTTCTTCTTGTCACCGTCATCGTCATTATTATTATTATTATTATTATTATTATTATTATTATTATTATTATTATTATTATTATCATCATCATCATCATCATCTTTTTTCTTCTTTTCACGGCTATTTTAACTCATTTTCACTCCTTAATCTTCTCTCAAACCTCTCTTCTTATTCTTATTCTTCTCCTCTTTCTTTTTCTTCTTTTTCTTCTTTTCCTTCGGTGTTTTTTTCTCTATTTTTCATCTTCTTTATTATTTTTTTTCTTCCCTTTCATCGGCGTCATCACTTTTCCTTTGCTCATCTCCTCTACCGTTTGTTTCTTTTTCTTCTCCCCGCCCCCACTCTTAATATTATTTATTTACCTCTTCTTCCTTCTTTCCTTCCTTCCTTCTTGTTATATGCTTCTGCTTCTTCTCCTCTTCATTATCATTGTTTCTTGCATAATTCTCTTTATGTACATATACCTCATCTTTCTTCCTTCCTTTTAGTAAACAGACCACAGATGTAAATTTGAACATTTGTTGAGCTAAGGCAGGCACCCTAATATCCTGTTAATAATCAATGGAATTTATTCACTACTTTTCACGAGGCAATTGTTAGATTAGTGACGGCGGAGACCGGTGATGGTGGGAAGAACTGATGCGGCGGAAAAGAGCAAGAATGAACCGAACAGCCACGAGCGGCAGGTGGCAGCGCTCAGCTAATTCAAGATCCGTCCCGCTTGGGTATTGCAGATTTTATCCTGGCAACACTGAACGCGAGAAACGTGGCGTAGATGCTATGTTGAACCGCATGCCCGGAGTATATACTATCGCTCCTTATTAAAGGCCAGGAAGCAACTGTTTAGTAAGATAACGCAGCTGCTGTAACAGAAGATTTCAGTTGTTCAGTTTTATTTCATTTTAAATGATTCCGTGTTTGTCGAATTGTTACTTTCCTCTTGCTCTATTATTTTGATAATTTTCGGCCATATTTTTAGGTTTTATTTATATGTGTGTTGTATTTTGGTTTCACTTGTGATTATATTTAATTTCAAATATGCTGATGAAAGGGAAGAAAATACATAAAAATATTCAGTTTGTCTTTATCCCTAATGCGTAATTATATTGCAGTTATGAATAATCAAGAATGGTCTCCCCTTGTTTTGTTACATTCCTCTTTGTGAGAGCTATTTCTGTTTACTGGGACTATAAAAGGTCGCTATACACGAACATTATACTCTCGGGTGAATAAAGCTTTCTTAAATCCTACACGTACGTACTTTTGTCACTACAATTGCCTAAACATGTTTAATTGAAGCAGTAAAAAGGAATATATCGGTGCCCCCAGTAAGTTATGATATCAATATCATTGTCGGCAACATCTTCTCAAAATATGCAGCGGGCGTACGTTATTAGAAGATATAATATTTTCCAAGTATTTAAGAACAAACCATTTCAGTGTATTTGAGGACAGACCATTTAGAAGTAGTTGAAGACATACTATTTTCCAAGTACCTGAAGTCGTAACATTTCCGATATTATATTTCCGTGTATTTGAGTGCATACCAGTTTCTTATATTTGATAACATATTATTTCCTAGTATTTGTAGACATAGCATTTCTGTGTATTTGAGGACAAATCATTTACAAGTATTTGAAGACACACTATTTTACGAGTGTTTGAAGTTATATTATTTTCGTTTAATTGATAACATACCATTTCCTAGTATTTATAGACATACCATTTCCTAGTATTTATAGACATACCATTTCCGTCTATTTGAGGACAGATCATTTACAAGTATTTGAAGACACACTATTTTACGAGTGTTTGAAGTCATATTATTTTCGTGTATTTGATAACATACCATTTCCTAGTATTTGTAGATATACTATTTCCGTGTATTTGAGACCATAACGGTTCCGGTTTATTAATTTCAAACTAATTTCAATCCCTACAGTCTTCAGGTAAATAACGAGAGTTTATAAATGGACACAAGAACTGAAAAAGCACGCTATAATTGTTGCTGTAGTGTAATTGGCCATTGTTAAACTTAATTGGCAGAACTGGACAACAAACAGAATTGACAAAGTTTACAATAAACAATAACAGAGAAAAAAAAGAAAAGAACAGGGCAAAAATAATATTAAGCAAGCATACAATATATTCAAGCCAAAGCAACAGTAATAAGGCAAAAAGTTTACAAACTAAGAAAAACATACAAAAGGGGATACAAACAAGCGATCGCAGTGTTCTGGAAAGAAAGAGGAGAAAGAAAAGAACTAAGTCGTATGAGAATGAAAAGTAGTTAGGGAAAAATCCTAGCATGCATTTTTGTGGTTTTGTCTCTACAATGATGAGAGGGGAAGTATTTTGCAGTCATCCTCCCCGGTATGATTGGAACCAACAGTTGCCTTAGAAGCAGAACACAGAAAAACATGGAATCTTTTCGTTTTTCTCGGATAGAAAGAACTCTGTTCAGCTCCGAGCCGCCAATAGACAGAATTAGGAAAATTTAAATATCTGTGAAGTGTTTTAAGAGAGAATGGAAAATATGACACGGGTGCATTGAAATAACTAAAGAAGCCTTTCCAAAAGCTAAGTAAAGTATCAAAAAACAGGAAGATTTTGTTAGAATCAAAGAAAAGTGTGCTCAAGTGCTATGTAAATTCTGTCCTCCTATATGGCAGTGAATACTGGATAGTCTCCTAAACAATTGTAGAAGAGACTTGATTCTACAGAAGGATGTTGAGTAACGAAGAAGATTTAACGATAACAGAAAGAAAAACTGATTGATTTGTTTCGTTTTCTACGGTTTATCAACCCTTTGAAGGTTATTTAAAGCCAGAAAATAGTTTAGGATTTTAAGAATTTAATTTTAGATAAAAGTGGTTTAGTAATACAAGTCTTACTAATTAAACCGTAGCTAGGGGAGAAGAGGCGGATTGATACCTTTCCCAATGGTATTTGCATGTAAGTGAATATAACGAACCCAACCGGAATTAGAACACGGTTCTCCGATTAACAATACTGAGCCATTATCCATTACAACACCTGCACACCAACTCTTACAGCTACTGATATTCACAAGCGGTCACCCATATAGATACTGACCAGGCTCGATGTTGCTTAACTTCAGTGATCGTAAGGGGACAGGTGTTTTAACGTGATGTAACCGTAAGCCCGGAACCAAAAGGGACGTTTATACTTAGAATCAGAAAAAGACAGTAGACATTCCTAGAACACATAATGAGAATTTAGGGCTTGGAGAAATATTGACAGCATGAGAGATTTAAGGAAACAGTACTTTTGTAAATGGATGATAGAACAGGAAGGGAGAAGGATAGTAAAATGATAAACATAGCTTGGAGCTATAAAAGGTAGGAAATTGTGAAGGGGACACGGCACATAAAAGAAGAAGAAGAAAAATGTCCTACTTCTGTCTTGTAGACACTTCTGGCGAGATTAATATTCCGAAATGGCTTTAATATTTATATATCCTATCTTTATGCTGGTGACTCTTCAATGTCATTTTGGGAACAATTGGTCAAGCTTTTACCAATTCTAGATCAGCCGGACAAGTGTCCGCGGATATCTGCTCTGCCATACGTTGATCCCCTAATTGTTTGATATCAGGCAGTTCGATTGGACAAGGAAACAGGTCAAAAGAGAATGGCGCTTCTTTGCTTATCTGATTGGGAATTGAAATTAGATTCACACTTCTGGAAGATACATCAGAGATTTTTTTGCTTTTTTGAGGGAATTTTTGTGATGAATATAAGGTATGCGTTGCTTTTTTTTTGTAAAGAAGCGCTATGCGAATATTAAATGAAAAAGGTTGAAAAGGATAGAAAAGATCATAGTGGATGGGGGCGGATATGAGTGAAAAGAAAAAAAACGGATCGTGTGGAGGAGTGAATAAAGAAGAAGAAGAAGAAGAAGAAGAAGAAGAAGAAGGGAGATGAGAGAAATGGAGAGGAGGAAAGGGAAGATGAGGAGGAAAACGAAAAACAAAGGAAGTGGAAGAGAACAAGCAAGAATGGGAACGCTGAAGATGAACAAAAGAGAACCTACGAAGGAAATAAAGGAGGAAACCGTTTAAACAAAGAAGAAGGACGACGACGACGAGGAGGAGGAGGAATGGAAGGGGGTATGGGAGGGAAACAAGGAAGAGGATTGAGGACATTGGAAAGGCGATAAAAGAAAACGAGATTATAAAACGAAAAAACATCGCATAGAACGAATAAAAAATAACTTAAAAAATAATTAAATAAAAAAGAAAAAAATGTATAAAAATGATGAAGCAAAAAATTGTAACCAAAAAAACAAACTCTCCTGAAAATGGCTGCTCTGATGAAAAATGAAATCAGATCCTTTTTTTAAAAAAAATGTCATTAAAGGAAAGGAGACAAAAATGAAAAATGCATAAAGGAATATGAAACAAAACATTAGCATTTGAAAAAAAATAAGATGCCACAGACAAATTCTTTGGCTCTTGGCAATTGGTCTCCACTGAATAGAATGACTTCTGGGGAAAAAAAGTAAAGACAAATCAGAATCAAAAGATTTAGAACATTTTTTTAAGCCTGTCAAAATTACGGCGTTCAGTGAGAAGAAGCGAGACGACCCAAGGTCAAACATTCTGCATATGCCGAGTCAAATGTCATAGACTTAATCTGGCACCTCGGGATAAGGCAGATTTTATATTCAGCAAGGTGCCAAAAAGGAAATTGCCTCAGCGAAAAATGAACTTGAAGATATTTTATTATTATTGTTTTTTCTTTTTCTATATGCTTCCGCTAGTTTTCTTTCGTTTCTGTTTTTTTTTTGTTTTTTTTGTGGTGGGGATTTTTTATTCAACTATCTTATTTTATTACTTTTTCTTTCACTTTTAACTTGCTTTTTCTTTTAATTTTTTTTTTCTTTTTTCTCTTATTTTTCTATTTTTCTTTCAATTTTTCTACTTTACTTTTCTCTTTGTTTCTCGTTTTCTTTCCCATTTTACTATTCATTTCTGTCTTTCACGTTCACTTTTAGTTTTCCCATCTTCTTTTCCTTTTCTCTTGTTTTATAGTGTTGTTTTTAGCCGCCGCCACCGCCTCTTCTTCTTCTTTTCTTCTTCTTCTTCTACTACTACTACTACTACTTCTTCTTCTTCTTCTTCTTTTTCTCTTTCTCTGTTTCTTTTCTAAATTTACTTTCAAACATTTTCTGAACCAATTTTTGTATTCGTTTTGTATTCACCCTAAGAAAGGCGATAAAGCCACTAAGACGCAAAGGGGGTGATACTGAATATGAAAGAATATGAGAAAAAGAAAAAAGAATCTTTTACACTTTTTTTCTTTGTTGCTGTTACTAAGTCTTTGATATAAAATCCAAAGTAGTCATCTTTGGAAGTTTGTAAATGAACTGCACTCATTGACACAATCTTTTGTAGTTCAGAGAAAGAGGGATTTCCTGGGATTTTCTTTATGTGTTCATCAGTATCCAATATAGCTGGGATTATGGCTCTGTCTACATTGTATGCTTTTGTAATTCTTATATACGAAGAGTGTTTCAAATGCTTTCGCGTAAACGATATTTTCAGACGGTATGATTGTGTCTTTATGATATCTTTTATGACAATATAGCGTCCGTTATCACGTGCTTATATCATGCGCTCAGTGTGTACGGTGAAACCCAAGTTTAAATTAACACCATTCATCATCTAGAAATGGAACTTGTCTTTGACCATGCAATTTTTCCTGTACGGCGTAGGCTCGGAAGTTTTGTTTAACAGAAAGTGAAAAACATAGCATCGATATCAGAGGTGCGTTGAAATAGCAAAAGATGCCTCCCAAAAGCTCAGCAAAGTATTAAGAAACAGGAAAATTTCGTTAGAAACATAGATAAAAGTACTGAAATATTAGATAGAACAATCCTGTTACATAGCAGTGAATGCTGGATAATTGCTTCGCAAATAAACAGTTTGGTTGACTGATTGACTGATTTATTTGTTTTTACAGGTTATCAACCTTTTGCAGATTATTTAAAGCCATTAAATATTTTTGGGATTATAAGCGAGATGATAATAATTTACTTCTAAAACTGCTACTATTTAACCCATAGCAGGGAGGTGAGTTCATACCTTTCCCGTGGGTATTTGCACATTAGAATTCGAAATCGGCACTCCGATGTTCAATTGCAAGCCGTTATCCACTACGCCACCAGCACATCCAAGGACCTGATATTCCTAAGAGGTCACTTAACCTTAGGTTTTCAACGTGATATGGCCGTAAGCCACACAGAAGTTTGCTGAGAATAATATGGACGGAGCATGTGAACGACGAAATTTTAAGGAAAAGGAGACCAAATTGTCAGGACGCATAATAAGGAAATAGGGCTTGGAAAATTTTACACTCACAGGTCAAACTGAAGGCAAGATGGACAGAGGGAAACAGCGGATAGCCAACTTAAGAAGCTTGTGTAAAGAGCTAAAGGGACAGGAAGTTGTGGAGAGCCTTGAATCCCTCACGCCCATGAAGGGACGCAGAATATAGAAGAAGAAAAATAACTGTGTAATGTTGACATACCTTTATATGAAAATAAGGCTCTACTCTGCCATGCCTATTTTTAAATTCGTTTGGTGCCAGGTCAAATCTGCCTGATATTAGATTATAATGCTCTACAATTTTTCACAAGTTAATTACTTCAGAGATGAAATGTGCTAATTCTTATGTCTTTTGACATGCTGAGTTCGAAAATAAACTTCAGATTAGATGATTAGCTAATGATTTAGACATATTTAATCAGTTATGTCATATACATGAGTACAATGAATGTCTCCAAGATAAACAATCTTGCGTTGCAAAATCTGTTTTGATGTTCTGTTCTATGTAGGCTACCAGAACAATACATAAAGGCATCAAGATGGCAATATATATGTTTATTGAATAAAATACAACCGGAAAACTCTCTTCAGAAGTATATATATATATATATATATATATATATATATATATATATATATATATATATATATATATATATATTGTAAGTTAACTGATTTAAAAATATGGTTCCTTCGCTACACTGGAATTACCATCTTTCAAAAACAGAAACTAACAACTTTAAAATTCAATTATTTAATTAAATTTTCAAAACTTGCTTGATAATGAAACAGAACTAGTGCTTTTAATTTAATTAAATCATTGAATTTGAAGTTGTTACTTTCTGTTTTTGAAACACTGCAATTCCTGTGTAGCGCGAAGGAGCCATACTTTTAAATCAGTTAATTTATAATATTTATGCTCTGTGAATTTACATTGGGCACTATTTTGTAAAAATAAAAATATCAATAAGAACACCGGATTATATCTTACTGTTCTTTCTTGTTTACTATAATATATATATATCTATATATACATATATATATGTCTGCGCGCGTGCGTGCGTGCGTGCGTGCGTGCGTGCGTGTGTGTGTTTGTGTGTGTGTGTGTGTGTGTGTGTGTGTGTGTGTGTGTGTGTGTGTGTGTGTGTGTGTGTCCAGTTATTCAGAATCTACACGTCGCTTTTTACTTTGTCTTTTGTAAAATGCAGCAGGATCATCTCTGGTCCCAGTTCGACAATAATCATCCAGAACTGATGGACTCCAGTTGTCCCGATACCTTTTCTTCATTGCTGTAATGTCTTAATGAAATCGTTCACCGTGCTCATCAGTCACAGCTTCGGAAGGTCTTCCACCAATTTTCAGTAACATTCTGCTCTTTCATTACTTTCTGTTTTCTCTACGTACCCTACCTGGGTAGGTACAGAAAAGCTATGTCTAACTTGAGATGATGTATTTTATAAATGATTGGAAGTTGGTTACCACTGACTTGAAAGCTTTTCACGCAGTTTTCTTTTCTTTCCCCGTAGTAGACTGTCCAAAATTTCATCTAAAAGAAGTTTAGGAATCTGGGTTCCAACAAAGATGCTTTCCTTTATTTTTCTCCACTGATTCTGGGAAATTTTTTCTGCACATTCTTCAATGCTGCTTTTGTTTTGTCCATATACTTCACGAATTTTTTTATAAGAATAGGCTTGATGTAAAGAGTGATAAAAATTTCTTTGACCCAAATAGTAATGGATACTAAACATTTTTTGTCCAGGTTCCAGTGATTGTGGTAGTGGCCAGTTTCTCTTGATGTAAGAAGAACTGCTGCCTCGATTGTTCTATTCACAAAGAGAACAACAGTATTTGGTATATCCACATTACAATCCTCGCAAGGTAGTAGTAACCTTCAAAAATCAGCAAAGTTACGAGTTATGTTTATCATAGTTGATACATCCCTTTACGCGTTTCATATTGCCATAAGTTTCTTTCACGTGGACTGCATGACCAACTAGGACTGAAGGTAAAACATTACTATTGTGTAATACGACAGCTTTGAGTCTTGACATCGGGGAATCAATGAATAGCCTATATTTCTCTCAATTGTAACTGATATTAAGTGTTTGCATAAGACTACTAATATCATTGCATCACACCAAATCACGTTCCATAAGGAAGTTCCTTGTGACGATGAGGGAAATGGAAATCTGTACATCACCAATAGATTCTACAGCTGTAACCTGGAACATAACTGTTCTGCTTTACTCTTAGGAATTTCCAAATCTCTAAGTCCTTCAGGTCACTTTAAGTTATGAGGTATGATTCAGAGACGAACTTTGGGCAATAATCTTAGTCATAAGAAGTTATAAGCTATAAGGTTTATGTCTTCCCCATCATCAATTTCATACGATTCCGGTGCTCTTGGGACTTGTATGTCTTCATTATGGTGGACAGGACACAAAGTTGATGGATATTGCAGTGTCCATTTCTTTTTCTTTGACTAATAATCATCACTCCGCTCTTTCAATGTTTTTTTAATTAAAGAAGAATAATAATTAGTATTCATCAGCAACTGGATGCACCATGAAGAAGCAGCAATTAGTGGCATGATCGGTAGACTCTTTACAAATCATGGACACTGCAAAAGGCAATTTTTTTCTTCCTAGTTAGCCATTGACTGAGATTTGTTGACCTGTATTACAGAACATGTGTGGTAACTACTTCTTGTCTTGGTCTTTGACTCTTCATCCAAAATATAGTTGCTAACATTTTCTCATAAAAGATGTTATATTTCGCTTTTGAGATGCAAAGTTAACTCCGACATTCATATAACAGAACGGCATTCTTCAGACAACGAGAGGGCATTTTTCACAGGTCAGTTAAATGTGTGAAAACCTGAATGGAATGAATAATAATAATTTAATTCATTAGGAGAATAAGTATATATAATAAGGATATTATTAGAATAATAATTAATCTGGCAAAGGCAACAATTTTAATGAAATATTCATATAACAATAATATCGTATCTTGAAATCTAGAGCCAATCAACAATTTTGATATCATTTTTATTTCCAGTTCCCCAACATTAGCGTTGTAATCTTCAATTATATGTTGCTGTTAGCCTTGGGAAAAGTAAACCAATAGACTAAATTCTAATTTGCGATAACAACAACAAAGATTAGGACAATAATCTGCATGTAAATAGTGTAAGTAATGATAACTCTTCATCTCAGAAATTCAGACAGAAAAAATTGTCTGTCACGACACAGTGAACGAACTTTCCTAGCAGCAGACCTAGCAAGTGATTCAATATAATCACTCCACTTCATGCCTGTAGAAAACGTGAGACCAAGAAGAAGCAATGAGTTGCTCTCTTGGAAAACTCTTCCAAAAACTAGCTACTGAAGACAGAAAGAAATATTCAATGACTAAACATCAGAGAAACATTCATGGAAACATTCGTCTTTCATTGACCGAACAGACAATGCTACTGTCAGTTGAAATTCATGAAACCTTTCTATTAAAACAATTTTCCAGGAAGTAGATTTCTCGGGATCACTAACTGTTATTGCTATTTCCAATATGAATGTGGGTTTTCCTTCCTAACCTTTTGTTCAATGTAGCGTGGAAAGTCAACATCTTGAGTATGTCATTATTTTCTCTTCAAGTTATATGTTTTATCCATTTTAGTTGTTGCTGCTGTTGAAAGTTTTCAAATAATGTAGATTTTTTTTTATTTGGTACAGTTCTTTGTGATTCTGTAGCGCCCTTCCACATGGTTCGAAGAAGGATGGTCCACGCTAACACTAATGGTAAAGGTTTTATTTTTAAGCCATTTTTAGTCATTGATCTGAGAAAGTGGGTCTATAGAGATGAGAAGTCTCGACGTGACGAGGCTATTTAAGAACATGATATGAGTACCTATAGTTTTTTGCACCTTGTAGTGTTGGACAAAAACTACCCCCACCACATCCTATCCTGTGTTCAACTTCCTATGCTATATAAAGAGATATTTTAGATGCATGATATTTATATAATTACGTGAATATACTCACCGTATCTGTCATAGGTTACTAAAAGCTGGTGAAGCCCTGCACACTGAAGCATTCCTGTCCGTAAGCGCCAGTTTAACATTTATAATATTAAAATATGCTTTCCAAAAGCTAAGCAAAGTAATAAGAAACAGGAGGATATCGTTAGAAACAAAGAATATAATGTTGAATTTCTATGCCTTATCAGTCTTCCGATATGTGAGTGAATGTATTTGCAATTTCCACTCCAATGATATTGAGAATACCGTAGACCCAAACATGACAATAACGAGAACGCTTTAATGAAAATTGGAACAAAAAATGACATTTATAGTTAGAATCAGAAAGAGAAGATTAAAATTTCTGGGACACTTAATAAGGCTTAGAAAATTTGACACTCATAGGGCGCACTGAAGGCAAGATGGATAGAGTGAAACAGTGTGTAACCAAGTAAGTTTGTGTAAACGTATAGAACATAGACTGCGAGGAAAAGGTGACAGATAGATAGGCTGTTGTGGAGAGCCATGATCACCCCCCCTCCTGAAGGGACACGGTACATTAAAAAATAAAAATAAACACTTTTAACAAAAAGGGAGGCCCGTGAACATTAATATACGGACATTATTGAATGAAAGCCAACCGACGCTAGTCTCGATGCCCATTCATAGGCCCAAAACAATTTATGAATTGGTGCTACCCTCCCAAATACTGATTGGTGCCAGGCAGGTCGAGAGAGAAGAGTGAAGCAAAATTCGATGCACGATGTTGGGTGACAGGACGAGCAAGGGCAAGAGGCCGTGGATGATGAAGTAAAGAGTTGAAGGTGTGGAGGCAGATGGTAACCACCTAAAAGTTCGCCCCTTCTCAAACACCCATATCTCCACCCATTGCTCAACCGCTTCACAGTGGTCCAAATGTTCAATTCTCATGCTTCGTAAGAATATCAATATCCTTTCCTTGCAGACATAACAAGGTTCTGAGTGGAATTTTTCTTGCACAGGATGACATTTAGAATTTCGTGATTGCAATCTTTGGGCTTAAGTTTTGTTTTGTTTTTTTTTTTGACATTTTTTTGTGGCGAGGAAGGAGGAGGGCTCATTTTATGGCTCCCCACCCACTTCTTCTGTTTCTTCTTTCTCTTCTCTTCGGTCGATCGAATCTGTCGGTGATGAGGAAAATTCTCACACACCCTATGATTGGTTAAAGTGTTACTATTAAAAGCTTCTCGTTCATTTCTTACATCTCTTGCCGCTCTCTCCTTCCATCCTCTCTTTTTCGTTACTCTTGTTCTTCTTCTTCTTCTTCTTCTTCTTCTTCTTCTTCTTCTTCTTCTTCTTCTTCTTCTTCTTCTTCTTCTTCTTCTCTCTCTCTCCCTCTATCTCCCTCTCCATCTGTCTATCTATCTATCACTGTTTAACGCTTTACACTTTCTTTTTCCTTCTCTTTCTGCCGCTCTTTCTTTTTTTCCCGTTCTTCTCTTTTTCACTCTTTTTTGCTTCTCTTTTCTTTCTGCATTCCCTGGCTTTCTTTCCAAATCTCTTCTCTGTCTTTCTGTTCTTTCTTGCTGCCTTTCCCCTCTTTCTCCTCTTCGTTCTCTCGCTCTCTTTCTTGTCTTTCTCTCTCAAAACGTTTTTTTTCTCTTTCATCCTTTATTCCTGTCTCTCACTTAATATATTTAAGTTCTACCTGCTAACTTACTTCCCTCACTCTGTTTCTGTCTCTGCCTGTATGATTGTTTCTATCTATCTATCTATCTATTTCTCTTCTTATCTCTCTCTCTATCTATCTATCTATCTCTTTTTATGACTATTTAATCTCTTTTTCCACTTTCTTCTTACTCGCTCTTTTCTCTCACTATGTGTTTTCTCGTCTTTTTTATTCCTTCTCACATGTTTCTCCCTCTTTTTTCTCTTTTACTTATTTTTTATCTTCCTTCTCTTATTTCTCTACTTACCACTCAGTATGTCTATACAGTCTCTCTCTCTCTCTCTCTCTCTCTCTATCTTTTTTTCTCTCTCTGTATTATTCAATTCGCTATATTTCTCTCTGTTGCAGTTGGACTCTTTTTTTCTTTACATTATTTAGTATTTCTCTCTCTCTCTCTCTCTCTCTCTCTCTCTCTCTCTCTCTCTCTCTCTCTCTGAGTGTTTAGCACTATTCCTGCTTCTTATCTTTTGCTCTATATATTACTCAGTTCTTTCTGTCATAATCCATTTTCCTTTCTCTCTCTATCTCTTTCTCTCTCTATCTATCTCTTTCTCTCTCTATCTATCTCATACTCTCTTAAACACCCATAGACTAGATTGTTTACCTATATTAGACTCTCTCTTGTTCCATCTCTCTCTCCCTCCCTCCCTCCCTCCCTCCCTCGCTTTCTTTGTATATTATTTCTATCTCTGCGTTTCGCTCTTGTCAAATAACAACTCCATCTAACAATCAGCTTCCTCACTCAAAACAAAATATCATGAGGATATTACCAAATAGAGAGATCGTACTATTGTTAAATCGGAAATAGGACGCGAACAATATAGCTTTCTTCAAGAAAATGAGATCTGCTTTTTACTATGAGAATTCTATCAGAACGAGGGCTAGATCTAGATGACTTGATTTGATGAATTACGACACAAAGAGCTACTTTAAGTACAAGAAAAACTTGATTTAAAGAGAAACATATCTGAATAATCTGTAGGCTCTATTGGGAACAAGTAACCTGTACGGGGATACAGGATTTCAGTGAAAAATAGAAAAGAGGAGTATGATTAGTATAATGCTAAGTTTTCATCGGTCAGTCAGTTATGTGCCATACGTGATCCACGCTTAGGCGATCATGTATCTTTCGATATATGACTGACGAGACAATTTTTCCCGCAGTAGGTTGACATTTCTTTCTGACCAGTTGCCATCCAAGGCTATAGAATCCGGTCTGTCCTGCTATTTACTCATAGCTGGAAGGAGAAGAGGATTCAGACCTTTCCCAAGGGTATTAGCACGTAAGTGAATGTAATGGATTCGACTGGAATTCGAACTCGGCTCTCCGATTCCTCAACCCGAGCTGCTATCCATTACTCCTCGTAAATTTTCTTACTGGATTTATTTAACCTATACAGAGAGACTATCCTAGAAGACGTACAAAAATAAACTATCAGAAGGCATAATATTAACACTGTCAGATATGCATCTGACATCGTGTTCATAGCTGACTCACAAAGAAAACGGAAAGAACTCTTAGACAAGATAGTAAAGGAAAACAAGAAGAAAGGACTGACTGGGTGTTTATTTACAATGATGTTCACCTTGTACAAGGCCAGAGAGCCACTCGAGGCAGAAGTTTACAGAGTAAGATTCACAGATTATGTTGATATGTTGGGAAGATAAGGGCTAACCCTAGACTTGAATAGGTTAAGAGTGTAGTGATCGGAGAAGCATCACTTTAGGAGTCATTTCCACAAAGCAGTGGTTCGTGGAAAAAAATACTCGAGTAGAACTTACATCTCACCAATGAAATAAGGGGGGGGGGATATAGGGTGGTTCGCTACAATGTATGTGGCATGGCGGGTCTTAGCCTGAAAATTTAGAACTAGTTTGAACTAAGGAATGTAGTTTCCGAGAAATTTCCATGGAAATAACAATAAAGCAGCCAGAGCCTTGCGACGTTTCGTCCGTGAGAAAGGCATTGTAAGGCGAGAAAGATAAGAAGATAAAGTGCATCACTTTCGGTGCATCGCTTTCGGCAAGAGAAACAACCCTAGATGTGCGCTTTATATTGAAGACGTCAAAAATAAGCAGTGACAACATTTGAATTATCTGGATGGTGTAGTAACAGACGATTGAAAAAGGAGATACAGAAGTCTGAAGAGGTTAAGAATAGTGAAAGATGCCTTCCTGAAACTAAGCAAAGCAAATAGGAAAATGTC
>OZ038478.1:129364078-129371725 GCA_964036315.1 Acanthosepion esculentum
AGGAAATTTCAAACTGAGCAGTTCATTTAATCTCCAGGGCTAGATTTTTCTCCGTCCCACTCCATGTCTATCGATATTCCGCCTTGTTCTTGTATTGCTCACTTTTTGCAAGTTCTGTTTCCCCTGCATCTGAAGTCTGCTACCCGGCCCAAGGATTGAATCAACAATTACTGCGCCAACAAATACACGAACCAACACTTTAATCTCACAGGATATTTTTCAGTGGGACGATATATTTCTAAACATGGACATCGGAACGAGAAAAATTTACAGTATTTCAGTTACAAATGCCATGAAGGTTACACGTATGGAGACACCTGAAGTAGTTCGGAGGATGCAACATATTAAACGTTGTACTTACAACAACAAAAAAAAAGATCAGGACATTATTATGAATGCAAATAACCTAAATAATGTTATTGACCCAGATATGGCTGACGTTCCTACTATACTGTTATAACTCATTTCTATGATAATATTATGTCTCGCTTTGGACACTCGCCGTGACGTTACTAGAATTCTCTCCGACTCCAATCTCCCCGGCGAGATGAGATGTGACACACGGTCGAGTTTAGTGTGTGGAACCTGAGCACGTACACTCGGGCAAAAGGTCAAAATTTACCCAGCCCTCGCAATCGCGGGATCGGGCACTTTACATTGTCTACCCTTCTCAGTCGAGTTCCGTCGGTAGATAGAGCTCCAAATGAGACGTCCTCTGCCCGAAGTCAGAAAACTTGACAATCCCGAACAGAACAGCGGACTTCCTGATTCCAACGAGCGATATTTAGTTTTGTAATAATACAAAAAAATGTGGCAAAGGCCAAAAGTGGGGATTGGGAAGGCTGCTCATCATCTTAAACATTAGCTAGTCACAATCGCTGACCCAGACTATACAATATTCCTTGCACCAAAATACCACATTCTTACTTAACATTCTTACTGCACTCACCATAATACCTCAAGTCTCTATGAAGTCCTAACTAATCCCCATATGTACAATTTGTCTGTGGGGGTGGGGAATAGAATAACAGCATTTAAAATGAAAACACCCAATAAATATTTACAATATGCATAATACTATATATACAAAAACTAAACAAAATGGTGTTAGTAATAAAAAATACACAATCCTTAATTGTGGCAGAAATATCAGTTATCTGGACGATATTAATGCGGGATTTGGATTAATTAAAAGCCAATCATTCGATCACCCATACACACAACTACACACTCATTGAGACACAACAACAATTACGAAAGAACACACTCGAAAAACGAAAATTGTTCTACATCCACCAGAGAACTAACATCTCTGGTCACCTAATGGGGGTGAGGATGGGGAAATAAATTAAAGAAAAATGGGAACAAAAATAAAAGGGGCCAATGAGCATACATCCCCTAGCTAAGTTAACTTGGCGTAAAGAAAACTAAAAAATTAAACGTGCCTAAACTATCCTATTGCCAATACAGTGATTCCAATATCCTGATGCCTAACCGGCATCAAAACCACACTCTAAGCTCCTTTTATTAAAAGACTCGCCCACCTTTTGCCAAATTCTGATGGAGGGAATCGTCGCCTTTCCATCCTGATCTGTGCTTTAAGCTGATGCTTCTGTCGTGTTTTCATATAACACCTAGTAAGCACAAGAACACAGCCTTAGTCAACGACGGTACCATATTGCTACAAACAGAACTGACAGCGGAATAAGGCCTAAACCTGGGTCTCCACCGACTCACTACACCGGGCGCAGATAGGATAATCTCCTAAGAACGAAAAAATCCGACCCAGAGGGTCTTTCGTATCACCAGCCAGGTGAGTGATTTCTCACTGCGAAAACATTCTGTTTAGGAACGCGATGCGAAGAGTATATTTAGGAATCACAAGGCTATGCATTAGACCACCTTCAGAAGAGGCGAAGTAACAGATCTCCCGACATACCTGGGGAGCCTTGACTCCCCATAAGAAGGAGAACAAGACCCTAAATAATTACATTCATGGCATACGGGAGTGGAAGCACGTGGAGTCGGTAAAGAAGAGTAGATATGTGAAACACATACGTCCTCTTTACCCGTAAAGGAAAGATTCCTCCGTGACCACAGACGAGCTGCGCCCTCAACCTTCTCCCGCACTTCCAACCAATCCATTTGCAGCAAGAGATCGGGGCCGAGTCAGAATTATCTTGACTGACCAGTTCGTCCAGAGGAAAGGCCAGGGAAGACAAACTCTCTTCCAAGCGCCCGACCAACTTATTGCGGATGATCTTGGTCCCTGTCACCGCCTCGTATCCTCTGATCTCTTTGCTAATTCTGTTAATCTCGGCTATGCGGGACCCAAGAACTAAAACGTCATCAGCATAGGCGTACTACCTGGCCAAGGCGGTTGCACTCGGTAAGGAGATTCCGCGTAGGACCGGATTCGCCTTTAACTTGCGACGGAAAGGCTCCAACACAAGAACGTAATGCAAGGGCGAAAGTGGACAACCTTGATGAATGGGACAAGAAAATAGGAAAGGTTCCCATCTTACTCCATTCACTTCTACCAGCGGACCGGCTGACATATACTGAGGTCGGATCTAGGTGCGAAAGTACGGCCCGAAACCGGCAGCTGAAAGGACTACCTCCAGAAATCGATGGTCAACCTTATCGAATGCCTTCTAAATTGATCAGCGCAGCTTCACTGTCGACTCGATGATCCAGCGTATCAAATAAAGGTTGTTCTGAATAGTTCTACCCCCTCACAGTACAAGACTGTTCCGTGCCAATCAGACTAGAGACGACAGCCAACAGACGACTGGCTAGGCTCTTGGGTAAAATCTTCAAATCTGTATTTAACATCGTCAAAGGCCAAAAGTTTCCTATCCATCCCACCGTTCTTGTTTTTGTGTAGTAACTTGATCACACCCCTGCTGAAGCGTTGAGGTATGGATCCCTGCTTCATCCACTTCTTGTAAATCAGTTCCAGCAAGTGAACAATAACGGGTGACTGCCTCAAGAACAGTTCATAAGGAAGACCATCTAATACCAGTGTTTTGTTCCGGCCAACCAACTTCACAGATCACAGACCCTGTGATGGGACCCTCGCATCCAACAGCTTCAGCCGTCTCGAGGCAGGGAAATTTGGCCAAATAAACGTCGAAGTGAGATCACTGGTAAACAAATCCTAGAAGTCTCAAAAACCTCGCAAATGCCGGCGTTTATAGTCACGGTCCGCTTGTCCAGCAAAGTGATGCTCGCGATATGTCGACTGGATGAATTTAGAGCTGCCTCCGCACGCAAATTCAGCGGCCATGTTCGTTGTGTTGAAAGATATTCTTTTTAATCTAGCTATAACTACAAGAGCTTGATCCATCTTGATAAGCAAAGAGGCAAGCTCCGCCCTAACTAAGGCTACTTCCCCACTATCACGGGATTTAATCGCCCGATCAACTTTCGCTGCTAATCTAGCTAGACTGAGTCTGCGATTATAATCAGCAGCAAACGACCTAACTGTGTATTTTAATATATCCCACCACTTATTCCCAACCACTGCCCCGTCAATTCCAGCTGTAGCATAGCTGGTCCTGGAAATCCGCTCACCAAAAAATTATTCATTCAATTTCCAGTAGCCAGCCATCCTAAACTTAGAATTATCTAAGTTTACATGAAACCGGATAATCCTATGATCCGAATAAATTATATAATGGAAAATTAGACAACCGAAGAGCCCTATATTTACTCTTTATCTAGAACTCTGTCGTGGATGTTGCCGGAGCATCGCCCTTGGAACTGGTTGAGGGAGTGAAGTTGTGTGTGCCTTTTGTCGTGGTTTCTGGGGACATAGGTCCCACAGTCTGGAGCTTCCCTTTGGTCATATCAACGACCTGCCATCCCGCCATTTCCTTCTCCGCAACCGCATAAGCGGGCAAAGACTTTTCGAAGAATAGGGAGCGAGACAAGGACCCAACTGGGGATTTTATCACCCCAGTCTTGGTCGCTGTCACGCCCATTAGAGGCGAGACGGAAATAATAGAGTTAAAAGGAGTTTTTCGGAGGAGGCCAGAACTCCAGAGGCCTTCTTTTCTGGACAGGAAGAGGAGAGGCGACCAGTGTCTCAACACTTTCAAGCAAGATGTTTTACGGTCGGTCACAATGACCGGTATTTTCTGTTCCTCTACATTCAGGCAGTTGGGAATTGAGGTGAATGCTTTACAGTCAATCATAATTTCGAAACTCGACTCTCCCCACCGTTTAGTTTGTCGGAGGAATCACTGACTATCTGCCCAAGTTGAATCCGATAAGTGGACAAGTGCTCTTCTAAGGGTAGGAAGGTACCTCGAATACTGATACAGGTGGTACCCTCTTCTTGCTATAATATTCAGTTCTAATGACGAGATCTTTTGTGATAAGGTCCCGACTGGAAGCGTCCTCTCAGTCGGTAGCAGTACGCCCCACATAAAATATCACTTACCTCTTATGATTTCTTGGGCTTTCACACTCCCAGGGACATCAGGGATTTGATGACAGTGTCTTTTTTGAAGTGACAAATTTTGTGCGAACGCTTGTCGGCCACAAAGACTGACACAATTAATTTTCGACCTTCTGTAATTCCTGAAAGCCTAGCAAAAGCCCATCTTCTTTGATAAGATGTTGGTAGCTCTTGGCTCTCTCCAAGAGTCAGCAACACCTTTTCTTGATTTCTGCTATTCTTGGCTTAATTCCTTTTTCGTCTGGAACCGGTCTTTTTTAATTGACCAATGTTTATCGGCTCTTTTTACTTACTTTAAATTACTTTTCCTTATTTTTCTTTATATTTAATGGAAAACGAGGAAATTTCTTAAAAATAAATAAATAACAGAAAATCTTGAACAGATCCAGAACAATGAAAAACTAATTTACAAAGACAATGAAACAAAAAGCCCAAACTGGTGTAACAAAACGGTTCTGACTTTAAAAAAAAAAAGTCACACAATTTTTTTAAAATGTCCTTCTCAAAAAGGAAAACAAATTTCACAATAAAAAAGAACAAAAAGAAAACGTTTAACGTGAAAAATAAAAAGAATGAACTTACTGAAAAAAAACAAGTAAAAAGGTTTCCCGATTTTTACTTTAAATTAAACCAGTAAAATAAACAAAATCTGAAATAAATACTACAAAAGAAACATTGTAAACGTGTAAAAGATTTAACAATTAAACAAAATGGTCGATTAACACGAAAAGAAAATAAAAACAAACAGATAAATTTAAGCTTGGTTTGAGTCTGGGCGGAGACGAGTAAAAATTAACTTCAGGACACAAAAAAGAATTAACACGTAGGAAATAAAAACTAAAGAGATGTACGAAAAAACAAAAATTAAGCTTACGGACGGGCTGAAAACTAAAAGAAACTGAAAATTAAAATACAATATACACAAAAAATAAATGAATAGACTAGTGAAAAATCTACCTAGCCTCCTTCCAAACCGCGGGATCGGGCACTTTGTATTTTCTATTTTTCTCAAGCGAGTCTCCGTCCGTAGACAGAGTTCCTTGCCCGAAGACAGAGAACTTGACAATCGTGAACTAAGCAGCAAGACTACCTGACTCCGACTGACTGGCATTTACCGGTGGCCCCACTGTGAACTAGATGCGACACAAGGTCAAGTTTACTGTGGGGAACCCGAGCGTTTCCACCCTGCCAACTGATCAAAATTTACCCAGCTCCTGCCAGAGTGGGCTCTGGTACAGTGCCGGTCTGATTTTTCTCAGCCGAGTCTCTATGCAAAGACTGAATCATCCTCCGCCAAAAGACGGCGGTCTTGTCTTGTCGTGTGCCTGGGACAGGCTGCGACTTACTTCTCCTGACTCACTTTGAGTTCTTTATTTAAGGCGTCTTGCCTAGTTCATTTGTGTTACCGGAGGTGTCTTATTTACTCCACAACATATATAGAATTTATGTTCAATAGCTTGTTTGAAGTAATATTTCTTATTTCATCTTACTTCTACTTTAGGTTCAGAAAATATTTAACACAGAATTAAAAAGCAATAAAATGATGAAAGCTATTCAAAGATTCATCACCATCCATTAGAAATCTGCTGCTGTGCAAAGAGACTTCCCTGATTCTTCCGTGACTACCGTGACTATACTATTCTTTTCTTTATTCTCTGTCTTATTTTCTGTCAATGCATCCTTCTATCCCATTTATCCCACTTCTATGTAGTTTTTTTTCCTATTTCGTTTGGTATCCATTGACTACGAGCAACTTTTTGCTCCATCTGTTGTTCTTTCTTCTTTCTGTATGTCTCACCCACCTCTATTTGCGAGTTTTAATCACTTTTATGATACCACTTGTCTTAGTTTATGTTGATCTCTTTCAATCTCTTATCCATGAAATTCCGCTTTTTATAGATCTTTGTATGTTTTAAGTTGTTTCCTTTTTGTTGTTTAATTTTCATGATTCGCGTCTTAGCGGCAATTATACATCCAATTTATGCTTTGAGCCTATTGACAAACTACGTTTCTTTTATACCTATTTATTAAATCCTCTTCAAGCGATCATTATATGTGATTTTATATCGTTTTCATGTCTTTATCATTTTAATTTTTTATATTTATCGTTTTAATGTCTCCATCCGTTCTAAGTAGACGTAAATGTAGTCCTGGGCTTCTTCCAGTTCTTCATCTTCATTTTTATGATTTTTATCAAGAGTATCTATCCTTTTCATGTTATTTTTTTAATGTCATCATCTGTTCTAAGTAGATGCAGTCCTGGACTTCTTCCAGTTCTTCATCTTCATTTTTATGATTTTTATCAAGAGTATTCTATCCTTTTCATGGTATTTCTTTAATGTCATCATCTGTTCTAAGTAGATGTAGTCCTGGACTTCTTCCTGTTCTTCATCTTCGTTTTTATGATTTTTATCAACAAAATACCCACATGGGAAACAAGGTTTGTTTGTTTTGTCATTATTTTTCCTCAGAAAATTAGGGTAATTTTTAAATTCGTCGTTTTCTTTCATAATAAAATATTTTTGTGTGTGTTTTTATTTTATTTTATTTATATTTTCTTTCAACAATATCAAAAAGACTTTACGATTTTGAATTATGAACTATGAATATGTATGTAAAATAAACGAGCAAAAGGTTGGTTGGTTATAACGTTTCCGTCCAAGTACAATTACTTCTACTTAATATTTTTAGTTCAATCCGAAAAGAGAAAAACATAGCATACTACAACTACAACGAAAATATAAAATAAAGCACTGTCAGATGGAATTAGAAAAGTAATTTTTCTCTTGCTTTTCTTTCATGAAAAAAAATGACTATCAGCTTTAACAGAGGGATTTTTTCATTTTTTCTTGTTTTTATTGTGTACTTTTATTCTTTATTTTTATTCTTTTATACACTAATTGGTGCTTTCTTTTCAGCATTCATTGTTCTTTATTTCGTCCTTCCCTCTTTCCTTTTTTCTCTTTTCTATTTCATCTCTTTCTTATTTCTTTTTATTCGTTTCATTTCTCGTTTTTTTCCTTCTTTCTTCCTTGTATTTTCTTTCTTTTTTCCTTCCTTCTATCCTTCTATTCACTTTTTCTTTCTTATTTTCTTTCATTTTCTTACTGTTTCCTTCCTTTTAAAACTTCATTATCTCTCACATTTTTCCTCATTTCTTCCTTGCTTCTATGCTTTTCTTT
>OZ038478.1:129371925-129406925 GCA_964036315.1 Acanthosepion esculentum
AAGAAGAAGAAGAAGAAGAAGAAGAAGAAGAAGAAGAAGAAGAAGAAGAACGGACGAAAGTGAGAAAAAACAACGAAGGTGAAAGAAAGGCAGGGAAAGTTAAATGAGAACGAGGTGTAAAGAAAGAAAGAGAAGTGTAAGACAGACGAAGAACGAGAAGGAAGGGAAGAAAGTAAATAATAATGTGAAACGGAGGAAGAAAATATGAAAGGAGAGACAAAAAGAAAGAAATAAAGAAAAATGAACATAAAGATGAATCAAAAGAAGAAAGAAAGAAAAATAAAAAGGTTTGTGAAGACAAAGTGAATATTATAGATTAAAGAAAGAAAAAAGAAAAATGTTCGTGAAGATAAAGAAAGAAAGAAATAGAAATGAGATAAAGTTTGTGAAAAAAAGAAAGAAAGGTTCGTGATGGCAAAACGAAGGTAATAGTCTAGAAAAGATGAAAATGAATCTGAAAAGAAAATAATTCTTAAAACAAATACGAAGAAAACGAAAGAATATATACAAAGGGAAAGAATGTACACAAAAAGTGATGCTAAAAGGAGAAAAAGAATAAGATAGTGAATAAGAAAAAGATTAAACGAAAAATAATGAACGAAAAAGAAACACACATGAACACAAGAATAGAATAGAAAGGATAAATAAGAATGAAAAAGAAAAAAAACAGAAAAAACA
The DNA here is from genome assembly GCA_964036315.1 of Acanthosepion esculentum. Lineage (NCBI taxonomy): Eukaryota > Metazoa > Mollusca > Cephalopoda > Sepiida > Sepiidae > Acanthosepion > Acanthosepion esculentum. The sequence goes on from OZ038478.1 coordinate 129,372,604, forward strand.
AAAAAACAAAAAAAGAAACAGAAAAAAGAAAGAAAAAACAAAAAAGAAACAGAAAATATAGAAACAAACAGGAGAAAGAAGTGTAAAAAGCTAATAAATGTGCAAAGCAAGAAAAAGAAGGAAATGAGGGAAAAATAAAGAAAAACGAAAAATTGTTGAAAAGCGATGAAGAAGAGACGTGTGAAGTAATGAGCAAACCTCATCAGAAGATAAAATAAACGACAGATGGCAGAAGAAAAAAGGAGAAACAATAAGAAATCCAAAAGACGGGAGAAAACAATTTAAGAAAAAAATCCTTCTCTCTTCTCCGTTCCTTCCACCCAGCCACCAAAAATAAAAAAGAGAAAAGACACGTGGCACACGTACAAACAATGAACTCCCAACACACACACACACACACACACACACACACACACACACACACACACATACACACACACACATACACACACACGCACGCACATTCACGCAGGAAAAAAAAAATATGTAACCCTTTCATCGGTCCGACTAGACCACCTTCTCTGACCATCACTCGGGACATTCAAAGCATTTAGAAGGCAGAATCTGCACTATTACCGTTTGCTCCGATACAGGTGCAAGTGATGACAGGTATCACATGGAAACAGTTGATCATTATAAATGAGGTCTTCGGGAAGGCTGTTGAAACAACGCCCATACAGCCCGGCCCCTATCAACCTCGCCGCCACCAAGATATCACATCCCAGCACTACACCTGGTAAGCAGGCAGCCATATTGCCTGATCCACACATGTTCATGCACAACATATAACAAGGCAACAACCTGGTTATTTGTGCGTGTAGGTGTGAAAGAGGGTTGGGAAGATCTCTGAATATTCTCAACCTTTGTGTTTGGGTGAAGGGGGAATTCACATATTTTTACCAGTGGAGATGTGGATAGATTTCCCATTTAGTTAATCAGCAGGTTTCCTGATAAAAGCATATAAATGTATGTGATATTTACTAAACTGGGCTTTCCTTTTTTTTTTTTTTTGCTAAAATAGCTGATTAGCGCCCTTTTTTTTAGTTGACTTTCATTGTAATGTAATTCTCTTTATTAAAAAATCTTCCAGAAATAAAATATACTTTTCTGAAACTTTATTCGAGAAATATTAACTAACTTAAGGTATCTTTAATCTGACTTGAAACAAATATTATTTACTGTAAAATAATTTACTTAAGTTTAAAATATCACAGAAATGCATTTTTTTTAATTCGACAATTTAGGTATGTTTATGTCTTTCACGAGGTGATAACAGATTAATTATTGTCCTCCGGAGTCCTTATCAGTAAAACAATTTTTTAAAAATGGCCTTTTTTATAAAACAGATAAGTTCTCAGTAATATTTAAAATTTTGGAAAATATTCTCCGTAATCTAATTTTAGGAATATTAACTTTAACTTTATTATACTTATCGTTCTTATTTTCTGATAATGTCAGACATGGTCGCCCATACTTTCCAAAATGAACACGTTTATATACATAAAAAATTCAAAATTATTTTTAAAATCTTGCTGTTTGAAGACTAGGATTAATCTTTAACATTTATGATTATAAATATATATTTTGACGTCGTTTTCATCAAGTTTGGGTCTTTTTTTTTCATCATGCTATGCTCTTTTTTTTTAGAGAGAAGTGGAAGTACCTACTTAATTACTTTGTCAGTCGTGCTGCTGGACTGTTTTCATGAAACACCGAACTTTTAACTCGGCTACAAGCTCCATCAAATGTGACTTTGCATTCATCACTAAAAATTAGTATCAAAAATTTAATTTTCATCTAACTTACACATTTATCTTTCTGTTGTTTACTTAAGGGTGGTAGTTTGGTTCCTTTCATGTCTTTAGCCAACATCCATATTCTACGTCTTTTCTTTTTGGTTACATTCTTCGCAAGACCATATTCTTCAAATATCTTCTTGCCGGTCAATTTAATTATATATTAACCCTTTAATTATTCGCAAATCTGTTTTTGCGACAGCCATTGTTTTTTTTCCTTTTTGTTCTTTCCTTGCCAAAGTTTTCGCTTTCTTTTGTGACCATTCTATTATCCCTGTTATACTTTTTACCAATTCCATGCGCTGCTTCCTTACCGTTCAGTAACTATAACTATTTTTCTCTTTGTGTGTATATCTTTCTTACGATCCATAACAATGCCCTTAATACCCTACGACACAATTCCACTTATTGTCATATTGGTCAAGTATTTCCTTGAATATCCCAACCCCTAGCCTAGTCACCAGTTCCATCCAATGTGGCTCTACATTCATCACTAAAAATTAGTCTGTCTATTAAGGGAAAATATTTCTCTTTGTGATATTTACTCGAATGTTATAGCCAAGCCAAAGCCCTTAATATTCTGCATCTTTTCGGTTTGCATTCGTAAAAACAAATTCTTCAAATATGTTGTTGCTGGTTAAAATCTCTTTCTTTGCTTATTATCCTGCTACTTTTGTTCAAATCTCTTTTCATAACATGCATAAAGCAAGTTTTATTCTTCTTCTCCTGACAATGCTTCCAAGTTTTTGATCGTTCTAAGATTTCTCATCAGTTTCTTCTCAATTTCCACTATTGTGCTTCCACAGCGTAATATCTTTCTTAGCAATTTATATATGTCTGAAATTAAATAAAAAAATATCAATGCCATAATATTAAATATATTTCTTTACAATATAAAAAACAACACGCGGCTCTTACTTCAATCTTTGGCAAAAATTATAGAATCAGCACACTTAGAAGTCGTTTCCATTTTCTTGCCAATTCTTTGATTTCCCTTTTCATCGCCACCTTTTCGGCAATTTCCAACTGTCTTGTTTCTCGTTTCTCTTTTTTATGACCCATTGCAATCTTTATATATCTGAAATTAAACAATGACTATACTTTTAAATATATTTGATTACAATATGATGGACACCAATTGAGCTGCATAACATTCTATTCTAATAGCAGGATGTAACCGTAAGTTCTATTCTGACATTTTCTTCTCTTGCCACAGCTTATTTTCCCTGTCAACTACAATCTTCAAATACAACGTCAGTCGTCATTTTTGTCTCCTTCAATATCTGTCTATATTTCTAAGTTATTGTAATTGCTATATAGGAATAAAGTGTCACTGCCGACATTTGTGTTTGAACATAGATCGCCGGTGAGCAAACACGGTCGATCCCATTATTGAATTAAGTAGACCACGTGACCATAGCGGAAACGCATTGAGAGGTAGCGTGTGTCTAATGGATCGTTATACCTATTCCATCCTCTATTACTATTCGGATCTGTATTTCTACTCTATACTCTATACTATTCGGACCGCTATTCTATATTCTCTTCTCTGTAGTTTTATATTATCTATTATCTGTTCTGATCAAAACAGTGGTTACTTTTCGAGCGAGTATTATCGAGCAACTTTTATCTGTGCGTGTGTTATTCGAACGCGTCTGACACCATTATTGTTCAACGGCGTTACTATAGTTTGTATCTGCGATTACAAAGTCTCTATTACAACGAGCATTACGAAAGTGACAACGAGTATTCGTTGGCATCGCAAAAATAATTATTTACATTATTTTCGATATTCACGACTGTTTTCGGCCGTTGTACGCTCCGGCCTTCTTCCGGATTTTGGAATTTCGAATTGAACACTCTATTTTGTCCACTGGCTTAGATTGTTCTTTTTTACGTGCTCTTCCGGATGTCTCAGTATCTCCCAAGGTTTCGTAGCCAGGTATTGAACTCACAAATCTTTGGGTTAAGTCACAGGATCCAACCAATACTTTTATCCATTGGGCGATGAACCCTTGAAAACATCAGTGTATGAATTTTGGAGACTTATGAGACTAATATCTCAGTAAAATTTTTTTACCAGAGCTCATATTAGAGTTCTGTTGTTATTATTGTTTTTCTCTGGCACTTTGTATTCAATTCTATGCTTAGCCGGGTGAGATTTTTGTGGCCTAGCATATGCGCTAATTCCTTAAGTTTTCATATTTTCCAGTGATGTTTTCTGTCTATTATTTCAATCTCATCACGCAGGGGGCGGTGATCTCCCTTTTCACTCTATATAAGGTCAGCTACACCTGAATTTTCTACTTCCCATTGTGTCACGGCTTTACGGTGTTCCTGCAGTTTTATCTTAAGGAGACGGCCCGTTTCTCTTTTATATTTATTACCACAGCTGCATGGGATGATGTACACACAATCCTTAAACATGTTCTCCTCTATGTGAAGTCTAATGCAGAAAAGGTGTCTGCGAAGTGGTGAACCAGTTTTGAAGGTCGTCTTGATGTTATATGAACCACAGATCTTTTGTAATTTTTTCGATAATCCCTTCACATAGGATAGGCAAACCGAGGCTGTTTTCTGAGTATTGTTATCCTCTTGCACCCTTTTATGCTAGTTTGTCGGAGCTGCCCTCATGTACCCGTTGTAAGGTACTGCTTATACTGAGCATTTCTTGTCGTTAGGTCACCACTTACGTCTTTTGCTCCATGTTGTAATCAGCGGACGATCTCTTTCTTAACACTGTATGGATGGTGGGAGTTGAAGTTGAGGTATTGTCCGGTTAACGTTGGCTTGCGGAATACAGCTGTCTTGAACCCAGGCTCTGTTCGAGATATTAGCACATCCAGGAATGCTAGTTTGCTGTTGTTTTCCATCTCCATTTTGAATTGTGTCGTTGATTTTATTGAGTTCATATAGTCCAGTAGCAGCTGGACCTCTTCTTGGTGTGGTCAGAATATGAAACTGTCACCTACATATAACAGCCGCATCTGGTCTGGTGCTTCTACTACGTTGGCTTTAGTGATGTGGATTCTAATGCCATTTCTTCGATGTTTTTCATGTATGTGTTAGCTATTGCTAGTGATAATGGCGAACCCATTGCTAAATGTTCATTTTGCCTATATATCTGATCCCATTCCATCAGGTTATCTATTGGTATACTGGTACGTTCTTCTAGGGAAGAGTCAGAGACCAGTCTGTCCCTGACTACCAATAATGACTCCTCCGTGGGTACCTTATTATATTCAGAAGGAAGTGATTCAGAGGGTGGCACACAGAGCCTTAGCAGCTAACAATTGGCTTGAGCGGAATACTGTCTTTGTGAATTTAGGGGAGACCGTATATGTATGGTATCTTGCTGTAATGTTGTGATAACTGACTGTATATCGTAGGTGGGAAGTGGTTCTTGATTCCGTTTTGTCCATCACTAGAGTCGCATTGCCTTTGTCAACTTGTAGCATGACAAATGTCATTCCTCTGTAGTATTTTGATTGCCAGCTTCTCAAACTTTTCAATTTGCTTAAATCATAGCCCTTGTGTATTAGTGTCTTTATTCCCTTCATTGGGACGAAATTAAAATAATTATTATAATTTCCCCCCAAGCAAAGCAACTTGACTGAACTTTTTCTTGCACATAGTCTAGGTTGTAGGACATCCAAGGAAAATGGAACCCTTTACAATAACAAAGTGGCCAATGAGACGCTAAAGATATTGTGAATACATACGAATAAGCTAGCTAGTTAGCTAGTTAGCTAGATTTATATAGAGAGAGAGTAAGAAAGGGAGTGAGAAACAAGGAATTATAGATTTATTCTAATGTATCTGTTGAAAACAAAGTACGTTTGAATTTGCGATAAAATACATTTTCAAAGAAAATCAGTTTTTTTTAATAGAATAAATACCTTTTTCCCAATTTTTTCTGTATTTAAAAATGTTTATAGAAATGATTAGATCCCCTTTTTGTTTTTAAACAGCTGTTTCTTAAGTGTGAGATATTTTCTCAAATTTTTTCTTCTTTATTTTTTTAAAATAGAATCATACAAATTATATTCATTTTATGTGTGAGCGATTATGGGAGGGTATGAAATATTAATACTAACAAATGCACACGCACACACACACACACATACATACATATATATATATATATTGTATTTGGGCAACAATCCCTCTTTTATACAGGTTTCGTTATAGACGTCCTACAAGGTACTGCGATTAAGCTTTTTATTTAGATTTTCTTTTTTATGTTCATATAAGGAAAATTAAATAGAATGCTTAATCGCATAATAGCATTATCTTGTCAGTCATCTTTAACGAAACCTATATATATATATATGTGTGTGTGTGTGTGTGTGTGTGTGTTGAAGGAGAAATTTCTACTTTACTATACAAGTATGCATGAGTGAAGAGTGAAGTGTGTGTATGTCTGTGCGGTTGGTATGTGTGTGAATTATATTTTAAAATATTTGTAAGGTTTTACAGCGCGCCATATTCGGATTCTTTTTTTCTGTGTTGGTAGGGGGGCGAAGGGAGGTTATCTTTATTTTTTTTATCATTTCACTTCATGCAAGGCAATAAAACCACTAAGTTGCAAAAGGTTACTGAAAGTGAAAGAATATGAGAAAAAGAAAAACATTCTTAAAGAGAGAAAATGATAAATGAACAGGAATTAAGACAACAAAAGATAACGATCGACATTGTAGTTACGTTTTTTTTAAGGTGACTGGAAAGCGTGAGGTCCTAATAGATTTCCGCACGCGAAAACTGCAAGAAGAATAAGACTTTAGCATAGAACTTACGGCTATCTCTAGCAATTTCAACCTTAAATGTATGAGGCTTAGTTGCCAATGTAGTACTGTGTTAAATTCATAAACTCTAGCCAGCAAAGAGGAAAACTCATGAGGAGAATTATCTTGAAATATTTATATAAAAGGCATCAGAAAGCTACGTGTTATGCCGGTGGAAAAGTGACTGAAGCCGAGATACCAAGTCATGACCGATACCATTGCAGATTCTTCTTTGGATTTTATCAAGAATCTTTAAATACGTAGTAGAAGCACCAGACCAGATGCGGCAGCAATAGTCAATGCATGAATGAACGGTAGACTTATAAATGTGTAAGATAGATTCTGGCGTAAAACATTGTCTGGCACGACGCAGGGAACCACCTTTCCTATCAGCAGACCTAGCAATTGATTCAATATAATCTTTCTATATTTTGTTAAACAGAGAGGGCGCAATGTCGCTCTCCTGCAGGTTAGCGACAGCTATACTGATGGTAGGCAAAAAAGGGCAATTAAAAGAGAGCAGCGGGGGTTTGGAGGTAGGGGGCGTTAAAATTAACAAGTCACTCCTTGCCCCAGTTGACAAAAGATTTCAGGTCGTTTTTTTTTTTTTTAGATCAACTGCAAATTTGAAATTTTCAGACCGATCAGACTTACCATTAAGACAGGAGTAAATAGTTGTGTCATCAGCACAGATATGTATTCAAGGTGGCAGTTGAAAATTAGGCGTAGCGTAGGTCCAAGGATGTAACCCTGGAGGACACCTGTATTAATGCAAAAACATCTAGAATTCTGTTCTAAGACAACTTCTATTTCACGATTTGATACGAAAGATTGAATCAGATAAAAAAAATCGTCCAGATATACCATAAATCTTTTAACATGGGAAGAAGACCAGTATACCTGTCAAACGACTTCAAGATATCCAAATCAACAGCCCGAGCTTCGCCATTCCTATATAAAGTTTGACAGATTCTTTCAGCACTAACCGTTAACATCAGAAGTTGACCTAGATGTGTGAAAGCCATATTGAAAGAAGATTTTGCAAGATCAGGTACTTAACCAGTTCAGAGTTAATTAGACCTTCTAGAGATGCAAACAAGGAGGAAGCCTCTGCTTACCATATGGAAGAGGCAGATGAAATTTCTGGAACACGTGATGAGAAAAGAGGGCCTGGAGAATATAATACTCACGGGATAAATAGAGGGGGGAAAGAGACAGGGGAAAGCAGCTCATGACATACGTGGCGGGCTTGGGTAGGTGGATGGCGGAGCGTGGTCTGAGGGAGTTGGCAGAAACAGAAAACCTGTTGAGAGCCACAAGAAATAGGGGGAAGAGGAGGGCAATTATCGCCTACGTCTTGAAAGGACACGGCACATAAAAAGAAAGAGGTACTTTGCCAAAAAAAGGGTAGAAGACTAACAGGCCGATAGAAGGAAAAGACGTTTCGCCTGAGTTCTTAAAGACCTTTTTTTTATTATTTATATGCCGTGTCTCTTCAGGACATGAACAATTATGTTTCTCCCCAACTTCTTGTCATGTTTAGCTCTTAGGAATATTTGACTTTTTACCACCCCTTTTTATCAAATTCTGCATTCCGTTCATACAAACTTATGTAGGTTATTTACTGTCCTTCCTTTTTCAATATCCATTGTGAATGTTAATTTCGTCATGCAGTCTCCAAAGACGTATTTAAGTTGTTAGAGAAACATTCATTAGTTGGGAAAGATATTTTTTTTAAATGATTTGAGCAAACAGAAAAAAATAGAAAAGAGCGTAAGACAAGGATGTGTCTTCTCCCCGGATTTGTTTACCTTTACAGCGAGGCGGACTAGAAAACCTTCCACGGTTTTATGACTGGTGGGCGCAATTTAACAACATAGGATATGCAAATAATAAAAATAAACTGGGAAGAAAAACTAGTGCTCCCTGAAAGGAAGACAGTGTGTACAGTTGTCAACAAGAGAAACGGTCCAAGATGCAAACTACTATTTTGAAATATCAAAATAAAGCAAGTACAACGATTTAAATAACTGGAAAATGTTTTACCTTTTGATTGATTTATTCGTTTTCTCCGGCTTATCAAACCTTTAAAAGTTATTTAAAACCAAAAAATACTTTTAGATTGAAAGAATCTTTTTATTTAGATAATAATGATATAGTAATAGAAGTTTTACTATTTAACCCATAGCTGGGAGAGAAGAGGTGGATTCATACCTTTCCCAAGAGTATTTGTTGGTAAGCAAATATTCAACGGGAATTGGGATTCGAGCCTCCTATTTACAATTCCGAGCTATTATCCATTACACCATCCGCACATCCAAGCTTATAGCATCTGGTATTATCAAGCGGTCGCCCATCTAGGTACTGACCAGGTTCGACATTACTAAAACTTCGTTAAGGAAGGGATATGTTTCGTACGGAAAGGAATATATTTTAACAGAAGTCAGAGATTGTAACCTCGAAATCTGAAGTTACATTGGAATAGTGTAATATGTCTTTCAAGAGCTAAGCAAAGTATTAAGAAACAGGAAAATTTCATTAGAATCAAAGAAAAGTGTTTTTGAACTGTTATGTAATATCAATCTTCTTATATGGCAGTGAGTGCTGGACAATTTCCTCGAGGAGGAGATGAATGAAGTTCTATAGAAGGATGTTGAGAATTCTATGTTTGAAATATGTGCGCAACGTGGAAATAATTTGGAAAATGGAAACTAAAAGGACGCGTATACATAGAATCCGAAAAAGAAACATTGCTTCGTGCTATAGAGGATATGCCATTTGTGGAGAGCCATGATCTTCCACGGCCTGAAGGAACACGACATATAAAAGAAAAAGAAGAAGATATTTTATATATAATTGTATATTTCACGAAATTATTCACATTAAAATGCGCACCAACTGTGTAAAAACTCTTTTAATCTGTATTCGTTTCAAAAGACATCTAAATTATACGAGGGGAAATAATTGCAGCTTTTATAGAAATATAAGCGAGATTGCAAATTAAGTTACGTCATTGTTTGAAAGAACTATAAACCCCACTCCTCCCTGCGTACACACTCGAACGGATGCTGAGAATGTCTCGGCTTGACCAAGACAATTGTAAGAAATATTAGTTAAGGCTTTCATTTTACATTTTCTAGCTCATTAGAAGTGTTTCCATCTTCTGAAGATTACTGAGATTTGTCCTACTGGTTAGGAAAACCGTATATTTATTATTACTATATACTTTATATCTCTGTTATTTTACATCGAGTCCTATTTTATTTATACCACCACTCAACGTGCGATATCATATATATATATATATATATATATATATATACGCCCCCGGGAAATTTAATTATAGTTGAGAACTCTGGAGAGAAAGCGCAAATTTTTATACAATGACTACTACAGCTAATACTGCAAAGCTCTTAAATGAATTGAGCCCTCTCTGTCATTGTCGTGTTTATTCGAAGAATGGGTACGTAAAAATCCTCCTTCCTCTCTGCCGGGCGCTGATAGCTCAAGGGTAAAATCTCCAACTGATGCCAAATCAGTCGGGTTTCGATGCCGGCATGAGGATATTTATCTTCCGTCTCCTTAATTCTTGTTCTTTTATTGTTCTCTCTCCTTAATAGCGTTATTTTTCTTATATTCTCTCACACTCACTCACCCCCACTTTGCCTTGCTGACGAGTAGACGGAGCCATTGTTCGAGGTTCCGTTTATCTAGACTCGAGATGCTGAAGCTAACACCAATAAGTTAAGTGACAAATTTTATATTTGTATTAATCTTTTATATATTACTTGAAAATGACAATCTTTATGGTTTGGTTTCATTTAAGTAGGAATGACTGCAAAAACTAGCCACACCGATGAGCTGTGATATAACGAAATAGTCTGTCTGTGGATGATATACATACATATATATATATATTTATATATATATATGCTTTGAAAAATACTGCCGCATCTTGTCTAGAGTTTCTACTTTGTATTTAGAGATTCTTGATAAAATACAAAGAAGAACCTGCAACGTTATTGGTCTTGACCTGACATCTCAGCTTCAGTCACTATCCCATTACCGTAGCGTAGCTTCCTTGTGTCTTTGATTTCATTTATGTAGGAATGACTGCAAAAACTCCCCCTCCCCAATCTATAGACATAACATACAGATACATGCTGAAATTTTGTCCTAACCATTAAGATAGGTTACTTCTCGATTTTACCCGACTCAGTCCGATTTTTCTTCTCTTGAAGTCAAATAACTGCGATCGCTTGTCTGTATCCCTTTTTGTGTGTTAACACCATTTGCTAACGTTTTGCCTTATTACTGTTGCTTTCCCTTGCATATATTGTTTGCTTGCTTAACATTATTCTTGCCCTTTTCTTCGCTTTTCTTTCTCTACATTGTGAAAAAAGAGTGTTTAATATCGGGTACAGGGCGTCTGGAGAATTGATAATCGCTTAAGGTGTGAAACATTCAGTCACTTTGCAGCATTGATTTCTATGTCCACACTGTTTATATATATATATATATATATATATATATATATATATATATATATATATATATATATATATATATAAGTGTGTGTGTCAACGAGAAATAAAGAAAGAGCGAATGAGTGAGTTATATAATAGATTACAAAACTGTCATTTCTATCAAGTCTAGTATGTCAAATGTTTGAATGAACAAAGAATTTTAAGGTCTAAAATATTGATAGCGAGGGTTTGCGAATGGTAATTTATTTAGTTTAAAGAAATAAAATCTCGCACAGCTGAATGCCCCCACGAGATTAAATTACAAAATTACCAAAATTTTGCATGCCTTTTTCTTTTTCTTCTTTTTTCTTCAGAAGCCCCACCCTCAGACCTCACTTTCACACCTACTTTACTTCTTGTCATTTAAAAAATAAAAATGATCCCAAATTTTTAAATAACTTTCTTTAGCAATAAATATATTTATAAATGTATGTCATATGTAGTGTTTTTTTCTTTCTTTTCAGTATATATTAAGTTAAGGAAAGTATCCAGCAGTTTTCAAAAAAAAATTTATTTATATAAACTAGCTGAAGTATCCGTCTACATCAGCTATCTTCTTTTACTTATTTCACCTCAGAGAAGACGATAAAGGCACTAACACACAAGCTGTTACCGAAAATGAAAGAAACTGATAAAATAGTTGAGAAGATAGGACAATAAAAATGACCGGATTATAAAAAAGACAGATATCTTGACGTTGCATTTAAATTTCTGAAGATCGCGGTTGACAGGAAAGCAAGAAGCTGGAAAAGAGTTCCACATGTGAGAAGTGCGAGAGAATAAACTATTACAATAGAAATTATGGTTACACTTAGCAATTTCATCCGTAAAATGATGAGATCTAACTAACAATCTAGGACTACGCTTAAATACATCAAGTTGAGGTGCCAAACAGGAAAGTTCATTAGAACAATTGCCATGAAAAGATTTACAGAAAGATTTGTAGTTACGGCGTTGGGAAAATTATTATGCCAGGTCAGGACCGATAACGTTGCAGATTTTCGTTGTATTTTTACAAGGATCTCTAGATACATAGCAGAAACACCAGATCAGATGTCGTAACAATATTCAATGCACAGGCGAATGGCAGGCTTATAAATAGATCTTGTCGAAAAATGACATTTTTCTCCGTCCTGAAAAAAAATGGCAAGTGTTTAAACAATTAAACCAATTTCCAAGTGAATATTTATACTTTTGTTGGTGCTTAAGCAAACCTGCCCTTCTCATTAATGCTGGCAACTAATTTAATGAGAATGTATTGTAATTATTATTAGTATTAGTCGTAATAGTAGTATTAATATTAGTAGTAATAGTAATCGAACAAACACGTTTTGTATAAGAAGAGAAATCGAAATTGAAAACAGAATAACAAAATGTAAAGCTTAAATGAATCTTATCGAGAAACGATAAAGAAGGAAAAGCACAAAGATACTTCTACCCTTAAATAAAAAATAAATATTATTGATATTATTCTATGTGTCTGGGGGATCAATGAAAGACCAAGGATTCCATGAATGAGGTCGATGGTCTAAAACAGTTGTTCTCAGCCTTGTTTTTATCCATGTTATCCATGGACCCCATTTCACTTCTTTTTTTCTTGGTGGACCACTTAATGGCTGTTTCACATAAGACAACAATATTCTATATGTCGTTAATAAAAAATTCTGAGGCTTTAAGGATCAAAGAAATGTTATATAATTAAGCTTTATTTTAAGATGAAAACTAATTTAATAGAAATAAATTGTTCAGTATTTACATTAGTCGGACTATTGTCCTCATCTTTGTCGCCATATTTGTCACAACGTTTCGGCCGTTGTACGCTCCGGCCTTCTTCAGGTGGTTGGAATTTCGAACCGAACCCTTTATTTCGATCACTGTGGTAGACTGTTCTAGTTCCACGAGTCATGTTTGATGGATGTCAGTTATCAGTTATCTCCTGGTAATTTTCCCTCTGAAAGTTCTCCACCGCCTGAACCGGGTATTGAACTCACACTCTTTGGGTCTGTCACTGGATCTAACCAACGCCTTTATCCACTGTACCATGTGTCCTTGTTCTTCAATAATAATAATAATAATTTTTATTGACCAATATCTTGTATTACAATATTACAATGTTTCTACCATGGTCAAACCCATGAGGAGCAGAGCTCTTCAGGCAATTGTATTCACTGCAGCATTTATTTACGCACATTGAAAAGAATAATTCATATATATATATATATATATATATATATATATATATATTATAATATTTTTTGTTTTTAAAAATATGATTCCTTCGCTACATAAGAGTTCTCATGTTTCAAAAGCGAGAGCCGAGACCCCTAACATAATTTTTGAAGTTATGTAGAGTTAAGGTGCCTGGACCCGCTTCCTTGTCAAGCGAGAATTTGGGAATAAGCTATCTTTTGGTTAGCGCGTGTTTATAAGTGCGGTCTCATTGGAACATTAGTTGCTATGGAAACGGCTAATGTCGGCCATTATGGTTAGGTGGTTTAAAGAGCTAAGAATTAATTTTTATCTGGTAGTATCTTGTTAACAAACTATGATCTAGAGCTGCTAGGATAAATGCTTGTATTATTTCTTTTGCTGTTTTAATGAGAAAACAACACTACAAATAAATGATAACGGTGTACAAAATATACGAGTCCTAACATACTTATCGTGACACCTAGTTTGCTAATGTTATATAATGCACATTACAGTTAAAACTAAATTTAGTTTAGGTAACCCAGTCCGCTCAGATAGTCTCCGATTGAGGGTTTTACCAAATATCTAGATGTGATTTTCAAGTCGCCTTCAAACTTTAAAATAACCAACCCTTTCTATACTCGGTCATGATTCTATTCTGCTACTAACGGTGATGTATGACGCGTCAGCGCCTATAGGACATTCTCACCTGAATATGGTCAGGTAACAAACAAAAAAACCTGTGGCACTGAACGGGTTGCTCTAATTCATCTCAACTCACCAAAACAAAATATGTTGATAGCGACAATCAGTTGATATTAGATGCCGTGCGATCCATACCTAGTGTAGCATCAATTAGTATTATTATTGTTATTACTATTATTGTTGTTGTTATAGTCACTGACTGTTTAAATTAGTAGTAGCTTCCAACTGAGATGAACTAACATTAAGAAATAACTAACAAAATCACCGTGTTGCCGATATTTCTCTTAATAATTTTAAAATAATTCAGTAGACGATGTTATTTTATTTATAGAAAATCGACTTTTGGCGATTGCTTTACTCCGTCGTTCGATAATGTGCGTCTGAAAAGTGCCGCTTTTATCGCGGTCACCCTAGCTTCTCGGCTGAGATTTGATCACTTGATACTGACCTGGCACAGGGCTCCGGCCCTGTGTTGGGTGTATCTCTGCTACGACTAGCTCGGACTAGCTATGACAAGCCAAGACCAGCTATGACTAGCTTAGACCAGCTATGACCAGCTTGGACAAGCTATGACCAGCTAAGACCAGCTTAGATCAGCGGCCCGAGTGAAAACACTCGGGTCGCCACGTTAAAAACCGACCTTGTGTCACAAACTGACTCAGGCGGGGGGTGGAAAGTAAATCTCGCTTCTCAGCCTTTTGACTGGGATCAAAGTGTAGTATCTGACCCCGGGCGGATGAACTGCAATTCATCTCTCAGTTGTGTTTTTGTTTTCGGACAGAGTGCAACTGAAAAAAATATTGAGAGATGCCTGGTCTCGGAAAACAGCAACCTGCGGCGGTACCCTCATCGCACTAAAGAGGGGGAAATCGGTCGTAATACCGATGGCAGGTCCAAAAAAGAGCCATTGCCAATCTCATGACCGTTAATGCCTGGTGTTTATGTTTATATATCTGTTCATCAATTCTCTCCCCCCCAACCACCACCACTACCATTTCTTCTGTTCTATTAGTGTTTCTCTAATTACTCCGCTATCAATATAATTGTCTACTTATCAAATATATCTGTTTTTGAAACAGTAACAGTAGCCGACCAACTATTTCATTCTTTTAAACCGTTTCTTTATTTTTACCTTTGGCACACCTAAAATGTTTCTAGTGTTACTCAAGAGTTAGAGCGCTGACATGGGAACCGTGAAACACTGAGATAGTTGTTCGATCCCTGACATCTACAGTTTCTCTCACAACGATGTCTTCCTGGGGTAAAGTTTGTTTTTTTCCGATGTTTGTTTTCTGTTTCCTTATAACCCCCATAAATTTTTCGTAATTTACGCCGCTAATGTAACGGTTAGCATGGTTGCCTTCCAAGCAGTGCACCCGGCTTCAACATGCGCACTTTTTGTTATGTCAGGTTAAAGAATAACGACTTAAAGTACCTTAGGAATGATCCCTTGCCCTATAATGACAGACATGAGCGATGGGTGTCACCAGACGTTATCCAGCGAGTGTTCGCAACAAACAAAAAATAGTAATAGGGACTTTGAATGAGGCCAGCTTTAAAATCTCAAGCCAGATATGAATAGACTGTTAACATTCTAGGCGTATGTGTAACTAGGTGGGAAAGTAATGGGGATAACGTCAGCGATACACACACAAGGTATGAAAAAAAGTCGAAGAGAAAAAATGAAAGCGGCGTAAGGTTAATACTAGATAGTGACATAAAGAAATGTGTTCTGGGATACTTTCAGCTCTCAGACAGAAATCTTTTTGCTAAACTGTAAGGGGAACCTTTTAACATAGCTATCATTGTTGCATACACACCGACAGCACAGGCCACGGAGGGATAAATTGATCACATTAAAAGCTCACTGGATAACGCCAAGACTCAATAAATCATCAGCATCATCATTATCATGGGAGAATGAGAAGGCAAGTACGAATTAGGAATCCAAAGCGAAGGCCGCCTGACAATTGCGTCTAGCATGAAACAGCCTGTCGCCTCTAAATGTTGACTTCAATGTTCACTTTTATATTTATATTTACATACGCTCTATCTCTGATATTGAGTACTTTATCCCATAAATATAGCACACCTTAAAACTATATTTCTTCGTATATATATATATATATATATATATATATATATATATATATATATATAAGGATCTTGATAAAAATAAGCAGACATAATGTTTGTGATTTATTCAATCAGACATCCCTGAAAGAGAATTTGCTGCCTAAATACATAAATTTTATATTATATAATCCAGTAGCCCACCAGAACAACATCGCCTGGCAATTTAAACGTGGCCTTGTGAAAAGATCGAAGTAACTAATGTTACTTAATAACTCTCAACGAACGGAAGCAGGAGATACATAACACGCTAAAAAAAAAACAACCACCTCTGAACACCTTAAACAAATTCCAAATATACTAACAGGAAATACGAATTGATCAGAATGTCAACATAGGTTAAAATTCAAAGAAAACTCAATACATTATATAAAGGAGCTATATACCTCCTGAATAACTTAATTATAATTTATAAACATCTCTATGATTTATCTGAAAATCAAAAAGAACTACTCGACCTTGGACCTAACTGCCATATATACAAAAAATATAGTGGAGTACATAAAAAAAATGAGATTGAGACATCGTACCAAAACATGATTCAACTCCAAGAACAGCAACTAATTACACCGAACCAGAAATCCGTGATCTACTTAAGGCTGAATCTATGAAAGACGGACAATATAAAAGGAAAAATTCATCTAAATTCCTAAATAAATCACTAAAGATTACTGCCAAAGAATTATGCATCCATCCAGAAACAGTAATTAAGGAAGATAATAAAGCAAATATGTTTGTTGTTTTAAACAAGTTTGACTACAACTCAAAAATGGTTACTTGAGGATCACACCAAATTTAGAAAACTTACTAATAATCCTACTACTCAGCTAAAGAGAAAATTAATAAATTAATCACAGCTAACAATGCGGAACAAGACAATCTAAAACTTACCAAGAGACTTACGGAGACTATAAAGCAAAATATATTTATGGTTCTAGCAAAACGCACAAACCTAACTTTCCACTCCGCCATATATCGCAAATTCCCACTCCTGTCTACCAAGTAACTAAAACGCTTAACCAATTAAATACGCCATACATACCTAACTAGTAAAGCATTAATTCAACCCTTAAACGTATACAAATATTAAAAACCGCAAAACCTAATAATGAAACCATAGCATGCTTGACGTTGAAGATCTGTTCACTAACAATCCAGTTAGAGAAACCATTGACAATATTATTAAAATATATATATATAACAGTTCATCTCTGCCCCCCACCACCACATTAAAAATGAAACCAAAATACTAAGAAAATTACTTTTAACCTGTACCAACGAAATACCATTCTACGATCACAGAAATGACATATATGTTCAACGAGACGGCGTTTCTATGGGTTCAGTCCTGGGTCCAACCTTCAGCAAATTCTATTCTAGAAAATAATATGTTTAGCACCAAGAAACACTTCATCTACATAAGGTATGGAAGTGATATTCTTATTTTAATTAAAAGCATAGAAGAAATATTTGAACTCCCCAAAAAACTTTTTAAAAAACTCTGTCCTCAAGTTCACAAATGAACTTAACAAAGATAACAAAATCCCTTTCCTTGACATTTTAATAGACACAAATAACAACACATTTACTACCTCACCATATAAAAAAACAACCAGTAAAAACTCTTGCACTCTTAACTATAAGGGTGAATATCCTTATTACTACAAAATAGCAGTTATACAGAATTTAATTCACACAGCACAGATTAATTCTTCCACAAAAAAGATTTCCTACACTGAACTAAAAAGTATTAAGCAGACTCTCATTAATAATGACTTCCCTAACCACATTATAGATGAACAAATAAGACGATTTATCAAAAACTTCAAAACACGTCAAATAGAACATGGCACTTCCTCAAAGGACCCTAGATGTATCAAACTCTTATATTGTAACCAGATGCATGCTAACTGCTAACAGGATGAGAAAATCATAAAAAATCTCGTTCGTACTAATATATCTCCCGTGGATCCCAATAAAAAATAAAATTAATCATAGATTATACAAATTACAACTAATTTAATCATTCGCAATAACTGCTCCTCACCAACTGATTTATTACGTAAAGCAAACATTATATATCAATTCAAATGTCCCTTGGGAGAATGTATCTCCGACAGAAAAACAAATATATATGTTAAATATACGACAACTATATTATCAAGACGTCTTATTCTGGCCATTCGTCCATTGTGAGACATTTACACCAACATTCCTGTTCACATTCACTTTATAGAAAAATACTGATTGATAATACAACTATACTACATCAAGAAAATAACAAATTAAAACTACAGATCCTCGAAGCAATCTTCATTAAAAATTTGAAGCCGACACTGAATAGAATCAGCAACGAATTCTGTAATAATGTTCTATGAAAAAAACAGTTTTCACGCTTTAATGCACGCTTAAACCATGATATTCCAACATAAAAGTAAAAAAATTCATAATGGATAACTATTCACGTTCAAATGAACGCTAAATCTTAACTGTCAGCCATAGCAAAGTAATGGATAGCTACACATAGTTTGTTGCCTTACCAGTTGCACCCCTGATGGTGGTCTCAGAAAGAGATGGAAAGTACTTGGGAAATAAGTGACCTCACTGTTACAATGCATTTCTTGCCTAATTTAAATGTAATATACGGAAAAATATTCGTGATATGGAAGGATTATCATAAAAATAAGCAGACAACGTTTGTACCTTATTCAATCAGACAGGCCTATAATTAAATAAATAAATAAATATATAGATAGATAGATAGATAGATAGATAGATATTGATAATATTAGTGGTCAATATATATATATATATATATATATATATAAATTCCCAAGAGGATAGAATCCAGGTAGAACTCAATGTCCAGGACAGAGTAAGAATATAATATAAAAGGCTCAAACACTAATATTCCATGGTTATAAGATATTACTAAAAATAAAAGAAACTCCGGGTATAAAAAACAAAATTTTGTTTTTTATACCCGGAGTTATATTTTCCGATTTCTTTTTGAATTTGTAGGTCTGATGAATTGGATCGTGATTACGATTCCAGTGTAATAACTTATAACCATGGAATATTAGTGTTTGAGCCTTTTATATATATATATATTCGATACAATTTGTCTGTGGTAGGTGGGATTTTTTATACTCTGACGAGGCAGATTTTTTCCCGCAGTAGGTTGCCATTTCTTTCTGCGGTAGACCAATTGCCACCCCAGGCTATAAAACCCAGGTCTGTCGTGCTATTTACCAATTGCTGGAGGAGAAGAAGAGGATTCATACCTTTCCAAAGGGTATTAGCACATAAGTGAATGTAATGGATTCGACTAGAATTCGAACTCAGCTCTCAATCTCTGATTTCTCAATCCGTATTCCATTACTCCACCGTGC
Source organism: Acanthosepion esculentum (assembly GCA_964036315.1). Classification (NCBI taxonomy): domain Eukaryota; kingdom Metazoa; phylum Mollusca; class Cephalopoda; order Sepiida; family Sepiidae; genus Acanthosepion; species Acanthosepion esculentum. The sequence continues at coordinate 129,392,130 of OZ038478.1, forward strand.
CTCCCATATAGCACTGCGCTTAAATTATAAAGTGTAGGCATCATAGAGGAAAGTAATATTTATTTTGAGTAATACAGAAATGTGGCATGGGGCCAAAAATGGGGATAGGGGAAGGCTTGTCTTCAATCTGTCATAATTTAACTTAGTCACGATTACTAACCTAAAAATATTACTGTAATATTCCTTACGTCAAAACAACACACCTTATCATTCTCACTGCAGTCACCATAATACCTGGCGGTCTCTATGTAATTCTAACTAGTTTCCATATATACAATTTGTCTGTGGTAGGTGGGAAGTAAAATAACATTTAAAAATAAAACTCCAATGAATAGGGGAAAGTTCACCAGCTCAAATACCATGAAAATACTTATAGAAAAGACGTAGGGAAGCTAGTTTACAGCGGTGACTAAACGCTAGTTTTAACAAAAGGTCAAATGTATGAGGAACAAAATGCGGATTAATATTAACAGTTATGATATACAAGTCTAACGTACTGAACGTAACACAACGATGAAGCACCCAAGGCAAATTGTTCTTAATATCATCGGATCATCTTACTCAGCAGTTATTCACATGCTCTGAGAGACCATGGATCTGGGCAGGATCTTTTTTTATAAGAGATCGGCAGCATCACCTCTCTCCACGCCACTGATATTGTCCAAGGGAAAGACATTACGGCTTGGTAGGAGTTGCCAGCAAAAATCCTGACAATGTCTTAGGGACTCCAGATTTTAATTCAGACATGTTCTTCACCTAGTCTGGTTGACAACCATGGTTACATTCTGCCCTAGTATTTACCCGTAGTTGGTGTTTTTGAATTCAGAATTTAAATTCCCTACTGTACCTATAGAACCATATCTGTCCTGCTATCTACCCATAGCTGAGAAGTAGGGAAATAGATTCACATTTTTCCCAAGGTATGAATACGTAAGCGAATGTAATGAACTCGACTTGAATTCGAATTCGGCTCTCCGATTCCTCAATCCTAGCAGGAATTCATTATTCTACCGCGCTCCATCAGCATGTTAATACGACATTATATACGTAGATGTACGTACAGTTCCGAATATACTTATCGCCACTCCTGCAAGCTTCCTTAGTTTATTGTCGCTTCTAGTAAGTAAAGGCACACCTACATTAGGAATTATATATTTACACACGTGGAAGTATCGCATTACATACTTTACGTGAATAACCGCAAAGGTCCATTCATTAAAGTAGAGCAGTGCCTTGTTAGCAACGGTTGCCAAGCGTGTTAACAGCTCTACGGCAGGCACTACTATATATTCTTTCATTTATGATTAAAATTTTATGATATAAGGTTACCTATTAAAAATTTAAAATGATAATTCTTCAGCGAACAAACTTTGTTAACTATATTAACTTAATATTACTACGTCTACTTTCTTTTTTCTTTTTATGTGCCATGTCCTTTCAGGACGTAGGCGATCATAGCTCTCCACCTCCTTCTATCCCTTGAAGCTCTCAACAAGTTCCTTCCCTCTGCCATCTCCTCCAGACCACGTTCTGTCATACAATTGCTCAAGCCAGCTAGGTATGTCATGCGTTGTTTTCCCTTTTCCCTCTATTCGACCCGTGAGTATCAGATTCTCCAAGCCCTCCTTCCTCATTATGTGTCCCAGAAAATTCACCTGTCCCTTCCTTATGTTAAGCGTAAGACTCCTCCTTGTTTGCATCTTCTCTAAGACCTCATCGTTGCTCACACGCTCGGTCCATGATATCCACAGCATCCTTCTGTAGAACCACATCTCCGTCGCCTCGAGTCTCTTCTTCATCTTTGAGGAAATCGTTCAACACTACATCTTTTATGTGCATCTTTTATGAACCGTATCCATTCAAGACTTAGGTGGTCATGGATCCTTTGTAACTGAGCTTTCTTTTTGTTCACATTTTCCTTAAAACCTATTCGTTGACACATGTGCCATCTATTGTATTCTCAGCATCATTCTGTGGAGCCGCATCACCGTTGCCTCAAGTCGCCTCTTCGTATGTGAAGAAATTATCCAGTATCCACTACTATATAAGAGGATTGTTTTTTTTTTCACGCAATAGTCTGTCATTTATTTCTGCGCTAGACGGGTTGCCAACCAAGGCTAAAGAATACAGTCTGTCCTGCTATTCAATCCATAGCTGGGGAGGAGAAGAGATGGATTCATACCTTTCCCAAGAGTATTTGTGCGTAAGTGAATCTTACAAACTCGACATTAAATATCTCAAACTCGTTTGACAGGGTTTGGTATGCTAAATTTCTCTACAAGCTCATATGCTATGGTGTCTCTGGTCGAATATTTGTCTTAATCCAATCGTCCTTAAAAAAGCGTGTAACGAAGGGGTCGAGTTGAATGACCATCCATCTAGATCATTTCACATTAATACGTGTGCCCCGCCCCTCAGGGCTCTATCCTTGGATCTGCGTTGTTTCTCATATTCATTAACGACATTCCCCGTGTAATCAGTTAGCAGCTAGATATTTATGTTGATTGCATAACTATTTACTTATGTTTGAATAGTAAAAGCGATATAGGGCCGACAAAGTAAAACTGGCATCTATTCTCGAAAATTACCTCCAATCAGTTGTTAACCGAGGAAAGAAATTGCTTATTAATTTTATCGTCTCCAAACGAAACTGCTATCTTTTAATCATCAGAGAAAAGCATTTTTGCCATCCATTGGCATGACGGAAGCTAAGTGAGTAACTCACTGTACCTTTCCGTAATACTAGGTTGCCAAACAGGAACCATCGTTTTACTCTTAAAATTGCTAAATGTAACTCTTAGTTTTATTCTAATACAGTGTAACCCGGATATAAGAGACCCGGATATAAGAGAAACCCGAATATAAGAGAGATTTTCTCCCAAATTAGAGCCTGTGTTAATATATATATAATAGACCAAACCCGGAAATAAGAGAAACCCGGATATAAGAGACTTCTTCTCCGGTCCCGGCAACTCTCTTATATCCGGGTTACACTGTAGTGCTTTTCTTTTCTCGCCAGTGAAACTTTTTTTTCCAGTTTCTCGCTTCCTTGCCACCTACGTTCTTTTTTAATGCAATGTCAGTCGCCATCTTTTGTCATCCTGAACCTGGTTATTGCCCTTTCTCTTCATTAGAGTCTTTTCATTCTCTTCTACTCCCAGTAACCCCTTCCGTTTTAGTGGCTTTATTGACTTACTTGGGGCGAAATGATTTGAACACACACACACACACGCACGCACGCACACACACGCACACACACACACACACACACACACATATATAAATATATATATATAATGGATGGCAAAATTCTTTTCTATGATGATTAAAAGATAGCAGTTTTTGTTTGGACACACACACACACACACAAGATTGCTCGCTTCCTGAAAGTTGCATGGTCGTTTGACGTCAAAGAGCTTGTAGCCGCTAATGGTGATTCTACCGCAATAGTCAAAGGTAAAGTTTTAAAACGACATTTCTCTCACATATATTGTGAGAAGTTGGTAGACAGTTGTGCTAGCACAAACTTAGAAGTCATCGTGACCGAGGGTTTGATCGTATGTCCTTGTTCAAAGCGTCAGAATAGAACTTTGCTTGATAGTGAGGTTCATTATAGTCGAGTGGTCAAATCGCGCCGGACCAGACGGTGGTTCCTCTTGCAAAGGGTGACGCAGGTTAGAATCAATTTTCTTTGGTAAGTTTTCTCCATTGGACAGACAGCTAGACTAAATAAACATACTTTAAAATAAACGGAGCGTCTACTCAAACACGGGTATACGCTAAAATAGAGTTCAAATAATATATATGTGTGTGTGTGTGTGTGTGTGTGTGTGTGTGTGTGTGTGTGTGTGTGTGTGTGTTGTGGCTTTGTTAGGGCCAGAAATAAAAACACAAGAGGGGAATTGAGTTAAACAAATATATTAACAGAAACAGTAATACAAACATATACAAACAAGATAATTTTTTTTTAAGCATTTCACCCCAAGCAAGGCGGGAAGCCACTAGCATGCAAGGGGTTACAGAAGATTTGGAGCGAGAGCAAAGAGGAGTGATAGATGAAAGGATGTGGAGAAGGATAGTGGATAGATCAAGGCAACTGGAGATGTCGATTGACATTACATTTGAATAGTTGGAGATTATAGTTGTCAGGGAAACAGGAATAAGGAAGAGAGTTCCATAGGCGAGAGGTGCGAGATATGAAGCTACTAGAGTAGAAGAGACGGCTACATTTAACAGTTTCAGCACTGAAAGGGTGGGAGCGGGATGCCAGCCTCGTAGGACGCTTGAATTCATGAAGCCTGGGAACCAGCGAAATCAGCTCATCGGGGCAATTACCGTGAAAGTATTTGTAAAAAAGACAGAGGCAGGCAACTGCGCGTCTGTGAGAGAGCGACTGCAGGTGAGATGCCAGATCAAGGCCAATTATGTTGCATATTCGTCTCTGGATGTTATTAAGAATCCCGAGGCAAACAGAAGGGGCTCCAGACCATATATGGCAGCAATACTCCATGCAAGGGCGAATGATTGATTTGTAGATTTGAAGGATCGATTCGGGGGAGAAACATTTCCTAGCCCGGCACAGGGAGCCAATTTTCCTTATCATAACAATATATATATATATATATATATATATATATATATATATATATATATATATAAAAGTACAGGGTTAATACACAAGAAAAAATTTCCAATAACCAAAAACACTATTATTAAAAGAGTGCTCAATACCGAGCAGAGCTAACAATATTTATTCAAATTTATAATATATGCACGTTATAAGATCACTACAAAAGTTACAATTTTATTTCGACACTTTTGATGGATTATCAAGTGAACTTGATAAGACACCAAAAGATAGAACATACATACACACACACACACACACACACACACACACACACACACACACACACACACACAGATAGATAGATAGATAGATAGATAGATAGATAGATAGATAGATAGATAGATAGATAGATTAACACTAGGACTTTGCCTTTTCATACTTATGTACAATGTATTCTAATCATAGAATTATTTACAGTGCATTCCCTTAGTAAAATAATTTACAGTACATTGTTGTAGTAAACACATTTACAATGCATTCCTGTAGTAAATTGCATACAATGCATTCCCATAATAAAACCAATTCCAGTGCATTTCAGGTGTTCTTCACTTCCGTTCTTACAATGGTTTTTCAAGCTTCGCGATTTCCTGCTGTGTATTCGTTTTCTGTCTTTCTTTACTTCCCCTGGTAATATATTTTCTTAAAGCGCTTTTATTTCTTCACATGTTGACGCTGACAACCTAATATTTCTAAAAGCCTTTATATTTTACTATGCTATCTGCTTCGACCTTAAGAACCGTCTCACCTTAGGACCCTTTAACCTTTTTTGAGCTGACCCTACCATCACAGATGTTTTGAAATTATCCCATGGGATTATTACACATCCACATCACTTTATTCTCAGGACACACGTGGCTTTTAGCTTAGCGAAGAAATTTCACCCCTTAAGCCTAAGGTCGCTACACAGCTGCCTGGTTAGTGAGGCTTGTAATTATCATTTAGAAAATAGAAAAGAAAAAAAAAGTCTTTCTAAAATCCATTATACAGAATTTGTAAGAGTTTCGACTCGTGTCCTAAAATACCTTTAGTATTCAGCTTTTTTATACAGAATAAAAAACTGGCAACCGTGAGGTCTAAGAATATTTCTAAATAGCCTGATTCGTAGCACAGATTATGAAAAGTTGGCCGAGAAAAATGGAATTGGTTTCAAATAAAAGCCAGTACAAAAGCGAATATTCTTTGCAATTGGTTTTGTAAAAGTAAATTTACTTCTCTGTGTATCCATTTCATTAAATTTAAGATTAAATCAACTGCCCCAACCTTTTTAGGTTATCAACCCTTTCATGGAATTCTTCAAATCTGTGAATTTGTTTTGCTCATGCAAAGACTTGAAAAGTACGAGGGTCATTCAATAAATAAGGTGAATTTTTCGGTATAAGGACTTCTAATATAGATAGAAGCTTACTTTTTTTTTCAACGTAGTTTCCCAGCACTGTCACACACTTTACCCATCTGTGTACAAGCTTCCGTATTCCCTCAGCGTAAAAATCTTTGAACTGATGTCTCAGCCAGTCGCTCACAACACTTTTGACTTCATCGTCACTTTTAAACTTCGTGCCTCTCGTGAACGCTTTCAAGAGACCAAACAGGTGAAAGTCTGAAGGGGCAAGGTCTGGACTGTAAGGGGGATGAGGGAGCAGTTCCCAGCCAAGCTCGTTGAGGGTCTGCACCGTTTGGGCTGCTGTGTGAGGACTTGCGTTGTCATGATGCAAGATGACCCCTTCTGACTGATGACCCCTGCTTTTGTCCCAACAGATAAGCTCAAAGTCCTTGCAATGTCACCCACTGTCATCCTTCTGTCAGACTGAATGAGGTCATTGACTGATTCGATCACCTCAGGAGACCTTACTTCTGTAGGCCTCCCAGTCCTGTCTTCATCCTCAACACTGCTCCGTCCTTCTGTAAACAATTTAGCCCACTTGTAGACATTTTTGGCTGAAACATGTGGCACCATACACAGTTGACATTCTCCTATGAATTTCAACTGGTTTGCACCCTTCAGCAACCAAAAACTTGATAACTGACCGCTTTTCAATCCTGGAGCATGCTTCTTGGTCGGCCATCTTTGTTAATCACCTAAACTCTCAAAGTTTCTTTTTAATCTGCAAAAGAAATTAAATCCATGTGAAAAAGAAGTAAAACAAAAAAAAATTAAAAAGAGTAAGCTTCTATCTGTATTAGAAGTGCTTATACCGAAAGATTCACCTTATTCATTGAATGACCCTCGTACTTTATAAAATTCCCTTTTCTTATCCATAATGTTGAATGTGTTAAAATCATTCAACTTTTTAATTCAACTTGATGTTAAAAATCTCATTGCTGATTTATTTAAGACGTACTGATCCATTATGACATTTAAGTACACTGTATTTATTTTCTTTTTCTAGTTGAATTGTTCACCTATTTTGTATAAGATCCATTATTGTACACAATTAAAATAATTGTATTTTATATAAATACTACCTTATGAAAAATGAGATGTAGTAGAGTGGGGGTCGTAGATTCGAGGTTTGGTCACGAGACCCTAGCACCGGCCCTAAATATTTGATCCATCATCGACACCCAGACAAGTAAAAAAAATAAATATCAATAATAATTTTTTAATTCTTTTCCTTCATTATTGTTTCCCGATAATATTCTTTTCCAAATTTCTGGGATGACTATAACCTCTTGGTTTCATAAAGCTTTGTTTCGTAAATTTGGTGACATTATAATTGTGAGTTCAATCTCTGGACCGGGAGGTGTTTACTTGAATTCGAGCAATACTAAATAAGAACTATACGAAATATCTCTAATCATGCACCACGGAAATCTACACCCATAGATTAAATAAAGGGTTCAGATTGAAAATCCTTGAAGATTACCCGGTTCAATAAGCGCTTGATGAAGCCCCATGGGTACAACAGCCAAAACGTTATAACAAGAACAATTTGAGGACAATAGTCAGCATGTAAATAAGATTACTTTTAACTTCATGCTTTCTCATTTGTCGAAAATTTTCTTCGACACAAGGGTAATCAAATTCGGTCCAGCAGTAAGTGATTGCGAAACACGCCTAGTCCCGCGACCCAATTTTAATCAGGGATCAAATAATAGAGAGAAGAGCGCGCAAAACGACTCTGTTCGCGTAATGTCCTTCTCAAAAAATAAAAGATCGAGAAAAGGAAGAGGAGGCAGACCTTAAGTAACAAAGAGCAGACCTGCGCGTCCCACCCTTTCTGGTAACAAAAGACTGCAAAATCAGTGACTTGCAGCAGCCTCGCTTTGATAATCCAGTATCCATTAACCACTCGGTCTCCACGTTCGATTGAATCATAAGCGCAGGTAATTTCACTTATTTTTCCACACATTCTTTTCCAATTTGTTTGTTCCAATAATAACAATCATGAGAAGAACCTCATAAATAATGTAGATAATCTCTATCTATAAAAGGCAGGATGTGTGTGTGTGTGTGTGTGTGTGTGTGTGTGTGTGTGTGTGTGTGTGTGTGTGTGTGTAACGAATGCACGGCCGCAATTTTCAACGGATTTGCACCAAAATTTACATACACATGCTCCAAGTTAGTGGAAAGGCCAAGACCGACTTTGCATTTCCCAACTTCCATCGATAGTGGAAATAATCGATTTTTTCAAGCGTCTACGGCAGTTTTCATGTAGTTTGCGGCCATTTTCTACTGGCCAGAGTGAGAGCCTATAGCTGGCTGCCACGAATAGGCAGGAAGATTCTATTGGCCAGCGTGAGAGCCTACAGCTGATTGACACGAATGTTAACTAGAATGCTAGTATGCAAAAAAAATCGATAGCTGCATACGTCACGAGTGGGAAAAATTTAAATCTGCATGGCACTTTACTCCAATTGGCTCATTCGCTTGCTTAAGCTCAACGTTGATTCTGATTCCGCAGAACTGGGTTGGGTGTGAAAAAGTATTTGTTGTTAACATTCTTTTTTCATTCGGTTTTTCCAGTTACGAGTCCTTTTTTAAAGCTTATCGCTTTGTGTTCATTTTGTTTAGTTCTTTTTCGTAACAAATTTAATGTTTAGTATAGAGCTTAGAAAAATTCTCAGTGTGAGATAGGCAAGAAGTAAGGCATGTAGCAATATCAGCACGGCAAAGGGCACTCCTTTAAAGGCAAGGAAGGGCAAAAATATTTTAAATCAAGTGATAGCGATTGCTGTATGAGTCGTACGATTTTTTAATCAAGCACGGGCAACGCCGGGCCATGCTACTAGTAATAAATATATTACAAATAAATTAAAATACTTTTTTTTATTAAATTGGCTGACATTATTAATGAGTAGGATGTGTTTGATGAGTGCTATCAATGGCGAAATTAGCCGTTTTCCTATAAGGAAACATTCGTTATTCATTGACTGAGTAGTCAATAGTGCTGTCTGTTGAAATTCACAAAATCTTTCTTTTAAGGGCATTGGCATCTGATGGGAAATTGTTGATTTTAATCGCGAGTAACCAGGATTTATTTATCGACACCCTTTTGATCCCTAGACCTTTATTAACCCCATGAATAGTCGCATCAATCATCAGGGGGTCGATATCGTCAACTTTAGAAACCCCTGGATTAGATCAACCGCGATATTTGAAATGTTTAGAATTTTATTCTATTTTAGAATTTAGAATAAAAGGGGTTGCAGGGTGGGAAAGATTAATAAAAAAAATAAAACTTAAGGAGCGAGAACAATAAAAGAAGAGGAATCAAGAAGACAGTAGATAGCGATTGACATTGCAATTAAAAGATCAAAGTTGGTTGGAAAGTAAGAAGCCGGAAGAGAGTTCCACGGGCTAGATGTGTGAGAAAATAAACTATTAGCATAGAAATTACGGGTACATATAGCCAGTTTCACAGCAAAAATGATGAGACATTATTGTCAATCTAGTAACTGCGATCAAATTCATAAAATCTAGGTACTATCGAGGGAAGTTCATCAAAACAATTAACGTGAAAGTTAAGCACAGAGAAGCTACATTACGGCGATGGGAGTGTCTGAAGACGGGATGCAATAACATTGTAGATTCTTCTTTGGACTTTATCAAGAATCTCTAAATATATAGCAGGAGCTCATGATCCTATGTGGCAGCAATATTCGAGGCATGGACGAATGACAGACTTATAAATATGTAAGATAGATTCTGGAGATACAACTGTCTAGCACGACATAGTGAACCAACTTTTCCAGCAGCAGACATGACAATTGATTCAATATACATTATTTTCATTATTCGGACTATTGTCCTCATGTTTGTCGCCATATTTATTACAACGTTTCGGCCGTTGTATGCTCCGGCCTTCTTCAGGTGGTTGGAATGTTGAACTGAACCCTTTATTTTGCTCACTGGGGTAGACTGTTCTAGTTCCACGTGCCATGTTTAATGGATGTCAGTTATCAGTAATCTCCTGTTAATTTTCCTCTGAAAGTTCTCCACTGCCTTAACCGGGTATTGAATTCACACTCTTTGGGTCCTGTCACTGGATCTAACCAACGCCTTTATCCACTGTGTCAGTCATGTGACCTTGAGGACCAACCACCTGAAGAAGTCCGGCGCGTACAACGGCCGAAACGTTCTAATAAATATGGCGAAAAAGATTAGGACAATAGTCCTAATAATGTAAATAATGTACATAATACCTCATCTGATTCAATATAGTTTTCCCCCTTCATGTCAGCAGAGAACGTTAGCCCGAGATATCGCAGCGAGTCGCTCTCCTGGAGGTTAGCATCAGCCATGCTGACAGAAAGCAGAAAATGTCTCTTAGATGATTAATATTCTAAATTTTTATGAAGTATTCAGGGTATATACTATCACTACTCATATTCCACAGCGCAACATGAATTTATTGACCGAAATTTGCTGAAAAAAAAGTAAATAAATAAATAGATAACAAATAATTTTAAAAAAGTTCAAAACAAAGTTGCTGCTCGTGTGAAACAAAAGATAAATCAATAAACTTTTATGTTCATTCATTTGAACGAGCCAAGAAAACAAACATTTCTCTTCCAAATGTTTACAGAATGTTAGCTTGACTTTCCTGATTAACTGTTTTACATGACTTAGGCACTCCAAATGACATGTTATTTATCCATAGTAGAAGGGAGAAGTGCATTCATGACTTTACCAAGAGTATTTGTGAGGACTGAGCGCAAACTCACCTAGCTGACGATACCATTCTATCTAGTTTAAACCGTTAGTTAACTCGTCTCTAACTGAAGTAAATTTAGGATATACCTATATAAATGTATGTAAATATACTAATTCATTATTCAATAATGTCGGATAATACCTAGAAATCGCCTTTTATTGTCACTTAAAAAACTGAAAAAATATTTGAACACGAAATCGAAATCAATTTGTTTTGTTTTTGTTTTGTTTTGTTTTTTTTGTTTTTTTGTTATTTCAAGTCACGGGTTCAGGTTCGATACCAGTGTTCTAAAATACACAGGTTTAGTTTGGTACAAGGCTACAAACCTGGAGAAACATACATTTTTCTTTTTTTTTTATTCCTTAAACTATGAAGATGAAAATCATGTCCATCATTATCGGCGAACTTGAAACTGTCCTCAAGAATATTTAAAAGTGAGTCGACGAATTGGAAATGCAAGAACTAATGCAATTAAATAGTTGATATAAAAAGTATTCTCATAATCTCTGGGGTGAGGAACCACCAAATAATGATAGGTGTAAAGACAATTAATAATAATAATAATAATAATAATAATAATAATAATAATACCCACCCGACAAAAAATTATCTTTGAAAACGTTTGAGAAACTAAATAAATACAGAAACCTTGAGATAGAAATCAGTAGAATGTGGCATTGCAGAACAGCAGCGTTACCTTTTGTTAGGGGCGGGGTGGGGCTGCGAATGATATCAAAAGCTGCAAACAAATGTATGGATCATGTTCCAGATTAGCCCTAAAATATACGAATTGCAAAATATTATAGTTATTGTGATTTCTCACATCTTGTGTAGATTGCTCTCTGTTCAGTGACCGTACATTGAGCACAGTTAGCGTTTGCTGTTGTTGTTGTTGATTTGTTTAACGGTATATCAACACCTTATGGCTCATTTAATGCTGAAATTTGATTTTCTTGAGAACTCTGAAGTAATAAAAATATATGTTATTCTGCTTTCACAATTGAATACATGGTAAATACTCAACTTTTATGCATATACAATTGTGTGGAAATATATACTAGAGGCGATGATTATGTTTGCTTTTATTTTAAGTTATATTTTGGAATACAGTTTGATTTTAGAAATTGTAGAATATTATATGGATTAATGTCATGAAATGTCTCTCTCTCTCTCTCTCTCTCTCTCTCTCTCTCTCTCTCTCTCTCTCTCTCGTGCGGGCCAATTGACGGTTGCCAACCTCCCCCATTTCACCCGAAACGGTCCTGTTATTAATAGTAATAAGCCGGCATACAGCCTAAGCAACAAACGGCCGTTGTAAGGGCAGAATGCTGATTGGTCGATGCGAAACGGCGGGAAATCCGAGACCACGAGGAGAAATTTATTGTAAGTTCAGTTGGCCGCAAACTCTAGTCGAGAAAAGACTTGCCTGTTATTTGGCGATTAATGTAAGCTAACACCACAAGCCAACTCATGTTGGGAGCTTACGAAAAATCAGAAAGATATAAGAAACTTTGGCCCTCTTGTTTCTTAACTGACGGTGAAAATAAAATCTGAATGGAACAAACGCATCGAAGGAAGAAATCCTGAAAAGTTTGAGTTGGATCATGAGGAAGGAAGAATATGGCTCGTTAAACCAGAATTGAATTTTCGCGAAAAACTGAAAGGAAAAAAATGAGTTCAGTGATAAGTATAGAAGATATACGAAGAAAGCAAAAAAAAATCTGCGCCGGACATGCTTTGATACACTTGAAACAGATGAACGGAAAACGCGAGAATATGAAAGACAATGAGGAAGCCGACCTCAATAACTTATTTCCTTCTCAATGAGAAATACAAGTTATAAAACAAAGAATAACAAGATAAGCATGTAATAAAAAAATTTAAAAAAAGGATTTTGAGAGAAAGAAGTTTGCGCCGAAAAGAATTAATCGTCTGAGAAACAGAGAGACAAAAATAATTGTCTGAGAAACAGAGAGACAAAAATAATCATCTGAGAAACAGAGAGACAAAAATAATCGTGTGAGAAAAAGATAGACAAAATTAATCGTCTGACAAACAGAGAGACAATAATAATCTTCTGAGAAACAGAGAGACAAAAATAATTGTCTGAGAAAAAGAGAGACAAAAATAATTGTCTGTGAAAAAGAGAGACAAAAATAATTGTCTGAAGAAAAGAGAGACAAAAATAATCGTCTGAGAAAAAGAGAGACAAAACAATCGTCTGAGAAACAGAGAGACAATAATAATCTTCTGAGAAACAGAAAGACAAAAATAATTGTCTGAGAAACAGAGACACAAAAATAATAGTCTGAGAAAAAGACAAAAATAATCGTCTGAGAAATAGAGACAGAAAAATAATCGTCTGAGAAACTGAAAAGCCAAAAAAAAAGAAAAAGATAGAGAGATAAAGTGTAAAAAAAAGTTAGAAGAAGAAAAAAGTAAAACGAGAGAAATTTTTATTTTTATTTTCACCCAGCCCGTAGAAACATTTTAAAGAAAATTTCATCGCACACATCTTTCCAGATAAAAATTAGGTGAATTTCATCGCACACATCTTTCCAGATAAAAATTAGGTTCACTCGTATGCCTAATCACGAAGAACATATTCTACAGGCTGTCAGAGACGATCTAGGCTGTCAGAGACGACCAGCAGACATCAAGTGGCCCTACCGTGTCGTACATCTCATAGTACCTCATGGACAGTATTTCAAGAGCAGCTCCTGTATTCGTATCATTCGCAACGTATCCAGGGACTTTCACCCCATGATCACTCACCACGAGAGAACTTTTGCTGATGGTTTATTGTAGGGGTCGGCAAGCAATGACACGCAGTCTCAAATGACATCACGAAGTCTGAACCAATAACTTCTACAACAATATATTTAGCTGTTCTAAAAAAAACTGCTCACTCGTTGAACCCCCTGCTTGTTTCACCTTCTAAGAGCACTGCTAATAAAGACACCAACTAATAAACAAGGAAACCTTTCTACGAACGTGAGTCTTTTATTTATTCTACAACTACTCTCTTGAAGAACAGTTTAGGCACTCAAGGAAATATTTGAGCAAACCGTCTATCACAAACTTTTTTAATTATTCAAGGACTCTTTTATACTTACTTGTTTTTTCTCTCTGTCTTTTTCTTTGTATATCCCTTTCTGCTTTTGTTTGTCTGTATATGTAAATAAACATTTTCTTCTTTTATTGTACAAGCGAGTTTCTTCGAGTCTTGTTGTTCGCCTAAAACAGTTTTCTCCGATCTAATTTTAATACATACTAAACCCTAGCCCTCCTATGTGGGAAAAACAAAACCTGGACAAGAGATTTTCCCCATAATATTCACGCTGCTGCTCAAGGGCTGTGTGTTGATTTATAGAAAGGAAGGCTGCGGCGATTCGAATGCGCGCGCGCGCGCCAGTGAAGATTTCATAAACACAATTCATGAACAATTTTTACATCTTTGTAAAGTTCTTGCGTTTTTTATAATATTTTATATATAAATATCAGCATTGATGTTTGTTGATTTATTTATATTTTCTGAATATCGTAAGTATTAAATATGGCCGAAAAGAAAAGGAAACTTGATCATCGCCCATTTCAAGAAAATTGGACAAACATGTATTTGTAAAACAAAAAGATCCTTCTGTTTGTGCTTTCTGTTGCGAAAGTATTGTGTCGTACATTTATCATACAAAAAGGTTTTCAAACTAAACACCAATCTAAGTTTAAAACCTCAGAAGAGAAAAGTGAAGCCATCAAAAAAGCTATTTCTGGTTTCAAAAAACAAAGTGGTATTTTGAGACAAGCAGTCCGAACGGAGGATAAAACTACTGAATGTAGTTACAAAGTAACTAAATGTGGCATTGAAAGGTAAACATTTTACAGATGGAGAATACTTTTTTTTTTGCGCAGTGCTGAAATTTTGTTTGGTGATTTGCCAAATAAGGAGATTATACTCTCTCGAATTAAACAAATACCGGTTTCTGCAAGATCAACTGAGAGGCGTATAACTGA
>OZ038478.1:129411925-129444425 GCA_964036315.1 Acanthosepion esculentum
AAAATTTCAACAACACGATAACTTTCTATCAAAATTCTTTTTCTGAAGTTCTTGTTGCTCCAATTATGGTTGCATTTTCTGATTATATATAGTTATTTTCATATATATATATATATATATATATATATATATATATATATATATATATATATATATATATATATATATATATTACGCCTCAAATTGCATATATATATATATATATATATATATATATATATTACGCCTCAAATTGCATATATTTATATATATATATATATATATATATATATATATATATATATATATATATATATATATGATGAACTCTCCCGTCGAACTCGACGTATGAGGGTCAGACAGATCAGTTCCCAGAAACTGAAAGCCCGACACCCGCACAGGATTTGATTATAGTGGTGAAGGCTTTGTGCAGGGCCATCCACACTTTTTGGAGGGACGAATACAGGGACCTGGTGCAACGGATGCCACAAGGTCCCCAAACGACCCTCCGCAGGTTTTGAATTCAGAGTTGTCCTTCTCCTAGACCAGTTGCCATCCAAGGCTATATATATATATATATATATATATATATATATATATATATATATATATATATACAGGGTGACCAAAAAAAACAGGAACTTTTTAAAAATCCAATAAAACCAAGAGTGATGGAAGAAAAATATTTAATTCATAGTAACAGAAACCTTAAAACATGCCATTTAAGAAACAATGATGGAATTTTCATTTTCTTTAAATTACGTCCTGTAGATGGCGTCTTCCTGTACGAATGCATTCTTGAAATCTGCTGTTGAGATTCCTCATTGACTGCTGCAACATATTGGGATACTGTGAATTTCATTCTATTTACTAAAATCGCGAAATGTTTACTTGCTCAAGGTCACTCTCTCGCAGTGTTGCCACTTGCTCATGTCTGGCAATACGCACTTCAAAAATTCCCGTTTTGGGGGGTCACCGTGTATATATATATATGCACGATATGCTTTCTGAAAGTTCTAGAAATTTGAGGCGCGCGCAATGTCTAACCAAAATTGATACATATGATTTATTTATTAACGACTATCAACATCTTGTGGGTCATTTAAAACTGAAATATATTTTGGATTGGAAGAATAATTCTTTGTTTTTTCGGGTTTTTTTGCAAGCGAATATTACATTAACACTTTTCTGAGGATAATAATGACCTTTACACAGACAAGTCCCACAATGTAATCCATAGCTGGTAGAGGTGATGTATTCATACTTTTCCCAAGTGTATATGCGCGGAAGTTTCGTTAATCGCCCGGTTTACTCTCCTTCTCGTTCTTTTAAACAGGAGTAGAGATTTTTCCCTTGTTTCCGGTTTAGGGTTGGGTTTCCGGTTCCTTCTAAAGTCTTCTCGTTCTCTTTCACTCGTAGTAGCTCCCTGCGTCTTAGTGGCATTATCGCCTTGCTTTGGGTGAATTTATTAAACGAAGTGAATGAAACGAACACGACTGTAATTTCTCATTCGGACCCGCTATCCGTCCGTCCTGGGCATGACGATAAACTACATTCGCGTCCTGGGTAAGACGATAAACTACATCCGCGTCCTGGGCATGACGATAAACTACATCCAGCAGCAAGACCTCTGATGCGGTTTTGAGGAGCGTGGAACCACCTCTTAATTGCTGGTGTTCCGAGGTCCACCCTGACCCGGGGTGGTAGCACCTGTTAGGGTCCCGGATATGGTCAAATAGTTAACCCCCCAAACTAGCGTCAAAACACTATAAAAGTGTGAACATAGGTTTTAATACCAGTAATACTTTGTAAAAATTATTACCAGCAATAAATATTTGATGAAAAAATATTACCAGCAATACATTTTTGAAAAAATATATTACCAGCAATAAAAATCTTGTCGACATTAAATAACCCACTGAGGTTGATATGCCGTAAAACAAACCAAACCAAATCCACTATCCGCACATCCTGATAGATAAATGAGATTTGTTTTTTTTTATTTTTATGGTGAAGTCATTTCATGGGATGTCAAATATTCGATGAGAGGCGGAAAACTTGACACATCAATCGGTTCAGATTCTCTTAGCTTTCGACTACCGTCCTGAATATCTGTTGATCATCACTTATTAGCGTATATATATTGTACTTAATCATGGCTACGATAAAAATTATAACATTAGTTTAAATAATTTAATCTGCTTTATTTAATATATATTTATCGAACCAGAATGTTCAGCTCTTAAATAAAAATATTTTATCTTTTATTATTATTGTTGTGGATTCCGGGACGAAATCCGGTATCAAATAATAACAAACGCCAAGAATGAATATAGGAAATAAATGTATTAACGTAATAATACAAACCGGTAATACAAGTTAGTAGTTCCAGGAATGCGGGTTAGTAGGAAAATATATATATAGTCTTTGGTATCGACGTATCGCTGTATGACTTCTTACGGCGTCTAACGTGCTCGTTACTGTGATTCTTGTACTATCCTCCTCTATTACTACTATTACTACTTGACTCAGCGTATTGCCGAGTATTCACAGGCAGTAGTATGTGTATACCTTGCATTTGTGTAAAAAGGGGAGACCCCTCAACAATTCAGAGTCTGTCTATATTTCTGAGATGAGGTATTATGTACAGTATTTACATTAGTCGGACTATTTACGTATACCGTAAACCAACATTCACCGGACAGTACCTCAATTTCAACTCCCACCATCCATACAGCGTAAAGAAAGGGATCGTCCGTTGCTTACAACACCGAGCAAAAGTCATAAGTGGCGACCCAGAGACGTTAGATAAGGAATTGGTCAGTATAAGTAGTACCCTACAACGTAACAACTACCCTGGGTACATGGCAGCAGCCCCCCAAAACTGGGATAGGCAGGTACAAGAGGAGGAGGAGGACAACAACACTCAGAAAACAGTCTGCCTGCCTTATGTGAAGGGATTATCAGAGAAAATACAAAGGATCTGCGGTCCATATAACATCAGGACAACCTTCAAAAGCGTGACAACACTTCGCAGATATCTCTCTCGAGTGAGACCCCCCATATAGGAGAACAGGACTAAAGACTGTGTGTACGCTATCCCGTGCAGCTGCGGAAAGAAATATAAAGGAGAAACAGGCCGCCCCCTCAGGGTAAGGCTTCAAGAACACCAGAAAGCTGTAATGCGAGGAGAAGTAGAAAAATCAGGCGTGGCTGACCACATATGGAGAGAGAAGGGAGATCACCGTCCCCTGTGGGATCAGGTTGAGATCATAGACAGGGAACACCATTTGAAAATTCGTAAACTTAAGGAATCAGCACATATGCTAGGCCACAAAAATCTCCTGAGTCGGCCAAGCATAGAAATAAATACAATATGGGAACCAGTAATAAGGAGTGCCAGAGAACAGCAATGATAACAAAAAAAGTTGCAATATGAGATCTGGTAAAAACATGCTATGATAACAGCAAAAATTGCAATAATATTCAGAAATTCATACCCAGATGTCCTCAAGGACACATGGTACAGTGGATAAAGGCGTTGGTTAGATCCAGTGACAGACCCAAAGAGTGTGAGTTCAATACCCGGTTCAGGCAGTGGAGAACTTTCAGAGGGAAAATTACCAGGAGATAACTGATAACTGACATCCATCAAACATGGCTCGTGGAACTAGAACAGTCCACCCCAGTGATCGAAATAAAGGGTTCGGTTCGAAATTCCAACCACGTGAAGAAGGCCGGAGGGTACAACGGCCGAAACATTGTGACAAATATGGCGACAAAGATGAGGACAATAGTCCGACTAATGTAAATATTGCCCTCAACAATTATATAATTTATTTACTGCTAAATGAAAACCTAAGTGAACACCCATAATTTTTACTAGGATTCTATGACATTCAGATTAAGCTACTTTCTCTCTCATTACACGCAAAGCTGGCTGTATCAGGAACAATTGTTTGAAATGCGGTTTGACGAACAGAATATATTATAGATAAGATAACTGAAACATGACTATTGTCTCTTAGTATCAGTTTATTTCGAACAGGATATATGTTTGACGCAGTCAGGAAAACAGGACGTCATCTGGTAACTTCGGATGTATTTTAGCATGCAAGTAAGTTTCAAGTTTCCGGTAAAAAAAAGAAAAAAAAATGAAACTACTTCCCTTGATTATGACGCCACGTGACTTAGATCGGGTTTATTTATTGAAACACGCCAAGAGCAGTTGGCAAAAACGAAAGCTGCCTCACAAGGGACACTTCGAATGGTTTCTTTGACGGATTTTTACCATTAGTGCGAGGAATCACAGAAAAATAACCTAATGCGACAATTTTGAAACGAAGTGTAGAATATTTTTTTAAATAAGGCTTTTATTTCTTACACACACACACACACACACACACACATATATATATATATATATATATATATATATATATATATTGCTTCAAACGTTATTTTATATGGATGTCCATATTTAAATGGACGTCTCATTTTTTTTTTTTTTTATGTATTTATTTCGCCTACCGGCCTGCGTACTTGAGAAGACTTAATAAAGAAAATCTGCCCTCCGGCAGGAATCGAACCTACGTCCTCCATTGCTGGAGAAACCAGCGACAGATAACTGTGTACTTTTATCGCTCGACAATAAAGCGATTTAAAGCACATTCACTCTTTCAGATTTTTATTCAAAACACATATCTGTTCCGTTTCGTATCCGAAATGTAAACAAAGCAATTTAAAAAAAATAATGGATTTTATGTTACTATTCGACATAATTTTATTGCTTCAAACTTCAAAATACGCAATTTAAAATTTGAACATTCCGTTTGATGAGAGAAATATTTAAGCGAAAAACAGAATGAACTCTTTGAATTGACAATAAGGGAAGAATTCTGTAAATTGGATTGAATAAAAGTGTTTGTTTATCTTCCAAAGATTCATTTGGATGTCTTTACTCCTGGATTTAATTATTTGATTCGACACCACAAGATCTGAAAACAAAATAAACTACAAATAAAGCAACTTGGGACTTTAACAGTATTTGAAAAGACGATTCGATTATTTTTAATCGATGATTTTATTGATCACCTTCATTTGATTGGAGTGATTTCTTTCTAAATATGTTTACGACGGTTCGGCATGTTGGATGAACACATGTTGATTAAAGAATCCTGATTTACCAAAATATATGGATAACAAATGATTAATAAACCCGAATCTGCTACAAGATATTTTTTCTTGGACAGGAACAACCAAAGTTAATCCGGCAATGACTTTAGAGGGAAGAAAAGAAAAACGGCTGAGGTAAAAAAAGAAAAACGGCTGAGGTAAAAAAAGAAAAAAGAAGAAAATCAACGGCTAGATCAAGTTTTGTTTTTTTCTTTTAAATTAAGGATTGTTTGAAATACTTAAAGTACCGATTAACTGTTTTTGTATTAACCCCCCCCCCAAAAAAAGAAAACTACAAATATTAACTTAAAATTAATTATCTTCAGACCATAAAAAAACAACGATGAATAATTCTTGCAACGATACATTAGAAGATTTGAATACTGTTATGTTCGAGTATAACAAGCCAGTCCTGGTTTTCATTACATTTTTCATGCTGCTCGGAATTGTGGGTAATTCACTGGTTCTCTTTATTTACTTATTCCGGATGAAGATTTCCACGCTAAAAATATTTATCCTTTACCTGGGATGCATCGATATGGTCGGTTGTTGTCTAGGCGTGCCGCTCGAGATGATCGATTTAATTTTGTCGCTCATGTACCCTTGGGACTTCCTTTGCAAATTACAGCATCTCACTATCTACTACAATTGTATCGCCTCCGTTTTGTCTCTCTTCGTCATCGCAGTGGACAGGTTCAATTGCATGTGTCGCCCTTTGGCCCGCCAGATGTCAACCGTCGTCGCCAAGTGGATTGTAGTCGGCATCACTCTCATGTCTTTGTTCCTTGTTCTGCCAGTGAGCATGAGTTTCCAGAGAGAAAGCAAACAGGGGGAAAACAACGTTATGACCTGCCAGTGTCTGCACAATTTGCAAGGAGCCTGGAAATCTTATTACTTCTTTTTATTCTCATTATTCTTGATCTTGCTCTTCATTATTTTTGTTTTGTATTTCTTTATTTGGAAAAAAGCCAGGCTCTATTTTCGACAGCGAGAAGCCCGAAGACACGCGCAACCAAATGACGAATCGATGCATAAATCTAATTACAATTCATCGCGAGTTAACTTGACGATTTTCAGCATCACGGCCCTTTTAGCGATTATTTTTGTCCCGAATTTTATAATTAACCTGGCCCAGCCGAAATACACGAAGAAAAGCAAAGCCTTCATAAAGATTCTCCATCGACTCTGGGTTATGAATTGTTCTTTGAATCCATTTATTTACGGAATTTGCAATTCTGAATTTAGATATGAATTTAAACGACTTTTGACTATTAAATTTAAACTGAAGTCTTGCTATAAGATTACGAAAAGTAACGACATCGAAGTATAAGTTTTTTGATAAACTTTTTCTGATATATTAATCATCCAGGAAGGATCGAACCTACAGCACAATCTTAATGGTTTACGATACACACCTAACAAAACACTGATGCACAATAAGGAGCACGGGAAAAAAACCTCGATGATTAATTCGTATTTTTGCATGTCTCTGTATTTATTTATTATAAATGCATTTCTGGATTGATACTTCTGCCATCAAATTTATTGGATTATTTTTTCTATCAGATGTCCAATGCATTTGGAAGTAAAGACAAGTAAAGTATTTTTTTTTATTTGTACATATTGATTTTTCATATCACAATCGAATTGATTTTAATAACGATTCATATTTGAAAACATTAAATTTTCATGCCATTTGTAACTGGTAGCTTCCATTAGCGATCATGTGATACTCTGTCTCCTCAATATTCCAACACTCCCCTCAGTATTATGATTATTGCATTTTAGCATTTCTTTTATGATTTTAACTTCATTTGTTGGTCGAATACATTTATCAACTTCCTTCACATTGAAGTTAAGTTCCTTTTATAATTTATTGGTTCCTTTATGAATGGGATAAAATTTTTTTAGTTTTTTTGTTGTTGTTTTTTTTACTTTTCTCATTGAATGTTAACTAGTTGTAGCATTTAGTCGGATATGGTCTCTAAATATCTCTTGAAAACCAGAGTTGTTGTTATGTATGTCAAAGTTAAGTTAGTTTAAGCCTTACCACCATTACATGTGGCAATCTAAAGAAGGTCAACATCCTCCCTGCACCGGTGCATGTCATGGCATATCATTAACTTTCTTAATCTCAAATCGGTTGTCTTTATTTCAACCCTAGACCCGATGATAATATTGAAAATATAAGTAAGAGACTTACAGGTCGACTACAACCGATGCGTAAATTGTTAATATTCCCATTATTATTATTATTATTATTATTATTATTATTTTATTTCCTTTGATTTCTGGTGTGTACACATTTCTTTCCGGCTCTCGCCCAGAGACCTAAGGTTAAAAATGGCATCATGGCATTTTCACTGACCAATTAATAATAATAAAAAAAATACACATACACACACAAACATATTTTAGATAAATAAAGCCCTTTGTAAGGTGTGAGCTGTACTCGTGAGAACAATTTTTGTATTTCTTTAAGGCATGGACTTCCAGGAATCCCTTCAATTATTCTATTAGAATCTTTGCCAAACAATCCGAGGGCTCCAACTACAAGAGGGATTGTTGATATTCCCATGTGCCACATTTCTTTCGATTTCAATTTCAAGGTCCTTGTAATAAGATAGCTTTTTTGAAGATCTTCAAAGATACATTGTAGTCTGTAGGGACTGCCATATCAATAAAGAGACACTTTTTTGCTTGCGGTCTCTAATAACAATGTTTGGGTGATTAGCTCTGATTGTTCTGTCTGTGTGTATTGTGTAGTCCCATAAAATTGTAAAAGGTCCTATCTCCGTAACCGGGTCTGGGTGGTATTCATACCAACGTAACCGGGTTCTTCTTCTTCTTCTTCTTCTTCTTCTTCTTCTTCTTCTTATTATTATTATTATTATTATTATTATTATTATTATTATTATCTTCCTAGTTTTGTCATCACCATATTATTATTATTATATTATTATTGTCATATTATTATTATTATCAAATTATATCATCATTATTATTATCATATTACTGGCATCATTATCGTCATCATATTATTATTATTATCATTATTATTACTATTGTTGTTGTAGCATACCTACGGACAATAATGGGTGTGTCCACATTCGCATAAATACAGTAGTAAATACTGTATGTTGGTCTGCAGTTGGAGATTCGTCTCCAGCTGTGCTGGTCAAACTCCCTGCCTCCGTGCAGAGAGAATCCCCAGAAGAAGCTATGTCGAAGGGCAGAGTCTCGTCTCGGGAAATCGCTACCCGACCCCGTTATATACGGTGTCTACGGGGAATTTTTGGCCGAACCCACAGGTTCGGATACAACCACATTAAATTCGGCCTTGTGCCACATCTGACCGCGTGGGGCGGTTGGTAGATATCCTGCAGTTGGAAATTCATTGTGGAATTCACTTGACTCACTTCTTGCAGTTGACTACTTCTACGCGCCGCTGACGAATCTTATATGTGTTGTTCTTGTCCTAAGTATTATCGTTCATTACCAACCTTCGTTTGATTATTCTATTCTTCTCTAGGTTACAATTATTATTATTTGTGAAAGATTTGTCAGCGAGGGAATTGGAATCGTCAAGCCGGGTTCAAATACCTGCCTCGTGTGTTTCTTTGACTTACGCACGCCCTTGGGAAAAGCATTAATCCATCCAGTCTGTCACTACGACCCCCGTCTTTTGTGAAGAAGAGATAGATCTAATAGAAGGTCACACTGGGCTGTCTCGCTTACTGGGGTAGCCATTCTAGAAAAAGGGCATAGTAATTCTCAGATAATGAAGAAAAGGAATTTGCGGAGAGCCATATTTTCTTATTTCTTTCTTTTTTGTTTTCTATCCTTTCATTGCATTGTCCAAGTTATAATCTACGAAGTGCTGGAAACGGGAATTATCAATGAATTATTTATCATTTATTGTCGCCTACCCAGATCTTCTACGCAAACTTATATGTATTCAAACAACTGCTCAGCAAAATCTTTTTCCGAAATTAAAAAAATATTTTCAAAAATTAAACACTCTTTATTATTTTTTAACGACATCATTTTCTCATTATTTATAGTTTTTTTCCAGATGCGTGCACATACACATGCACACACACATACACACGCACACACACACACACACACACACATATATGTATATATATATATATATATATATAAAAGTGAACATAGAAGTCAACACTTAGAGGCGACAGTCTGTTTCATGCAATCGTCAGGCCTGACGATTGCATCTAGCATGAAACAGACTGTCGCCTCTAAGTGTTGACTTCTATGTTCACTTTTATATTTACACACGCTCTATCTCTGATATTGAGCACTTTATCCCATAAATATACCACACTTTAAGACTATATTTCTTCTTTATATATATATATATATATATATATATATATATATATATATATATATATATATATATTCAGCAACTGAAACATGTGTACCCTCTGAACATAACGTTTATATTAATATGTATGTGCATAAACGCGTACACACACATAAATACACGTATAGATATAGATATATATATATATATAGAGAGAGAGAGAGGGAGAGAGAGAGAGAGATTATTTGAATATGTTTATCACTGTCTGTATATAGGTATATATGTGGAGCGCCATTAAAGAATTGTAGAAAATGCTAATAGATTTAATTACTGACACTGAAAATTAATTTTTTGTATATTGACCGGCTCACAGAAAGTAACTCAATTTTGTACAAAACCTGCTCCAATTGTTTCAATTTTTGTAGTCATATACATTAACCAACCAGCGAGAAGCGCGGTATTCTTTGAATCGGCAAACAGTAAAATTGGGAGGCTCAACTTCAGAACATGTTTAACAATATTTTTCTTCCTTAAAAGGAATATTTAAAAATTATGAAAATATATATTAGCCAATAAGCTTGAGATGTGTAAATTACACAAACGAAACTGAAATTCTCACGCACAATTAATTACTCACATCTTTCGCGTATACAATATTACACAAATTACATTTAGCGATAGAGACGACATTCCTCCTTAAATGAGGCTACTGTGGCAACTAACTTTCTGCCTTTTTTTTTCTCAGGTTGATGACTACAATTTCATATACACAGAGAAAACAATGTAGTTGTCACATCTGCAGACATTTTCAGTTTCGCCTATACTAACGCAATTCAGTCAGTTGTACTGTAAAAAAAAGCTACACAAAATATTGTCTGTGAAGTTGTTCTCAAAGAATCTGTGTATTTCATTTCTTTCATTTTTAAAGAAAAATAATACTCAAATAAATAAAGAATTATTAAAATTTGTAGATCCGAATTTGAAGATTCTTAATTCTTCGCCTATCTACCAAAATGACACAAACATACCTTAAAAGACTAAAGAGTAAATTTATTCAATAAAATCGCCACTGGCTTCAACCATGGCCTCCAGACGACTTCGAAATCTCCTTTGTCTCTTCTGGGTGGTCTCCTTGTTTAAGTTGGTGAATACTGTCATAATCCTTAAATTCAATTCATCTTTGTTGTTACAAGAAATTTTGTTGGTCTCTCGCTCTGGTTCTCCTACTTGTGTGGCATGCAGAGTCCTGTTGCCCGATATAGGGTCTTCCAGCAGTCACCATCTTCACCCAGGGCAGCAGTACCTCCTCAATGCACTTGAAGTAGGCCTCCATCTTGAGTCTGAGGCCCTGTGGGAAGATGAATGGAGGCATAACGTCGCCATCAGTAATGATCACTCTAACCACTCGTAATCACAATTAGACTCATCCAACTCTTTCTGAATCATATGCACTGATACACAAACTTTCTGAAATGTTCATATTGGAGCTCCCGGTACGAATGCCAAGCTGTTTCCAAAGTGAATTGCGTCATGGTACTCTTTTTCTCACAGATGGTGCCCAACTGACCCTACTATACTGGGAAGTCGACAAAATCAAAAACAAAATGCGCGAAATTAAAAATATAAAATGACCCATCGCGCCTTCTTTATATGAGGGAAAATGATATATAAATTTGATCTCGGGGACAGTTTTAGGAAAATGAATAACAATGTGAAAAAATTCTTCTCTCATTAATTTTTTATAACATGTGTGAATGTGTTTGTATATATACATGCGCGTTGTTTCTTTTTGATTGTTTATATATATATATATATATATATATATATATATATGTGTGTGTGTGTGTGTGTGTGTGTGTGTGTGTGTGTGTGTGTGTGTGTATTAAGTATAAAAGTGGACATTGAAGTCAACAACACACAGAGGCGAGAGTCTGTTTCATAGTAAACACAATCGCCAGGCCTAACGATTGCGTTTAGCATGAAACCGACTGTCGCCTCTGCTGGCCGTTGACTTCAATATCCGCTTTTATATTTGCATGCGTTCTATCCCTGATATTGAGCACTATATATATATATATATATATATATGTATATATATATATAAACTATAACATTCTATACACGGACGTTTTACATACACATATATATCGAATGTATTTCTATACGTACATACAAATACATATATAATTGTACTAGTATGTGCGTGTCTATTTGTGTATTCATGTTTGCAGAGGGGTAGATTGACTAGAACACCAATTCGAGTTTTAGCGTTGCTCTTTCATTATTGCCCGACGTAACCTTCTGTCAACCCGCCAACCAGCCCTATCAGCCTGTATGCCAATCGCATCATGCTTGACTCCTAACTGGGCATATTCAGGCTTGTAATGGTACCTGCCAGCGAAACCGATCTTGCCGAAGATGAGATCAAATAACTCTGCCTCACCTTGATAAACATCTGTGCATCTGAATGTGACAGGTGGACTGTCCATGAGTGCCATTTTGGGCCAAGCAGCATCCCCCCGTTTTCAGCTGCCAACTTCACTGCCTGTCGACCGCGTCAGGTACAGTCAATGAATTTCGCCTGTTGTTGTTTACACAACCGTGCTAAATGATGGATGATGTCCGATTCACAATGCATTTATAAAAAAATCATATTAGATTTTTGAATTAATGTATTTGTTGTGGTTAATCAATTTAAAAAAAAACAAGGGGGAAAAGAAACAAATATGATGTAGAAAATGATAATTGAAAAAGAAACGTATCATAAAGTGATCAGTGTTGAACTCAAATACAGAAACTTCCGGAGATGGAATATGAGGGAGGAGGGCCACTCGGAATGAGGAATCGAAAAATCAATTTCGAATTCTGGCCTGGTTCGTTGCATTCATTTACCCTTGGGAAAGGTATGAACTTATCTCTGTGCGTTAAATATTAGGCTTTATAGCAAGGAAAATCATTATTAGTATTATAAAAAAATAAATCAATCAGTCACTTCCGGAGCCGATGGGGGAGAGAGAGATTCAGAAAAAGACACTCGGACAAAAGCGTGGGATGCGAGTTCATTTCTCGTGATAACAGTTTATTTTGTTTGCATTTTGTTTGCATTCGCGATCGAAGAATGCATTGACTCAAAATTTGACTTGCAAACAAAATTTTGCACTAATTATTGTTTTGTAAAAATTAACAAAAAGAACCCGTAAAATCACACACATTATACATTAAAAAAAAGCGCTTCCTAATTTGTGAGCTATACTTGAGAGTACAATTCTTTTATTTCTTTAAGGCAGGGGATACTAGAAATACCTTCACTAATCTATCGGAATCTTTTCCAATAAAACCGTGGGCTCCAGCTACAAATGGAATTACTGATGTCCTCATGTGCCACATATTTGGGATTTCCACTTCAAGATCCCTGTATTTTGATAGTTTTTTGAAGATCTTCAAAGATACATTACAATCTGCAGGGACTGTCATGTCAATAAGAAAACACATTCTGTTTTTGCAGTCTTTGATTACAATGTCTGGGCGATTAAATTTGATTGTTTTATCTGTGTGTATTGTAAAGTCCCATAAAATTGTTACAGGTCCTATGTTTGTAACCGAATCTGGGTGGTGTTCATATCAATTTCTTGCAGTTTCCTTCCCGTAAAAGATGCATATTTTCCAGTGCCGATATTGGTCCACTCTGTCGTACCGAGTTTTATATTCAGTGGGTGCTAACACCGGGCAAACTGATACAAGATGGTCAATTGTTTCTGGATATTTATCAAAATATCTTCATTTCTGTTTGACACAATTTTCCAGTATGTGTACTTGGTAATTTCTAGTTAGAAAGCATTGGTTCTGTGTAACAAGAATATAATCTTCGCTTTCTGCATTCAACACTGCATTACGTAAACACTGATGGGTACGGAGGTTAACTACATCAGCTTCTTTGGCCCGGGCAGAGTATTGACCATGAAGAGCCTTGTCTTGCGATCGTTTCTTCATTTAGTACATTAAATTTGCTTCTGCTTCTTTTTTGTTTCTTTGTCGCTGCAGTAGGTGCATTATGGGATATTTGCACTTCTTCCCCCACTTTATATCCCCATTTGAATTTGTTGGCTTCCTTTATTACTAACTAAAATTTCTTATTTCTTTCATGTTCTTTGAAATAGATCATCATCCAGTCTTTTGTAGTTTCCCTGTATCTTTTGAATACCGGATGTCGCCGTTTTGTAAAACAGTTCTAGTTGAATTAATCCTCTTCCTCCTTTGGATCTGGGCAACATCAGCCTTAGGATGATGCATTTTAGTGGCATATGAGAAACTTTCTCGTTTTGACATCCATTCGCTTAATGTCGGCTATGGACCAATTAAGGATGTTGAAACAATATTGCACCCCGGCGACAGCCAAAGAGTTTATGGCTGATATTCTCTTTTGTGAGTTCAACTCGGTATTTAGCACTAGATGCACACATAGTACTCCTTTCTTACATTCTCCTTCATTTGAGTAGACTGTATTTCATCTCCTTCGCTAACTGCTAGGTATCTATTAGCTTCTTCTTGTTCTAGTTCCCTAATCTTTATCACAAAATCTAGATCTATTGTTGGTATTTTTGTAATTCTCCCTTTCTTGAATGTTACTTTTGCACATTTATCTAATCCAAAATCCATACCGATGTGATCACTGAAACATTTTATAGTATTGAGGAGACCCTTCAACTTATTGTCGTCTTTGGCAAAGAGTTTGATATCATCCATGTAGAATAGGTGATTAAACACATTCTTTTTTACTTTATATCCATAGATATTACTGTTTAGTTTTCCCTATGGAAACATTTGAATTTTTAAAAATTTCATCTCCTTTCTCGTTTTAATTTTGGCTTCCAACTGGATTCTTTAATCTTTTATTTGTCTTGATGTTAAATTTTTCAGTACCTCCCAAAGCTGTTGCATATATGACATCATTTACTTCTGTAATAGTAGCAATGTTTACAATGAAGCGTTATATATTTGCATATGTTTATTGGACTTTGTCATATGAATTTTTGGAAGCCGGTCTCTTTCTGACATTTGTATACGAGTTACTTTTCTGATTATTTCAATGATTTCAACTCTTTTGTTTTCAAGGAATTCTGCTCTAATGTCGTTTTGATTCATCTTCATCAATGACAGAATCTAAATTAGTGCAATTCTTTTCATGTCGCAGCTAGATTCTTCCTTTTTATTTTCTGAGAGATCATTATTTCGTATCTCGATATTTTTATATCGCTTCCTCTTTAATATTATCTATTTCATCTCTTGCCTCATTTTTGTCTAGGTTATGTCTGATTGTACTTTCTCTTATATTTAATTTTATCTTATCTATCTCTGTATTTAAGCGTCCTTTATTGCGCATGATGTCCCTGCGGAGATTGGCAAGCAAATTTCTGTCGAGGCCTTATTGTAGTTCCATATATCTCCATATTTGATATGTCTGATCCTTAATCTTCTTTTGTAGATTTTCGAGTGTAGTGAAAAAAGATGCCATGACTTGTTTATACTCTTCACGATTCCATTTCGTTCGCTTTCTTTTTATTTAATTGATTTGGAATTAAGTCTCCAGATCCAATGTTGGAGTTTTGGTGACCAGGTGTCTCCATATTAATAAAAGAGTTTGTTCCAGTAACAGATTTGTCGACCCCAGACTGGTTCCTCTCTGAGGGACGGGGTCCTTTTTTATCCGGGTGACGACCGATTCGGTATGAGTTTTTGTTTGTAAAAATTGAGATTTGTATTTTTTTTTTTTTTGCGTTTTATCCTTAATCGCCAAAGAGTAATTTTGTTCAAGATACCACGACGACTGTCGTCCAAAATTATAGAGCTTCTTCTGCCCGTGAGAAATGATTACACCCTCCCCCGGATATTAGTTGTATATAATGCGTGGCATCTGTCGGTGTCGAGAGACAATAGATCTGCACCACCAAATTTATACCTCGGCTGCTGGTGGAGGCGCAGCATCTGATATGAATGTACAGGCCCACATGGGAGTGACAGTCTCGCAGGAATTGCCAGAATGTAGTTGAACATAACATCAGTCTGTCTTAGGGACTCTGGCTCCGGATTTGTCCTCAGAGGGCATTTCATACATCTTTTCTAGTGGAGGGTGCTAAATTCTCCAAAGATCGAGCTCACGACAAAAACAAATAGTTTTGGTATAGTATGTGAATCAAATGATGCTAAAATAGTCGTTGCACTCATTGTACTTCAGAGAAAACAGGTGCATTGGCGGTCTGACCTGAGAGATGGCCTCCTTGCTACCAAGTGTAGATCTGCCCTTCACCAATATCAGTGACTGTCCCCGACTGTAAGCATGTTGTCGACCGAGCTTCACCTTGGATGTAAACTCTTGGGAAACATATGACAGGCATACATAAAGACTCAACTAAGAGGGACAAGCGGAAAAAGACTCTTGAATAGCGTCATGTTGTCTCTATAAAGTAGAACAATTTGGAAGTGAAGTGCAAATGTCTTTCGATCTGTCACACTGGAAGTCAGTTGAGATAAACAGGAAAAGGAGGGTCTTGTGAGATGACGGCGATGGTGAAGTTGACGCCGCATAACACACGCTATCAATGCAACACAAACTCTACCACTGTTTATATCACATTCAGAAAATGCATTCCTATCATGTTTTATGGAAACAAAAATAAAGGCGTGATGGTCGCCATGTCCGAAAACCATCTGATCTGAGCATGCAGTCTCCCCACCACACACACCTCTCTCTGTCTCTGTCTGTCTGTCTGTCTGTCTGTCTGTCTGTCTGTCTGTCTCTCTCTCTCTCTCTCTCTCTCTCTCTCTACGTATCTATGGGCTTCGCCCATATCACCTTAAAACACTGGTTCATGTACGATCACCAAAGTTAAGCAACGTCCAGTCTGGTCAGTAACTAGATAGTTGACCGCATGAGAATATCAGGTGCTGTAAGTGGTGTAATTGATAACGACTCGGAATTGTAAACCGGAGAGCCGAGTTCCAATTCCAGTCGGGTTCGTTATATTTCTTTAAGTGCAAATAATCTTTGGAAAGGTATGAAGTTAACTCTTCTCTTCCAAGCTATGGGTTAATTAGTAAGACTTGTATCAGTAAATCAATATAATCCACCCCACCCAAAATTTCATAATCTAAAAATTATTTTCTATGTGTAAATAACCTGTAAAGGTTGAAAAGCCGTGAAAACAAAAAAATATATGTGTGTGTGTGTATAATGTCATTCGCAGACGGTACTGTTTTGCTGTATTACAGCTCCTCAGTGCGACTAGCCATCTTAATGCTTCAAGCCAGGACCGAAACGCGACCGATTTGGTGTCAGTCAGAGTTTGTACCACTGAGCTATCATCATTCGGCAGAGGGAAACAGCTAAATATAGCTGAATGTAAACAAATGCCAACGAGTCAGAAGGCTCCAATTCATTTTTCTGAAGATACCCGGTGTAGCAGCAAAATTGTTCAATTGTTAGATTAATCATTGCATCTTAGAAATGATTAAAGATATTTTACTGGAATTTTCAGAGGTTTTTATAACACTGTTGGGCTTTTTGTTGAATAATAAGGATGTATAATTACACTCCAGGCTTAATAGAAGAATCATGATGAAATCGATTATAAACGAAAATGATATGTTTATCATTAATTAATTACAGCTAAGCATCGGAAGCTCACGAAGGATTGAAATAAAGTCCAAATATATATATATATATATATATTGTTTCAGGATATTTTTCCAACTTCGTCCTCTCTAACCTTTTAACTTTCTGTCCTGGAGTAACAAGCTGCCTCACATGTTTTACGTACGATTTCATTTCCAAGTCTTTTTTCATTGCTCTTTGGACTGTCATTGCTGAAACTCCTCTCTCATGTTCCCACATTCTTATGGATTAAGTTGAAACTTTTCTAATTGATCTCTTTAGTTCTAAGTTTAAATAATGATCCCTCTTCTTGTTGTGACCTCCTGGTTCAGTTTTCTTTCTACTGTTCCTTCTTTTTAAAACTTATTCACAGTTCTCTGGATGGTTCTTGAATGGATTTGAAGATGGAAGCTAAAATATAAAAGTCAGTATCATTACTGAAAGTCTGAATGATCTTTTTCCTCCCACCATTTCTCATTTGTGAAGACATTAGGGCTGACACAAAACGATTTTAACCTAACCGCTTTCTAGCTGAATAACTAAAAGGCTTTTTCATTGATTCTTTCGACAAATGCTGTCAATATATATATATATATATATATATATATATATATATATATATATATATATATATATATATATATATATATAATGAGATAACGATATATATTTGTATATATCAATATTGGCGAAAATGAATAACAAAGTGGAAAAAGATTTCTTGTGACACATTTCTTCCTTTAGGACTTCAGCAGACTAAATTTGTTATGCATGCGTACGAACGAGGGATGCTGGGAATTTTTTTTTTAATCTAACCGATTTCATTTAAATTCTTTTTCTTTCTGTTGCGGTCACTTTAGTTAGTAGATATTCCACATTGTGATAATAGAAGTTCTGCCATGAATTGTGAAATATTGTAAGAGCCAGGGCACAAATTTACTGCAGATGATCTTCCGACCAAGGAACTCCCTTGACATTTTCGCTGTAGTGAATTATTTCCTCCTTTGGCCAGAGTAGCATTTTGTTATGTTAAAATTCTGGTCAGTCTCGTTACGGTGGGCAGCCAACGCATGTGATGAATTGTTTTGTAAAATATCCCTTTTGTGATTATATAATCTTTTATTTAGATTCCTTCGGATTTCTCTTGTGTATTTTTGTGGTAATTATTACAAGCGATCGAATAAATTTCTCCCACAAGTTTTAGCTTATTGTTTAGTTTTTACTAAGACTTTTATTGTTTTAGATATATGTAGATGTGATAGATTTAGTTGGTTAGACGATATATTTTTTAATTCATTGGGTTTGTCAGCAGGGGCCATTTTTCTGTTTTGGAATATTTTATAAGACTTTTGTTTCGCATTGAATATAAAATAATTAAGGTGCCGAAGAAGCTAGAAAGTGTTTTCAATATATTTCTCCTCTTCGTTTAAATAATCCGGGCTGCATATTCTTAGTGATCTTAAGTAGTATCCGATGATTATATAGGATATTATTTTGTTATGATGAGAACAGAAATTAATTAGATTGATTTTTGTTTGATTTCCCTTGGACACCAAGTTTTAAACTTTTGTTAATGCGGTATTAATGATGCCATCCAAATATTTGCCCTCGTTGAAATTCACCAATTTCCTTACTGCCACGAACTTTCATTGCAAAATATAAGTCAACTATCGTTCAAAGATTAGAATAGCTTGATACTAACACGGTATTGTCTGAAAAAAAAGATACGTTATTACACAAGTCAAAATTGCTCTAATTAAGCGCGGCTAAAAACTAATCATAATATGGCAGTAGTATTCCATGCAAGAGCGAATGGTTGATTTATAGATTTGAAGAAGGACTCGGGCGAGAAAAACTTTCTGTCGCAACACAGGGAACCAACTTTCCTTGCAGTAGGTAAAGCTATTGATTCAATGTATTTGTTCCATCTTAGGTCAGCGGACAGTGTGAGACCAAGCAGT
This sequence comes from Acanthosepion esculentum, assembly GCA_964036315.1. NCBI lineage: Eukaryota > Metazoa > Mollusca > Cephalopoda > Sepiida > Sepiidae > Acanthosepion > Acanthosepion esculentum. The sequence continues at coordinate 129,431,019 of OZ038478.1, forward strand.
CGCAGAGAGGTGCTCTCGTGGAGTTGAGCATCAGACATTCTAATGGGAGGCAGGGAGGGTTCTCTGTGGTAGGTAAAAGAGAGTACTTTTGTTTTGAAGGCATTAAAGTTAACCAGCTATTTCTTGCTCCAGTCAACAACAGATTAGAAGTATTTTCGAGACCAACGGCCAGGTTAGTTTTGTCAGCGATACTGGATTTGCTATTGAGGCAGGAGTAAATAGTAGTGTCGTCTGCATAGATGCCTACTTGGGAACTGATAACTGGTTCTTATGGAATAGTTTAATAGAATTTTTACGTTATTTTTATTTCTATTATTGCTATTATTTTTATTGTTTTTCATTATTATTATTATTTTGTTGTTTTTTTTATTTTTCTAAGTTTATTTCTTTTTCTCAATTATGTGGTTAGGGGAATTATTGCTAATTAATCTCTTATTTTTTCTAAGTCCTGTAGAAATATTGTGCATATAGAAGATATTAAATGCCCTCTACTTATTAGATTATTTATAAGAGCCATCCCTGGCCTACTTAACTTCAACAAGTCTTGGTCTTTTTTTTTTAAGTTTTCATTATTGGAATCATCTTAAAAGAAAATCCTGTTACGTTTAGTCCACAAGTGAAATTAAGGGTGGAGTTATTTCTAATGTTGTTCTCACATTCTGTTGTGGATTCCGGGATTAAATCTGATATCAAATAATAACAAACGCCAAGAATGAATATAGGAAAATAAATGTATTAACGTAATAATACAAACTCGTAATGCAGGTTAGTAGTTCCAGGAATGCGGGGTTAGTAGACAAATATATATAGATAGTCTTTAATATCGACGTATCGCTGTATGACTTCTTACTGAGTCTACGTGCTCGTGACTGTGACTCTTGCCGCTACATTATTCTACTCTTCTACTAGACTACTTGACTGTTCGGGTATTCACTGGCAGTAGTATATGTATACCCTGGGTGAGTCAATTTATGCAAAAAGAGGAGACCCCTCAACACATCCTTTAATTTCGTTCTTGTTAGTCAATATAAATCTACCGTCAAATTAGCGTATGCAGATTGTTAGTTTTATTTTTAATATCATTTTCTAAAGCTGAATGTAAAATTATGATAGTTGGTACGTTAGGTGAACCCATGGCAAGCAGTGGATTTTCGAGAAAAAAGCTAATTATACAATTGATGTTTATTTCATAAATAAAGTGATTCATCAGGAATATTCATTGCGGTATCGTACCTGACAGATAATTTCACTTATGAAATAAACACGAATTGCAAATGTTTTAACAGAGAACGGAAAACGCGACACTGATATCCGAAAGTGCCTTGGGATAGCAAAAAAAAGCCTTCCAAAAGCTAAGCAAAGTATTAAGGAAAAACATTCATTAGAAACAAAGAAATGACCACTGAAATGTTAAATAATATCAATTCTCCCATATGGCAGATTAAGAAGAATAAAATTGTCTTTATGTTATCGCTCCTAAACCCTGTCCCGCCATCCATTTACTCAAGCTCGCTGGATAGGTTATGCGTTGTTTTCCACTTGCCTGTGCCGTGAATATCAAATTTTCTAAGCCTTCTTTCCTCCTTATGTGTCCAAGAAAATTCAACTGTCTCTTTCTGATGTTAAGTATAAGTTTTCCTTTTTGTCTCCATTTTGTCTTAAACTTCCTCGTTACTCACCTCGGTGGTATTCTCATGATCTTTCTGTAGAACTACATATCTGTTGCTTCAAGTCTCTTCTTCAACCGTGATGACATTGCCCAGCATTCATTACTGTAGAGGAGGATTTATATTACATAACAGTTCAGCACTCTTTTCTTTTTTTCTAACGAAATATTCCTGTTTCTTAATACGTTGCTTCGAATTCGGAAGGCATCATTCGTATTTCCCAATGTGCCTTCGGATTTGAGTGTCGCACTTTTCGCCCTGTTTTTAAACAATTCTCAGATATTTAAATTGACACTGCACAAATGTCTTTTTTTTAAATACCTCTGTCACAATATTATCCTTTCGGAATTTATACTGTCTGAAGTACCCCAGCTGTTATAGCCCTTTCCAGTATTAACGAGGCCTTCTTTCCTAGCTTTATCTTTGAAGTAGTGTGAAATGTCAGCATCTTGATTATGTCATTATTGTCACTTCGTTACATGATTTATCCATTTTAGTTGTTACAGCTGTTGAAATTCCTCAATCGATGTAGTTTCTGTTATTTGGTAAAGTCCTTTGTGATTCTGTAACGCCAATACCCCAAGGTTCAGAGAAGGAGAAGGTCCTCGCTGAGACCTAGACGTTTCACTCGCCAATTTAACCATCGATCTGAGAAAGCGATTATATACAGCTGAGATTTTAGATACTTCTGAACTAGTCTGGCGCCATGCATGGCATTCACATGAAAGTCTCGATCTGACAAGACTATTCCAGATTATGACACGTGTTTTTAGGTTACGGTTTTTGTATTGTAGCGCCTAGCGGTGTTGTGCCCAAATAGCTTTTGCTTCGTCTACATGCCTTTTTTCGAGATACCTCTAACGCTGAGTTGATAACACTTTTAATATAACTGTACTTGTCTTTTTTAAAATACATCTGTGACAATACTATACTTTCGGAATTCATACTGTAAGCAATGACGAATATGTTGGTTTTTAAATTTACAATCCTTGCTGGGGATAAACTCTGAAATGCATTGTAAATGACACACGGTATTAACTAGTTCCCCCGACTTGGACGAGATGTGACACAAGGTCTTTTTTAGGTGGGGGCCCGAGCGCGTACGCCCGGGACAAGGACAAAAAGTGCCCTCAGCTGCCGAGCACCGATCCCTCCGTCTGGTGAAATGCCTCGGGCAGCTGTTCCCCAGGGCTGGTCACCTCTCAGTATAATTTTCTCAGTTGCCTCTCTGTCCTTTGACAGAGAAGCCTCTGAGCGCACTCTGACCAAAGACAGAGACGCAACTGAGAGATGGTATGTATTGCGTTAGAAACTCCTCCAAGGAGGAATTTTCACGCTTGTAAATGACACACTGTCAAATAGAAAAGATGATGAACTAAATCTAGATGCAGTTTCTCATCATTCAACTTTGTTTCTGCTTTCCTTGGTTAACTCATGATTTATAGTTGGGAAATACTTAAGTATTTCCTGATATCAAGATGACAAAATAAACAATATTTTGTTGTGATTGTATGGTTTTAATTTTCGGAATGAAGCGACTTTTCAAAAGCCTGCTTTCTTGAGTAGAGCTGAAATGTGACACAAGGTCAGTTTAATAAGCATTTCCTTCAGGAAACAAGTCCCCCGTCAGAACTATTGCCCAGATAGCTTTTGCTTCGTCTGCATTCCTTTTTACGAGATACCTCTAACGCTGAGATGATAACACTTTTAATATAAATATTCTTTTATATATGTTAGTGTTAATGGTAATATTCTAACAGAAATATTCAACATTCATTTACCGAGCAGCCAGTACTTCTTTCGAATGAAATTTATAAAATCTTTCTCTTAAAAGAATCTTTCAGGAAAAAAAGGTTTCTCGAGTACCCCAGCTGTTATCAGTATTGACGAGGCTTTCTTTGCTAGCACACATTTTTATTGAAAATACTATTTCTGTAAATGCTATAAAGCAATAAAGTGTCGCTGCCGACACTTGAGTTTGAACATAGATCGCCAGTGAGCAAACACAGGCGATCCCATTATTGAATTAAGTAGACCACGTGACCATAGAGGAAACGCATATATAGGAAGTCGCGTGACGCCTAATTGATTGCATTTCTATTCTATCATCTATTACTATTCGGATCAACATTTCTAGTCTATCCTCTATTACTATACGGACCGCTATTCTCTACTCTATTCACTATACTATTTCTCTATACTGATCGCTATACAGCGGTGCCTTTTCGAGCGAGTATTATCGAGCAAGTACTATTAGTGCGTGTGATATTCGAAGGCGTCTGACACCAGTATTGTTCAACGGTGTTACTATAGTTGTATCTGCGATTACAAAGTCTCTACTACAATGAGCATTACGAAAGTGACAACGAGTATTCATTGACGCCACAAAAATGGCAACGAATGTTCGTTGACATCACAAAAGTAAATAATTTCAATCATTAATGAATAAGTAATTAAAATGTTAGTTAAATTTTATAATTGTTTTTCTTTTTTATCTTGGTATGTCTTCTTTGTCGTTCAATGCATGCAAAAATGCGAAAATATGAAATAAGCAAAACATTGTTTATTTTCATTGTCAGTCGGAGACATAAACCCAAAGGTTAAAATATCAAGGTAATATGTTGAAGAGATTATTGTTTTGATTAAAGGTTCTCCTGTTGTATAATGAAATATACTACTTATTGCGAGTGGAGCTGGTGGGTTTAGTTAACTGAAAACATACTGCAAGTTAAAATATTTTTAAACGCTTTCTACGTTTTCAGCAAAATGTACAACTTACCCGACTATTAGTCATTACACGTTTTCATCGGCCGATGCATCTCCACGGGTGGCCCAGGCTTGTTGGATGAATTTTTATTGAGTCATGATCTCTAGAATGGTTACCAAACAAGGCTATAGAACCCAGTCTGTCCTGCTATTTGACTGAATAGCTGGGTGGGGAGAGAAAAAGCTGTCTCAAAGCGCATAAGTGAATGTAGCGAAACAAAGCTGGAATTCTCATTCGGAGCCGTTATCCAGCAAATGATGTCATAGCACTTGTTCCACCTGGATTGGTATTTTTTCAATATGACCTTAATTACAACTACGAGAATACCACTGGTGATGTTTGCAATTTCATAAAACCAAAACAATTATTTAGTTACTTCAAGATGATTATTCACACATCATGTGCAGAATGAACACAGTTCATTATAAATAAATAAATATCTGGAATGTGGAGCTCCGCATGGGAAATTCCAGTCAAGGTCGTTATATTCACTTACGCGAAAATAGCTGACTCCCCTTAGTTATGGATTAAACAGTAAGACTTGTATCGGGAAATATTATTGCTATTCTCAAAAACTTGTTAATGCAATATTCACTTGAAAATAAAATATATTTCTTTTGACCACAAAATATGTTCCGGCTTTAAATAACCAATAAAGGGTTGATAAACCGTAAAAAACAATCTATAAGAAATATTCATATACTGGTGACAAATTATGGAATAAAAGTTACTCCTTACTGGGTCCAAAATATTACGACTAACTTTATGTAATATTCGAGTTAAAAATTCCATTTTGAATGTCATGGCTCGTCAGTTTATTTGGTTTCTTAGTCAATTTTTACGTTCAAGAAAAAAATCTATCGCAACTCCAACAGCTTGGTCTTCCAACATGGCCAATCCTTGACTTGAAAGACAATGTAAAGTTAGCAGAATGGTCATAAAATAACGCCGACTACTTTCGCGATTTTCTTCTTTATTTATACCATTTCGACAGCGTCACGACATTGCGGAAATATAACTTAAAAAAGAATGGTAATTTTGATACCTGTCAACATTTTCTGTTGTCTTCTTCCAATTTCTAAAACCTACTTTGATGAATGTTTTCCCTTGCATTTTTCTGCCAACTAATGTGCTTTCCCATTTGGATTCTTGCAAATGTAACAAGTCACAGGGTGATTTTGAACATTCTAATCTAGCCAAGGATATTTCACAAACCGATAGGTACCTCCTCTAATTTGCCGATACCTAAGGTTTAAAATTAATTTTTAAAAATTAAAAAGTCCTCGTGAAGCTTTCATTTTAACTCATCAAACATTTTTTAATAAAGAAAATTACATTGCGATTCCAATTAATCACTTATGAGGGCTAGAAATAGATGATTAGCGCCCTTTTTAGTCATCTGTGATCACAATGTAAATTTTCTTTGTTAAAAAATCTTCCCAAAAAATAATATACTTTCCTGAAACTTTACTTGGGGAATATTAGCTGATTTAATTAATGTGATTTGAAAAAAAGTTATTTACTTTATGTTTGAAATAACATTAAAACAGTGATTACGTACTTGTTACGTGATTGACAAGTACTGATATATATATATATATATATATATATATATATATATATATATATATATATATATATATATATATATATTTCTGAGATGAGGTATTATGTACACTATTTACATTATTCGAACTATTGTCGCCATATTTATTACAACGTTTTACGCTCCGGCCTTCTTCTGGTGGTTTGAATGTCGAACTGAACCCTTTATTTCACTCACTGGGGTAGACTCTTCTAGTTCCACATGCCATGTTTAATGGGTGTCAGTTATGAGTTATCTCCTGTTAATTCCCCTCTCCAAGTTCTCCACTGCCTTAACCAGGTATTGAACTCACACTTTTTGGGTCCTGTCACTGGAACTAACGAACGCCTTTATCCACTGTGCCGTGTGTCCTTGAGGACATCTGTTTATGAATTTCTGGGTATTATAAATCTAATGTCTTCAGAAATGATTTTTTAATAGTGCTCATATTGGAATCAGCACATATGCTAGGCCACAAAAATCTCCTGAGCCGACCAATCATAGAAATGAATAAAATATGGGAACTACTAATATGGAGTGCCAAGGAATAGCGATAATAACAACAAAAATTGCAATATGAGCTCTGGTAAAAATATGAATGACAATAGCAAAAATTGCAATATTACGTTGTAATAAATATGGCAACAAAGATGAGGACAATAGTCCGAATAATGTAAATAGTGCACTAATAAGGTATTGACAGGTTTATTTTTGTACTACGGAGACTTTATCTGTTAAAATATAATTTAAGAAATAACGGGCCAACGCTTTTTCATATAAAAAAGTACTCAATAATGTTAAAAACGTTAGAAAATATTTTATTTTAGGAATGTTGACTTTAAATTTACTGTAGATATCGATCTTACTTACTGATAATGTCGTCTATGGTCACCGATACTTTTAAAATGGGAACGTTCCATACACATAAAAGAATTAAAAATTATTCTAAAAATCTTAATGCATGATGCTTTGTATTAAGCTTTTCAATTTGTGAATATAGTTTTCACTTAATAACCTGTGGAGAAATTGACTGTTGGTCAGGTGGGAAAGAGAGCGGTGTTCTTTCTTTGGGTTGTTGAAATGCTTATTAACAGAAAACCTTATCTTCTGTACTAATCTTTTATAGTTGCAGTGATCGTGATCGTGACCGTGGTACCATAAGTTGTACAAAAGGAGAGGAAATCTCTCTCTTTTCTTTTTCTTTAAAGTGTTATCTTCCATATTATCAGACGGTTGTACGTCGCAGAAAGGTGGCAATATTTTTCGCATCTTAAGGTAAGCGCTACTGCTTCCTTTCACTCGGTCTAACCAGTATCTATTCGTTCAGAGCGATTTCTCGAAACCTTGCGAAAAATAACAACGTTAAATTGATATGGATAATAGCAAAGTGGGATAACGGAGAGGGATTTTTCACCTAAGGTCGAAAATTAAAAGTTGCCGTTGCACATCAGGAGGAGGATCTCTCCGGTCATTCTCTGCTCTACAAGAGAATATACTCGAGTACTTGACAGAGGTGGAGATCTGTGTTGATAACATTCAGCTCGTGTCTTCTGAGGAAAACTAGGACGGGATATCCACTGGTTTTCGAAGGGAGCTTGAAGATTTCGAGTTTAAGGTCTTCCCTGACGAAGCCACTTGTCTGATTTTGTCGTCTCCATGTTTCCCGGAAGTTGATAGAATTTCGCCCTCATTTGTGGTGAAACCAATGCAGATCCAGATTACTGGTCCTATGGTCAATGGTATGGAAATGGATGCTGGCTGTATGAGTTTCCGGAAATTTCTATCTCGTTTCGAACACTATGTGGCCAGCATAGCCAACGATACGGAGAGGCTAAACTTCTTAAAATGTCGCCCCTCTGGTAGAGCCTCACTGCTGATTAACCATCTCAGCATCTGCAACAATATCGGGGGGGGGCCTTACTTGATGAAGATGAAAACATTGACAATATTTTTCGGGATATACTAGATTTCTCCATTAAACGGGAGAAGCATTTTGCTACTCTGAATGAATTCATATCTAAGACTGCCTCTCTTCTAGCGGACATGGACAGCTTCTTCGGTTGTACCTTCTCCGATGACCGATAATGCGAAAGAGCTTTTCATCTGATCTCTCAGGATTGGGGACCATTTCCTTCCCCCAAAAGACCTTCAGTTAGGAAGAGGCTGGCGACCTGTTCCTTTTTAGTGATGCATCGCCGGTTGTATATAGGTTCGCTGCCTCTGTGGTGCAGAGCCGCCAATTTTGCCTGTTTTTTGCCAAGGTTAACGTGGCACCCTTGAAAAGAAAAACTCTTCCCACCGCTGACGTAAAAAAAGAAAATTTTTAACCAAAATTCCGAACGTGTTAGAAAAGATTAAAAATTTTAAAAAGAAAAATACCATCACGTTTCCTCTTAATAATAACATAAACCTTTTGACGATAAAACTGTTTTCATTATGTTTCAGGCTTTTTTTATTATGCTGTTTTTTTTTTCAGCGAAATAACGCAATACCTAACATTTAAAATGTTCCCTGAAGCTTTTATTTCAGTTTTCATTTCAAGCTAATAAATTAAATTTAATATTACCAATAAGCAAAAACTAGTTTAAATTGACTGAAAGGAGTTTTCGTTGTGAAATTGCTAAAATATTACCGCTGTCTTTAGCAATCCGTCATCACAATGTAATTCTCTTTATTAAAAATCCTCCAAAAATACAAGTCATATTGTTGACCTATGGAGCAGAAAAATAAGTCAGGTTTTAATTTAAAGCAACTACTTTTGAAAAAATAAATTAATATTTTCGTAAATTTTACGTCGAGTTATACGTATTTTCCGTTTTGGAGAACTAGTTGTAATGACCAATGTTTCATTCTAATTACTAATCATAATACATAGCAGTTAAAAATAAATTCGAAGTACACTAACATATTATTACACAGTAATGGCAGTATACACAGTGGATGAAAAGAAAAATGTTGTCCTCGTCTATGACAACACATGGCAGCATTCAGCAAGAATTACAAAGGAAAGACATTCTGGAACTCAGTTGGTCTCTTCTACCCTCATTTGATCCATTCGATTATTACCATTTCAGGTTTTTTTGTTTTTTGTTTGTTTTTTTGTTTTTGTTTTTTTGATAAAAAACAGATTCAATTGCTCGTGGAAAACTTTTCATCTCAAAATCTTCGGAAACTCCTACCACTCTTCGGTAAAGTCTTCGAGGCGTTAATCAACGCGGAAGTGGTTAAGCACCTTACTTTACATAATCTGCTCTCCGACAAGCAATATGGTTTCCGCTTTGCCCGATCTACCGCTGACGTGTTCATGGCCATAACTGAATTTGCATACCAAGCAGTTCATAATAATGGAGAAGTTCGGGCCGTGGCTCTAGACCTCTCTAAGCTTTTAAAAGGCTTTGACATGCTGGCCTTCTTCATAAGGGATATGGTATTACAGGACGATTATTTGACTTATTACAATAATTCCTGTCAAACCGTGAAATGAAGGTCATCCTAAACATGTTCTCCTCTGGTTCCTTTATAACGCACGCTCATGTTCCCTAAGGGTCCATCTTGGGCCCTACACTTTTCCTGATTTTCATCAATGACCTTCCCGATGTCATCAGTTCCCAAGTAGGCATCTACGCAACGACACTACTATTTACACCTGCCTCAATAGTAAATCTGGTATCGTTAACAAAACTAACCTGGCTGCTGATCTTGAAAAGGACATCCCATCTGTGGTTGACTGGGGCAGGGAGTGGCTTGTTAACTTTAATGCCTCCAAAACGAAACTGCTCTCCTTTAGCCACCACAGAGAACCCTCCCTGCCTCCCATCAGAATGGCTGATTCTTAACTCCTTGAGAGCGTCGCGATACGCTTGCTTGGTCTCACTCTGTCCACTGACTAGAGGTGAAATAAATGCATTGAATCAATAGCTTCATCTACCGCAAGAAAACTTGGTTCTCTGTGTAATGCCAGAAAGTTTTTTCGTCTGAGTCCATCCTTCAAATCTATGAATCAACCATCCGTCCTTGCATGGATATTTCTGGTGATCCCGCAGTTCTTCTCGAGATTCTCAACAAAAAAACAGAGACAAATATACAATGTGATAGGTCCTGATCTGGCATTCAGTCTACAGTCGCTTTCTCATCAGACGTGCTGTGGCTTCCCTCTGTCTCTTCTACAAGTATTTTCACGGCCATTGTACCGACGGGCTACTTTCGCTGGTTCCCAGACTGCATGAATTTAAGCGAGGTACTAGGTTGGCATCTTGGTCCCACCCTTTCACTGTCAAAACGGTTAAATGTAACCGTCTCTTCTACTCAAACAGCTTCTTCTCTTGCACTTCCCGTCTGTAGAACTCCCTCCACCTTGCTTGCTTCTCCGATGACTATGATCTTCAAATGTTCAAGTGTAATGTCAATCGACATCTGACACCCTGAGCTTGTTCCCGTCCTTCTCTGTATCCTTTCCTCAAACACGCCTCTTTACTCTTGTTCGCAATCCTCTGTAACCCCTTTCGTGCTACTGGCACTCCCGTCTTGTTTGGGGTTAATTGCTTTTTAAAAAAATTATATTTAAAAGATATCGAAGAGCTGCCTGATAAGTGGTAAAAAGTCATAGCAAATAAGGGTGTATATGTAATTGCAAAAATGTCATTGTAGATCGTGTTGAAGAATAAAGATGAGAAACACAAACGGAAATAATTTATGACTCAACCTAATACATTATTTTATAAGAGTAAATTTTTCTTCTTGCGATTAAAATAGCTGATATTTTAGAGAACATTTTCATTTATTTATCAACGAAATGACAATCATATTTTAATCAATATACTTAATGCAAATCATGCAATATGTAAATATGTATTTTTAATATTTTTTTTAATTTAATATAATTTTAATTTAATATTTTAATATCTGAAGTAAAGATCACGTAGTACAGAATCTTGTTGGTATTTTTATTTACTTTAAAAAGAAGTGACATTTTGAATTGCATTTTAGTTTATTTAATATAACTCAGTATACTTAAATATCTTATTTTCATTAATTTAATATACCTTAACTAAAAAAATCATATTTTTAGTAAATTAATTTCAACTACATCAAAAGAAAAGCCATGCAAAACAGTAAAACACCTTTCAAATATTAGTAATGTTTTCATCGAAAATTGTTAAATCTTAATTCAAATTAGTTTAATTTATTAAAATACTGACTCCAATTTTTAATTAAATAAATGAAAATACTACTTGTTTTATGTAAAAAAAAAAAGAGAAAACAGCAATTTTAAACATCATTTATGTTTTCCTCGGTACTAACGTTTCCTTTCTTTTTTTCTTTTTTCTTTTTCCTTCTTTGAGAACTTTGAATATTAAGTCTTTGGTGATTTTTCAGGTTCGAACTAGAGTTTCACGTAATTTTTAATCGCGTTTCACAGACGTTGGAGTGTTTTCTTCTACAAGAACTCGATGTTGGTACTTTAAGTAAAAACTTTGTATTTATAGTCCATATTCCCTATCCAAGGCCACTCCGACTCATATCCTTCTCTTCTATCCATCTACCCTCCATATGGGATGGTGTAGTAAATGCACAAGCATCTCCCTTTAACCTCTCCTTCCAATGTGTCTTTTAGACCTCTAGCTCACGACCGATCTATACATACATAACTCGCGTCGTGGCTCCCAGCTTGGCTCTCCAGTTGGGTTTCCATGCCCGTTGTTGCTTGTTTTATTTTTGTTTGCTGTTTGTTTCTGTTATTTTTTTATTTTTTTTGTTTTTTATTAGAGTAGATAGGCTTTCCTATCGCCCAGTAAAAAAAAAACACTTTTCTTGAACAGAAGTAGAGACTCATTCCTTGTTTCCAGTTTAGGAATGGGTTTCCGGATCCTTTCCTTTTCTCTGGCCTTAACAGTACCGCTGTCGTGAACCCCTTGTGATATGTGCGGTTTGTGGCAACGTCTCTTCATACTGAGGGTACCATGTTGGCTGTTTTCTGGTTGCTGTTCCCGCTGGTAGTTTGGAGCTCAACTCTTGTGTAGCGTCTTGAGAGTCTGCTCTGATCAATAGTTGCAAAATATCGGGGTTCTTACAGTGCCATATCGCGTATGGATGGGTGTCCCTGCATGCACCTCCGGTGGGCAACCTCGAGGCCGCATTATGTTGCAGTCTGCGCCAGTTACTTTCTGCTCATGCCACATTTGATGACCAACTGCTACTAATACATTAGGTCTTTTCCTTAACAACATAACTCACCATGACTATAAGCAACGAAATTTATAAACCTAAACTAGTTAAAAAAAATTACCTAAGCCCATTAACATTTCCTTCTCCAATATTTATGGTATTCGGACCAAATTCTGCAGTGTGGAATCGTTCCTCTTTGAAAAGTCTCCTAATATACTAGCTCTCTGCGAGACTAACCTTCCCTGGCTCTGATTTCTCGATTTCTCTACCTTCCTCTCCTTAGAAAGGACTCTAAAATCCACATGCATGGCCTGGGAGTTTATGTCCGCGATCATATCCCGCTGGTTAAGGAGCTCTCTCTGGATCTCCATACCATTTGTATCTATGTCTCTGTCTATCTATCCTCAATTCAGTAAGCTATCTCTACTTTTTCTACCGATCCCCTTCCTCTCAAGATAGTTGTGTACTCGATAGCATTTCTGATAATATAGACAAAGCCATCTCTTTACATGCGTTTGCAAACATATTCGTGTTCGGTGATTTTAACGCCCACCATACCATGTGGCTTAAACATTGTGTAACTGACTTCGCTGGCATTCAAACCCTTAATTTTTCAATCTCTCAATCCCCTACGCAAGTGGTTAACTTTCCTATGCGTTTCCCCAGTAACCAGGACGGCAGCGCTTCCCTTCTCGTTCTCTGTTTTACCTTCATCCCTGTCTCAGATCACGCAGTAGTGTCAGTTAACATCTCCTTCAACTTCTCCCGCCATGAACCTCCTACTAACAGAATACTTTTCTGTTATCAACGCGCAGTCTGGGACTCATTCCATGATTTCTATCGCGACGTCCCTTCGAATGTGTTTTTTAATCATCCCGTACGAAAAAAGCGACATCGAGGCTTTCTTCCCTGATAGAAAATACCAAGTTGAATCGCCCACATCTGCTTGGTTCTCAACTGCTTGTTCAGCTGCTATATCCCATAGGAATCACTTCTTTCGTCCATTGGTAAGGAGGAAGTTCCATTCAAATAGCTAGAAATGTGGCAATGTGGAACGTACTCATGAGGGGATGCTTCCCAAACCGCTACAAAAACTTCAAGTCGAAGGCCAACTGTTATCTATCCTACATATGCTCATAATATGCAACCCTCGATCTCTCCATATACGCCCTTAAAATATCCGCATTCAGTAACCCTCTACCTTGAGTGTCACTTAGGCCTTG
>OZ038478.1:129449425-129596925 GCA_964036315.1 Acanthosepion esculentum
CATCCAAGTTACTGTCCTTGGGGAGAGAAGAAGAGGATTCATACCATCCCCAAGGGTATTATCACGTAAGATTTATTCCCGCAGTTGGTTGCCATTTCTTTGTGCGGTAGACCAGTTACTATCCATGGCTATAGAACTCGGTCTGTCCTGCTATTTACCCATAGCTGGGAGGAAAAGATGATTCATACCCTTGCCAAAGGTATTAGCACATAAGTGATTGTAATGGATTCGACTGGAATTCGAACTCGGCACATATACAAGGAATCATTCAGTTATGTGCCATGCGTGATACACGCTTAGACAATCATGTATCTTTCGATACATGACTGACGAGGCAGATTTTTTCCGCAGTAGGTTGACAATTCTTTCTGCGATAGACCAGTTGCCATCCAAGGCTATAGAACCCAGTCTGTCCTGCTATTTACCCATAGCTGGGAGGAGGAGAAGAGGATTCATACCTTTCCCAAGGGCTTATCACGTAAGTGAATGTCATGGATTCGACTAGAATTCGAACCCGATTCATCAGTCCGAGCCGCTATCCATTACTCCACCGTGACTGATCATTAAGACACGTTGAGGCACCCATATGAGTTGATTAGTTTCGTGTATACAGAGGTTTGGTGTCTTGTATGAGGATGTCTTCCCCTTCAGTGCCAGAGATCAGTGTTCGAACACAGATAAAAAGCTACGATTTCTTATACCCACATTTCAAGACAGGAGGCCGTTTTCTTCATGGAACGTTTGGTGCTATTTTTTTTCTTCTTATTTGAACTTGTGCCAAATAAAGTTAGTCTAGCACATCTCGAATGTAAACTTGATAAACAACGCAATGCTAAATCTTAGGAAATAACCAATGTGGTGGCAGCAGAAATGGTGGTAGCAATAGTAGTAGTGATAGTTGTGGTGGTGGTGGTTATTACAGTAATATTAGCCGGAGGAGTGGGTTACTTCATACAAATTTCATTAGGAAAGGCATGAATCAAACTTACCCCGTGCTGTCCCATCACAAAACATCTTAACAAAATTTTCTCTCACTAGCATGTCACATAACTGATAAAGAAAAGAGTACTTAGGGAAAATCACGCTCTCACAAGCAACTTACAAAAAGCTGTTACTCCCTTACTTAACCTTGACAAACGCCAATAATGTACTAATCGTGGCGATGGTGTTGACAATAGCAGTCGTGGTTGTTGTCTTTAATAGTCGCCTTGATCGTATTAATGGTTAGTAGTAGTAGTAGTAGTAGTAGTAGTAGTAGTAGTAGTAGTAGTAGCGGTGGTTTGGTAGTTGAAGGAGTTGATAGTCATAGCTGCACCCGTGACAGTGGTAGGAGCAATGTCGTAATATCAATTTTCGGCCTCCTTCTTCTTCTTCTTCTTCTTCTTCTTCTTCTCCTTCTCTCTCTCTCATACCTTTCCTTTCTTTCTTTGCCTACTTATATTTTTTTAAACAATTTATAAAATGCATGGAAAACATACATCTACAAAAAAAAAAAACAACCTACATAACCAATCTGCCCTCTGAATTAATGGTGCCGATGAAGATAAAAACATTGATGGTTGAACAATGTAAAGTAGACAGGGAGCAATTTATTGTGAAAAAGAAGATAAAAATAATTACTGATGTGAAAACCTGCTAAAAAGTCACTAAAATTAGAATACTGAAGAGAGTGCTAGAACATTTAGGAGCCTTGCTGTCACTTGATCTCCATCGAATTACATTTACTACTGATACGAAAACTCAGTCAGCACAAATAATAAAAATTACTAAAATTAAAAAATTGTACTGAATTATTGTAGAGACATGGCGTCACTTGAACTCCTTTTATAAAAAAAACAATTTGTACAAAAAAAAATAATTTTCTTATCTTTATTTCCAAATCTGTTAAATGTTCGATATAAGACAAATTAGCCACTAAATTTGCTGACAGAACTTTCAATCCATATTTTTTTTTATGATAAATGAACAGGTAGGTATTAAAAAAAATGTAGATTAATCATTTAGTCGCGTTTTGGAACCCTCTCTCTGCAGCAGTCGTTGCAATCAGATATAGCAACTCGTTATGACTGCTAGTTTGATCCCCTCACTATTTACTAAACATTTTTTCACCTTGTCCCAGAAGAAGATAAATAGGAAGCTAGGAGTCGGTTTCCTTCGTTTTCATAGCGCTGCTGCAAGATTTCGTGTCCTTTTCAATGGTCAAAATCCGCTTAAATTCTTGTCTGAATTCGGAATTACAAATTCCATAAACAATTGGATTCAAAGAACAATTTAAAACCCACAATCGATAAAGAATCATTATGAACGCATAGAGTTCATCCGAGTAATTCGGCTGGGCCATGTTAATTATAAAATTTGGAAGAAAGCTGATTACAAAAAGAGCAGTGATACTAAAAACTGTCATATTTACTTGGGACGAATTGCGTTTTACTTTCTGAACCGTGTGATCTGATTCGTCATTCGATTGCTTGCGTCTTCGGGCTTCGAGCTGTTGAAAATGCAGCCTGGCCCGTTTCCAAATAAAGAAATACAAGACAAAGGTAACGAAAAGACAGAACACGAAACACGAGAATATAAACAAATAATAATATTTCCAGTAACCGGGAAAAGTGGGTAAACACGGGTAGACAACACAGTCATTAATCAGCGTGTTTTCCCTCTGGAAACCTATGCCCACAGGCAGAGCAAGGAGTAACGAGATCAGGGTAAGACCGACTACAATCCACTTCGCGTGGAGGGGTAACATCTGGCGGGCCAAAGGGCGACACGTACGGTTGAACCTTTCTACGGCGATGGCAAAAAGAGACAAAACGGAAGCGATACAACTGAAGTAGATGGCGAGATGTTGTGATTTGCAAAGGAAGTCCGAAGGATACATGAGTGACAAAATTAAATCGATCATCTCGAGCGGCATGCCTAGACAACAACCGACCATATCGATGAATCCCAGGTAAAGGATAAATATTTTTAGCGTGGAAATCTTCATCCGGAATAAGTAAATAAAGAGGACCAGTGAATTACCCACAATTCCGAGCAGCATGAAAAATGTAATGAAAATCACGACTGGCTTGTTATACTCGAACATAACAGTATTCAAATCTTCTAATGTATCGTTACAAGAATTATTCATCGTTGTTTTTTATGGTCTGAAGATAATTAATTTTAAGTTAATATTTATAGTTTTTTTTTTTTGGTGGGGGGGGGGTAATACAAAAACAGTTAATCGGTACTTTTAGTATTTTAAATTTAAACAATCCTTAATTTAAAAGAAAAACAAAACTTGATCTAGCCGTTGATTTTCTTCTTTTTTCTTTTTTTTACCTCAGCCGTTTTTCTTTTCTTCCCTCTAAAGTCATTGCCGGATTAACTTTGGTTGTTCCTGTCCAAGAAAAAACATCTTGTAGCAGATTCGGGTTTATTAATCATTTGTTATCCAGATATTTTGGTAAATCAGGATTCTTTAATCAACATGTATTCATCCAACATGCCGAACTTTAGAAAGAAATCATCCCAATCAAATGAAGGTGATCAATAAAATCATCGATTAAAAATAATCGAATCGTCTTTTCAAATACTGTTAAAGTCCCAAGTTGCTTTATTTGTAGTTTATTTTGTTTTCAGATCTTGTGGTGTCGAATCAAGTATTTAAATCCAGGAGTAAAGACATCCAGATGAATCTTTGGAAGATAAACAAACATTTTTATTCAATCCAATTTTCAGAATTCTTCCCTTATTGTCAATTCAAAGAGTTCATTCCGTTTTTCGCTTAAATATTTCTCTCATCGAACGGAATGTTCAAATTTTAAATTGCGTATTTGGATTATTCTTCTAATCAATGTTAGCCCTTCGACGATTAGTAACAAATCTGGATACATCTGAATTTTGACGACGTTCTTCGACCAAATTAGGACAAGAAATTTGTTTTCTTCCTTTCTCTGCTCTTATTTATGATAAAAATCTATCGACAAATCCATTTGTAGTGTCAATTGTAACGAAGCTTTCGTTTATGTTAGCTGCTCCTGCTTTGTTCCGATAAATAAACATCTATATCACATGTGTTTCTCGATCGGAAACTGAAAACTTACTTGCATACCAAAATCTATTTAAAGTTATTTGATGTCCACTCAAATTTTCTAAAATATCCTGTTTCGAAATAAATATACTCGTTTTACTTATCCTATTTAACATATATCCTGTTGGCCAAACCATAATTCACGACATTGTTCCTGATATCGTCAGCATTATGTGTGTTAATAGACTATTAAATAGTATTAGTATATTTTTTATAGATATATCTCCATTTTGTTTCACTCTTGAATAAATATTTTGGACTGATAATAGCTTGATTAATTCATTCATTCATTCATCGTTCATATAGCATCACGATAATAACTTCAAGAATTAGTTTCGCATTCATTTCTTGGTAAAGTTCTTAAATAATACATACTTTAATCATTTCACTCCAAACAATGCGATAATGCCACTAGAAAGCAAAGGGTTACAGATAATGAAAGAGACATTGCCACTAGAAAGCAAAAGAAAGAGATTATCGCCATTAACCGCTCCTTAGATAAACAATCTTGACCTTTCACAACCCCTGATCACGCTGATTTAAGTCAAGCAGCTTGCGAGAAACTGACGACCGGCCAACATTGTTGACTCTAAAACACTACCTATTGAGCATCGGATTAAGCAGTGCTTCTCAACATTCTCTAGCTAGGGAGTACTCGAGAAAATTGTTTTACATATTATTAGCTCCTTTTTTACGTCCAAATCACTCGCTGAATGATCGCCTTTTGGCTGAGATTCGATCACTAATACAGGCCGGACGCAGGGATTCGTCCCTGCGCTGGTAGTATCGCGGCTACGTCTAACTAGCTATGACCAGCTTGGACAAGCTATGACCAGCTCTGACCAGCTTGGACAAGCTAAGTCCAGCTAAAGACCAGCGACCCGTGTGACAACACTCGGGTCAAACCCCGCTCCCTTCCCACATTAAACCCCGACCTTGTGTCACAACCTGGCCCTGTGGGAGGTCAAGTAAATCCACGGCCTTTTGGCTAAGATTGATCGCTTCTCGGCCTTTTGGCTAAGATCAAAGTGTAGTATCTGTTCGCAGATTACTCGCTGAATGATCGCCTTTAGGCCGGGAGCGATCACTGATACAGGCCGGTCGCAGGGATTCGTCCCTGCGCTGGTAGTATCGGGGGCTACGTCTGACTAGCTATGACAAGCTAAGACCAGCCATGACCAGCTATGACTAGCTAAGACCAGCTCTGACCAGCTTGGACAAGCTAAGACCAGCTAAAGCACTGCGGCCCGGGTGAAAGCTCGGGTCCACTCCCCCTCCCGTCCCACGTTAAACCCCGACCTTGTGTCACAACCTGACCGTGTGGGAGGTCAAGTAAATCCACGGCCTTTTGGCTAAGATCAAAGTGTAGTATCTGTTCGCAGATTACTCGCTGAATGATCGCCTTTAGGCCGGGAGCGATCACTGATACAGGCCGGTCGCAGGGATTCGTCCCTGCGCTGGTAGTATCGGGGGCTACGTCTGACTAGCTATGACAAGCTAAGACCAGCCATGACCAGCTATGACTAGCTAAGACCAGCTCTGACCAGCTTGGACAAGCTAAGACCAGCTAAAGCACTGCGGCCCGGGTGAAAGCTCGGGTCCACTCCCCCTCCCGTCCCACGTTAAACCCCGACCTTGTGTCACAACCTGACCGTGTGGGAGGTCAAGTAAATCCACGGCCTTTTGGCTAAGATCAAAGTGTAGTATCTGTTCTCAGATTACTCGCTGAATGATCGCCTTTAGGCTGGGAGCGGTCACCGATACAGGCCGGTCGCAGGGATTCGTCCCTGCGCTGGTAGTATCACAGCTAGATTAGCTAAAGCCAAAGCTCAAGACCAGCTTGGACAAGCTATGACCAGCTAAAGCCAAAGCACTGCGGCCCGGGTGAAAACTCGGGTCCACTCCCCCTCCCGTCCCACGTTAAACCCCGACCTTGTGTCACAACCTGACCGTGTGGGAGGTCAAGTAAATCCCCGGCCTTTAGGCTAAGATCAAAGTGTAGTATCTGTTCGCAGATTACTCGCTGAATGATCGCCTTTAGGCCGGGATCGATCACTGATACAGGCCGGTCGCAGGGATTCGTCCCTGCGCTGGTAGTATCGTGGCTACGTCTGACTAGCTATGACCAGCTCTGACCAGCTTGGACAAGCTATGACCACCCAAGACCAGCTATGACTAGCTAAAGCCAAAGCACTGCGACCCGGGTGAGAGCTCGGGTCCATTCCCCCTCCCTTCCCACGTTAAACTCCGACCTTGTGTCACAACCTGGCCCTGTGGGAGGTCAAGTAAATCCCGTGTAGTATCTGTTCGCAGATTACTCACTGAATGATCGCCTATGGGGCCGGGATTCCTACTCCGATACAGGCCGGCGGCAGGGATTCGTCCCTGCGCTGGTAGTATCGTGGCTACGTCTGACTAGCTATGACCAGCTCTGACCAGCTTGGACAAGCTATGACCAGCCAAGACCAGCTATGACTAGCTAAAGCCAAAGCACTGCGACCCGGGTGAAAACTCGGGTCCATTCCCCCTCCCTTCCCACGTTAAACTCCGACCTTGTGTCACAACCTGGCCCTGTGGGAGGTCAAGTAAATCCCGTGTAGTATCTGTTCGCAGATTACTCGCTGTATGATCGCCTTTAGGCCGGGAGCGATCACTGATACAGGCCGGTCGCAGGGATTCGTCCCTGCGCTGGTAGTATCGGGGCTACGTCTGACTAGCTATGACCAGCTCTGACCAGCTTGGACAAGCTACGACCAGCCATGACCAGCTATGACTAGCTAAGACCAGCTCTGACCAGCTTGGACAAGCTAAGACCAGCTAAAGCACTGCGGCCCGGGTGAAAACTCGGGTCCACTCCCCCTCCCGTCCCACGTTAAACCCCGACCTTGTGTCACAACCTGACCGTGTGGTAGGTCAAGTAAATCCACGGCCTCTTGGCTAAGATCACGGTGTAGTATCTGTTCTCAGATTACTCTCTGGACGATCGCCTATGGACTGAGATTCGATCTCTGATACAGGCCGGTCGCAGGGATTCGTCCCTGCGCTCGTAGTATCGCAGCTAAGACTAGCTATGACCAGCTAAAGACCAGCTAAAGCCAAAGCACTGCGGCCCGGGTGAAAACTCGGGTCCACTCCCCTTCCCTCCCCACGTTAAAAACCGACCTTGTGTCACAACCTGGCCCTGTGGGAGGTCAAGTAGATCCCGATCACGGTGTAGTATCTGTTCTCAGATTACTCGCTGAATGGTCGCCTTTTGGCTGAGATTAATCGCTGATGCAGGCCGGTTGCAGGGATCCGTCCCTGCGCTGGTAGTATCGCCGCTGCGTCTTTAGCTATGACCAGTTTTGACCAGCTCGGACAAGCTAAGACCAGTTATGACCAGTGGCCTGGGTGGAAACGCTCGGGCCTATCTCCACTCCCCTTTCCCACATTAAACCCCGACCTTGTGTCACATCTTGACCCTGTGGGAGGTCAGGTAAACATTATCGCTTCTCGGCCTTTTGGCTAAGATCAAAGTGTAGTATCTGTTCTCAGATTACTCGCTGAATGATCGCCTTTAGGCTGGGAGCGATCACTGATACAGGCCGGTCGCAGGGATTCGTCCCTGCGCTGGTAGTATCATAGCTAGATTAGCTAAAGCCAAAGCTAAAGACCAGCTTGGACAAGCTATGACCAGCTAAAGCCAAAGCACTGCGGCCCGGGTGAAAACTCGGGTCCACTCCCCCTCCCGTCCCACGTTAAACCCCGACCTTGTGTCACAACCTGACCGTGTGGGAGGTCAAGTAAATCCCCGGCCTTTTGGCTAAGATCACGGTGTAGTATCTGTTCTCAGATTACTCGCTGAATGATCGCCTTTTTGCTGAGATTCGATCTCTGATACAGGCCGGTCGCAGGGATTCGTCCCTGCACTGGTAGTATCGCGGCTACGTCTAGCTATGACCAGCTTGGACAACCTATGACCAGCTAAGACCAGCTATGACCAGCTATGACTAGCTATGACCAACTCTGACTTTGGTTGGGATATCTCCGATATAACCCCACCACCCTTTTGAGTACCCGTGACATCTTCCCCGTGTCCGAGTACCCGCTCGGAGTACCCTGCCCCACCCTCACCAGCAGGTGCGGATGCATCTGCGCCCTTGCATCCCGAAGAGGCAACCTGCGTCAAGCAGCTGCCTCCCAGAGATGCAACCTGCGAGAAGAAAATTCCCCCCAAAGATGCGACCTGCGACAACCAGCTGCCTCCCAAAGAGGCAGACAGCACGCAACAACAGCCTCCCATGGAGGCATCCAGCACGGGCCAGCTGCCACCCAAAGAAGCAGTGAATAAGTCTGTGGTCGAGGCACCACCCTCCAAATGGAAGTCACCGCCAATTCCTGGGTTCAACCATCAGGAATTTCTTAAAAGGGCAGATGGGTTCACCCATCTCCTTAAGAAAGGCGGGCTGATTTCGGATCCGGTGGAGGTCGAGAAGTTTTCAAAAAGGACAATATGAATTTTCGTGGTAGACAAAAGTACCAGGAGGATTTGTCGAGCCACGAAGGACATTGTCTTTAAGTCCCTGACGTCTCTGGGGTTTGCGCCTCAGCAGATCGTTCGGGGAACCAAGCCATATATGTGGGATGTGTTGCTGCCCTCGCCTGAAGATTGCATCTCCATGCTGAACAGAGACCTCATAACGAGGGATCTCATCCCCCGGACGGAGTATAGGGGCAGAAAACGGACCAGGGTTACGGTATACGTGGTCCCCGCACAGGTGAAGGGCGAGGCGCTGGCTGCTTACTTTAAGCAGTTTGGTGAGATCCTCAGCATCTCCTCGGATGTCAGGCTGGGCGCGTGGAGCTTCGCCATCATGCTGTGCCAGGAGGCCTTTGACGACATTCCCAGCATGTTGGACGTCGACGGCAGAATGCTGCCTGTTATTGTAACAGGTAGGAAACCGACATGCTGGAAGTGTCGCCAACCCGGCCATATGTCTTCTGCATGTGCGGGTGGACATGCCTCAGACCGCCAGCCGAACCCCGACAAAGATTGCCCCGAGACTTCGAAGGTGACGAAAAGCATGGCCTCTGTCCCCGTTTCCCCCTTCATTACATCTGGTGAAGGGGATTGGAAGGTTGTTGGCGGGGGGAAGAGGAAGGCGGTGGCTGCAGCGAGTCCGAACGTCAGCGTTTCAAATCCTGACGGCAGTGAGGGTGATGCCTCGGCCCCAGCTTACAGGACGAGTCATTCTCCGTCCAATAAAATGGTCCTGCGGGTCAGGGAGGTGAAGGCTGATTTGGAGAAGCAGCTGGCCCAAAAGACACCAGCACCGAGTCCGACGACGCCAACACCAGCACCGAGACCAACGACACCGAGACCAGCACCGAGACCAACGACACCGGCACTACCAAGACCACAAGAATCTTCACTACCAAAGACTGTTAGCCCCTCATCCTCTGCCCCGTCTTCCCCGACCAAACTAAAGACTCTGCTCCCGCCTGCAAGAGCCCGCTCGAGCTCCCCGCTGAAGAGGGACAAAACCCCGGTGGTACACAAAGGTGAAACCCCTACAAAAAAGACTATGCTGCACCGGGGAAGAGACTGATGAGTCCCACGGAGGATGTCGACGGCAAGAGGCGGAAGGCAAAACTACCTTACAGCACGGGGAAGAACGTCTGCCGGGTGACCGCCGAGAGAACGGAGAGGGCCAAGACGTTTGGCAGGAGGATTGCGGGTCTGAGAGCCCTTCTCTCCATGAAGAATTGTGGGGAGAGGGATCTTGAGGATCCCGTGAACTTCCCAAACGCAAAGATAGTCCTCACCGTCGTGCGAGTCGGTACGGGATCACGGCAGGCGTGGGGCATGATAGAAGAGGCCAAAAAAGCGACACACCAATCATCACCACGGACAATGAAAAAAATTCACAATTGAAACAATTCTGTTCCGGGAGGGTCCCGGGTTTGGTACACCCATCCCTTTATAGGGCTCTGAAACTAACCTTTCCCTGGGATGTCGGTGGTATATCCCAAGACGGCTCCATCAAGACTGAGACGGGCACTGGATCCATGGGAGAAGCCGTTGGCATCCCAAGTCAGACGATGTTTCAAGGCGAGGCTCAACCATAAGGTAAGTGTCTTTCAATGGCTCTTTGATTAGCTACGGTGAATGGCCGAGGCCTGAGGTCAGAGTCTCGTAGGGCGAGACTTATACGCGAGCTTCAGCGCCTCGGCGTGAATGTGTGTTGTGTGCAAGAAACCCATCTTATTGCTAGCGACTATGAAGATGTGCTGTCGGAGAGGTTCCGCCTCTACTCAGCGTTTTTTGATAGCCACTCCAGAGGGATCTCTTGGCTAGTCAGCAGGTCCTTGTCGGCGACGTGTAACCTTGTGTTCTCGGATCTGGAGGGCAGGCTTTGCGTCCTGGATGTCACCATAAAAGAAAAGTCTCTTCGCATCATCGGGGTTTATGCGCCCAACGACCAGACGGAGCGGGCTGCCTTTTTTCAGCGGATCGAGCCGTTCTTGACGATGTCTCGCCAGGTAGTTTTAGCGGGTGATTGGAACGCCGTCCTTGATACCGATTTAGATCGTAGCGGGGAGAGATCGGGTACTTACAGCCCAAATGTCAAACCATTTCGTGAATTTATCGACAGATTTGATTTAGTCGATAAGTTCAGAAATGAGCATCCTGGGGAGGCAGCATGGACTTGGACCAATAGGGGCGGCCCGGATACGGTAGTTCGTTCGAGCTATATCGACCGGGTTTTAGCGAGGAGAGTCGACGTAGGGCTCTTAGGGTGTCCAAGTTTCCATTCGATAGTTTTCTCGGAACATCGGCTCGTCCGGGTGCGAGTAAACTTAGATAAGCCTAAGCCTAGATGGAACGGTTACTGGAAGTTCAACACGTCTCTGCTCGAGTTGAAAGATTTCCATGACCAGTTAGTACTAACCATACAGAGGGAAATGACGTGGAGTGTGGTTGGAAATAAGTGGTGGGGCCATCTTAAGTCAGTCATTAGGTCGTTTGCAGCTGAAGCTAGATTAGAGGGCGCCGTCCAATCGAGAGTTAGTGTGGAGGTCGCAGTAGCTAGGGCCGAGCTGGCCTCCTCGCTTATCAAGAAGGACCAAGCTCTGGTAGTTAGGTCTAGACTAAAGAGAATGTCTGCCGAGGCGACGAACATGGCCGCTGAACTGCGGCAGGAGGAGTTGCGCAGCGCTTCGGATTTATATCTCCCCAGTGTCACGGCACCGGACGGACGACAAGCGACCACAAACGGAGGCATCTGCGAGGCCTTCCGGTCTTATATCCGGGACCTCTTCACCGGGGAACCCGGACTGAGTTCTGCTCAGTTCGACGCCTATCTGGCCGACTGTCCTCGTCTCGAGCTGGTCGAAGCGGATATGTGCGAGGGGGCCATAACGGAGGAGGAAGTCTGGGATGCGCTTAAGCTGGCCTGTCGAGACAAGACCCCGGGAATAGATGGACTTCCCTACGAGTTGTACTTGAGGCTGTCGCCCGTTTTTGTACCCCTGCTGACACTGATGTTTAACCACTGGCTGAAGAATGGGAATATACCCCAACGCTTCACCAGGGGCGTCATCAAGTTGTTATGCAAGAACAAAAACGGAGTGGATGGGATAGATAATTTCCACCCCTTGACTATGCTAAATGCAGATGTCAAGGTTTTGGCGATGGTCTTGGCCAACCGTTTGCAGCTTGTCCTGTCTAGCCTGATTGGCCCCGAACAGACTTGTGCTGTGAAGGGCAAAATTATTCAGGACAACCTTCACATGATACCCCAGATCATAGAAAAAGTCGACGGAGAAACCGCGCTGATCAATTTGGATCAGTCCAAGGCATTCGATAGGGTGGACCATCGCTTCCCCGAGGCTGTTCTCGCATCTGCCGGCTTTGGGTCGCACTTTCGCTCCTGGATCCGGCTCTTGTACAAGTCCCCTGGAGCTCTGGTCGAGGTAAACGGGGTGAGGTCGGAGCCTTTCACTTTGTCTCGCTCTATTCGTCAAGGTTGTCCACTTTCGCCTATGCTCTATGTCCTTGCGTGGAGCTCTTCCTACGCAAGTTAAAGGCGAATCCGGTCCTTCGCGGAATCTCGGTGCCTGGCGCCACCAACGCTGCCAGGTGCTCCGCCTATGCCAATGACGTGTCGGTGTTTGTTAAAAACACCACCGAAATCCACGAGGTTGGCAAGGGGATTAGCAGGTATGAGACGGTAGCGGGGGCCAAGATCAATCGCGATAAGTCTGTCGGCTTGCGGTTGGGCTAGTGGGAGGGTGTTCCTCTCCCCGGGTCATTCATCTGGACGGACGGCCCCGTCAAGATACTCGGTATCTGGTTCGGGCCCGGACTTCAGCTGGACACCAACTGGTCGGAGGTTCGGAAGAGGGTCGAGGAAGCAGTTCGCCTGTGGACTCGAAGGAATCTATCCTTGAAGGGGAGGGCGGAAGTGTACATTTCGCACATCTACCCGATTCTCCTTTACCGTCTCTCCGTTCTGCCACTCCCATCCACCGAACTAGACGTTCTCGTTAGAGTCCTTTTCGATTTCCTTTGGAGAGGAAAGGCTCATCTGGTGCGTCGCGATGTCTGCTGCCTCCATCCTACAGAAGGCGGTCTAGGTATGCCCAGCGTCGAGACTCGTCAACACACGCTGCGTTTGACGTTCCTGCAAAGGATGTGTACCGAAGATGGCGAGGATGAGGAGGGCGTTTTCTGGAAGGAAGACGCTCTCCGAGCCTTCCCGTCTTTGGAAAGTGTGCATGCGGGACAGGTAGAGGTAGACAGAACACCTGAAGTCGAATGCCCTTTCTATGTGGAATGTCGAAATGCGCTGCGCCGCCTCTTAGAGGTGAAGGATCGCCTCTTCGACACCAAGGCATTGTCTCAGAAAGCGTTATATCGGGTTCTAGTTAGGGTGGGGGCTAAAGACAAACTCTGGGACGAGCTCGGTCTTACAAACGAGGAGTTTCGCTCCGTAGTGCCGTGGGCGCCCGGGTTGAAGTGTCACAATAACGACGAGGCATCACTCACCTGGCAGGTGTTGCGAGGGGCTCTCTGGGTCGGCAAGAAGCTTTACGCAGAGGGGCTGGTAACCACACCAATGTGCGTGCGCTGCGGTGACTGGGAGGAGTCCATTGCGCACGCCTTCCTTCACTGTAGTCTCGTACACCCGCTGTGTCGGCTGATTGAAGGCTACATGGTTCGCATCTTGGGCGGAAAGTTCTTTGTCCTTGATGCCAGCACCGTTTGTTCCAATGTGGTGCCTCCAATATCAAAGGACCAGCAGTACGTACTCTTGTGTTTGCTTGGCATCATGCGAATGGTTGTGTGGACGACGCGACAGAAAGAATTTCACGGAGACGAGAAGTTCTCCTCTTCTCAACTGGTCGCTTTCTTTAAGCATCAGCTTAAAGTTAAGATCAGGGCGGAAAAGGTGCGTCTCTCTTCGCTGAAGTTCGGCAAATGTTGGGTGAGAGTTTCGCAATTGGTGCGTGTGAGAGGAGCTGACCTTGAGTGGTTGTTAGACGCAACTTAGGAAAAAGGATTTTGGGCCACGGTTCGAAACCTGTCACCCCAGACTTGATCAAGGTAAGATAGGCGATTGACCAACTTTGTCAGAACTAGCTAGAGTAGGCAAGTGTATAGGTCCCCCTTTTTGTCCCACGTGTATTTTATTACCCCAACCCCTCCCCCCTTTTTAGGTGAAAGATGTTCTTGTTGTCTGACGTGATCAGATACATGTGTCTGATATTTCTTCCCAGTTAACCAGGATTTCTGCCGCATTTTCACCATTGGGCGGGACCCGATACTAACACATATTTATTTTGCAGATTTCATTGTATATATTCATTGTATCCCCCGCCCTGTTTTTCTGTAAATAAAATTTCATATTAGGATTCTAGTGGAATATTTGAGGTATTTTGGTAATTGTGGTGCGAGAGTTTTGTTGCAAATGTGGTATTATGGTGAAAGGAGTATTGTCAGTACGATTGGGTCCATGAGAGCGACTAGCTAGTTATGAGTTAAGACAGAGATGACCACTCCTTTTCCCAATATCACCAGTTCCCAGCTAGGTATTTATCCAGATAGCACAACTCCCCCAACTTCGCCCTTGTGGCATATTTTGTAATTTTTACAAATAAATATCAAAGTGTAGTACGCTACATTTGTGAGCCTCCGGTGCCTTCGCCGAGAGAATACTCTTCGGCGTGATCCCGTTTCCTGCTCTGACTCGGCCCTGTTTAGGGACTCGTCCTAACCGACCCTGCCGAACCTTCGTGCGTTTTCGACCAACCAGCTACTGCCAGCTCTACCCATCCGGCAGTCGATCAGCTACTGTCGACGACCAACTCTCCCATCCGGCAGTCGACCAGCTACCAGCGCGACCAACTCTACACCCGTGTCGCCGATACAACCGAATCAACTTCCCCTGAAGGAAACCAGTCATACCGGAGCCGACACTGATACAAACACACTTCTCCAGAGTACACTCTTGTACAATTTGGATAAATAAATTCGACGTTTATTGTTTCATAAACCTCAGCCTTTGTCCTCTCATTGTCTTAGCTGTTTGTCACCATCTCTTCTACAAGCTTGCGGGGGCGACATCCTTATCGGCCCCGAAACAAGATATTGCCACTAGAGAGCACAGGGTTACAGATAATGAAAGATATTGCCATTAGAAAGCAAACGGTTACAGATAATGAAAGATATATTGCCACTAGAAAGTAAAGGGTTACAGATAATGAAAGAGATATTGCCACTAGAAAGCAATGGGTTACAGATAATGAAAGATATATTGCCACTAGAAAGCAATGGGTTACAGATAATGAAAGATATATTGCCACTAGAAAGCAATGGGTTACAGATAATGAAAGAGATATTGCCACTAGAGAGCAAACCGTTACAGATAATGAAAGATATATTGCCACTAGAAAGTAATGGGTTACAGATAATGAAAGATATATTGCCACTAGAAAGCAATGGGTTACAGATAATGAAAGATATATTACCACTAGAAAGCAATGGGTTACAGATAATGAAAGAGATATTGCCACTAGAAAGCAAACCATTACAGATAATGAAAGATATATTGCCACTAGAAAGTAAAGAGTTACAGACAATGAAAGATATATTGCCACTAGAAAGCAATGTGTTACAGATAATGAAAGAGATATTGCCACTAGAAAGCAATGGGTTACAGATAATGAAAGATATATTGCCACTAGAAGGCAATGGGTTACAGAAAATGAAAGATATATTGCCACAAGAAAGCAATCGATTACAGATAATGAAAGAGATATTGCCACTAGAAAGCAAACCGTTACAGATAATGAAAGATATGTTGCCACTAGAAAGTAAAGGGTTACAGATAATGAAAGATATATTGCCACTAGAAAGCAATGGGTTACAGATAATGAAAGAGATATTGCCACTAGAAAGCAATGGGTTACAGATAATGAAAGATATATTGACACTGGAAAGCAAACCGTTACAGATAATGAAAGATATATTGCCACTAGAAAGTAAAGGGTTACAGATAATGATAGATATATTGCCACTAGAAAGCAATGGGTTACAGATAATGAAAGAGATATTGCCATTAGAAAGCAATGGGTTACAGATAATGAAAGATATATTGCCACTAGAAAGCAATGGGTTACAGATAATGAAAGATATATTGCCACTAGAAAGCAATGGGTTACAGATAATGAAAGAGATATTGCCACTAGAAAGCAAACCGTTACAGATAATGAAAGATATATTGCCACTAGAAAGTAAAGGGTTACAGATAAAGAAAGATATATTGCCACTAGAAAGCAAACCGTTACAGATAATAAAAGATATTGCCATTAGAAAGCAAACGGTTACAGATAATGAAAGATATATTGCCACTAGAAAGTAAAGGGTTACAGATAATGAAAGATATATTGCCACTAGAAAGCAATGAGTTACAGATAATGAAAGAGATATTGCCACTAGAAAGCAAACGGTTACAGAGAATGAAAGATATATTGCCACTAGAAAGCAATGGGTTACAGATAATGAAAGATATATTGCCACTAGAAAGCAATGGGTTACAGATAATGAAAGATATATTGCCACTAGAAAGCAAACCGTTACAGATAATGAAAGATATATTGCCACTTGAAAGTAAAGGGTTACAGATAATGAAAGATATATTGCCACTAGAAAGCTATGGGTTACAGATAATGAAAGAGATATTGCCACTAGAAAGCAATGGGTTACAGATAATGAAAGATATATTGCCACTAGAACGCAATGGGTTACAGATAATGAAAGATATATTGCCACTAGAAAGCAATGGGTTACAGATAATGAAAGAGATATTTCCACTAGAAAGCAAACCGTTACAGATAATGAAAGATATATTGCCACTAGAAAGTAAAGGGTGACAGATAATGAAAGATATATTGCCACTAGAAAGCAATGTGTTACAGATAATGAAAGAGATATTGCCACTAGAAAGCAAAGGGTTACAGATAATGAAAGAGATATTGCCACTAGAAAGCAAACCGTTAAAGATAATGAAAGATATTGCCATTAGAAAGCAAAGGGTTACAGATAATGAAAGATATATTGCCACTAGAAAGTAAAGGGTTAAGATAATGAAAGATATATTGCCACTAGAAAGCAATGACTTACAGATAATGAAAGAGATATTGCCACTAGAAAGCAAACGGTTACAGAGAATGAAAGATATATTGCCATTGGAAAGCAAACGGTTACAGATAATGAAAGAAATATTGCCACTAGAAAGTAAAGGATTACAGATAATGAAAGATATATTGCCACTAGAAAGAAATGGGTTACACATAATGAAAGAGATATTGCCACTAGAAAGCAAACCGTTACAGATAATGAAAGATATATTGCCACTAGAAAGTAAAGGGTTACAGATAATGAAAGATATATTGCCACTAGAAAGCAATGGGTTACAGATAATGAAAGAGATATTGCCATTAGAAAGGAAACAGTTACAGATAATGAAAGATATATTACCACTAGAAAGCAAACCGTTACAGATAATGAAAGATATATTGCCACTAGAAAGTAAAG
This sequence comes from Acanthosepion esculentum, assembly GCA_964036315.1. Taxonomy (NCBI): domain Eukaryota; kingdom Metazoa; phylum Mollusca; class Cephalopoda; order Sepiida; family Sepiidae; genus Acanthosepion; species Acanthosepion esculentum. The sequence goes on from OZ038478.1 coordinate 129,466,579, forward strand.
GGTTACAGATAATGAAAGATATATTGCCACTCGAAAGCAATGGATTACAGATAATAAGATATTGCCACTAGAAAGCAAACCGTTACAGATAATGAAAGATATATTGCCACTAGAAAGTAAAGGGTTACAGATAATGAAAGATATATTGCCACTAGAAAGCAATGGGTTACAGATAATGAAAGATATATTGCCACTAGAAAGCAATCGGTTACAGATAATGAAAGAGATATTGCGACTAGAAATCAAACCGTTACAGATAATGAAAGATATATTGCCACTAGAAAGTAAAGGGGTACAGATAATGAAAGATATATTGCCACTAGAAAGTAAAGGGTTACAGATAATGAAAGATATATTGCCACTAAAAAGCAATGGGTTACAGATAATGAAAGAGATATTGCCACTAGAAAGCAAACCGTTACAGATAATGAAAGATATATTGCCACTAGAAAGTAAAGGGTTACAGATAATGAAAGATATATTGCCACTAGAAAGCAATGGATTACAGATAATGAAAGAGATATTGCCACTAGAAAGCAATGGGTTACAGATAATGAAAGATATATTGCCACTAGAAAGCAATGGGTTACAGATAATGAAAGATATATTGCCACTAGAAAGCAAACCGTTACAGATAATGAAAGATATATTGCCACTAGAAAGTAAAGGGTTACAGATAATGAAAGATATATTGCCACTTGAAAGCAATCGGTTACAGATAATGAAAGAGATATTGCCACTAGAAAGCAAACCGTTACAGATAATGAAAGATATATTGCCACTAGAAAGTAAAGGGTTACAGATAAAGAAAGATATATTGCCACTAGAAAGCAAACCGTTACAGATAATAAAAGATATTGCCATTAGAAAGCAAACGGTTACAGATAATGAAAGATATATTGCCACTAGAAAGTAAAGGGTTACAGATAATGAAAGATATATTGCCACTAGAAAGCAATGAGTTACAGATAATGAAAGAGATATTGCCACTAGAAAGCAAACGGTTACAGAGAATGAAAGATATATTGCCACTAGAAAGCAATGGGTTACAGATAATGAAAGATATATTGCCACTAGAAAGCAATGGGTTACAGATAATGAAAGATATATTGCCACTAGAAAGCAAACCGTTACAGATAATGAAAGATATATTGCCACTTGAAAGTAAAGGGTTACAGATAATGAAAGATATATTGCCACTAGAAAGCTATGGGTTACAGATAATGAAAGAGATATTGCCACTAGAAAGCAATGGGTTACAGATAATGAAAGATATATTGCCACTAGAACGCAATGGGTTACAGATAATGAAAGATATATTGCCACTAGAAAGCAATGGGTTACAGATAATGAAAGAGATATTTCCACTAGAAAGCAAACCGTTACAGATAATGAAAGATATATTGCCACTAGAAAGTAAAGGGTGACAGATAATGAAAGATATATTGCCACTAGAAAGCAATGTGTTACAGATAATGAAAGAGATATTGCCACTAGAAAGCAATGGGTTACAGATAATGAAAGAGATATTGCCACTAGAAAGCAAACCGTTAAAGATAATGAAAGATATTGCCATTAGAAAGCAAAGGGTTACAGATAATGAAAGATATATTGCCACTAGAAAGTAAAGGGTTAAGATAATGAAAGATATATTGCCACTAGAAAGCAATGACTTACAGATAATGAAAGAGATATTGCCACTAGAAAGCAAACGGTTACAGAGAATGAAAGATATATTGCCATTGGAAAGCAAACGGTTACAGATAATGAAAGAAATATTGCCACTAGAAAGTAAAGGATTACAGATAATGAAAGATATATTGCCACTAGAAAGAAATGGGTTACACATAATGAAAGAGATATTGCCACTAGAAAGCAAACCGTTACAGATAATGAAAGATATATTGCCACTAGAAAGTAAAGGGTTACAGATAATGAAAGATATATTGCCACTAGAAAGCAATGGGTTACAGATAATGAAAGAGATATTGCCATTAGAAAGGAAACAGTTACAGATAATGAAAGATATATTACCACTAGAAAGCAAACCGTTACAGATAATGAAAGATATATTGCCACTAGAAAGTAAAGGGTTACAGATAATGAAAGATATATTGCCACTCGAAAGCAATGGATTACAGATAATAAGATATTGCCACTAGAAAGCAAACCGTTACAGATAATGAAAGATATATTGCCACTAGAAAGTAAAGGGTTACAGATAATGAAAGATATATTGCCACTAGAAAGCAATGGGTTACAGATAATGAAAGATATATTGCCACTAGAAAGCAATCGGTTACAGATAATGAAAGAGATATTGCGACTAGAAATCAAACCGTTACAGATAATGAAAGATATATTGCCACTAGAAAGTAAAGGGGTACAGATAATGAAAGATATATTGCCACTAGAAAGTAAAGGGTTACAGATAATGAAAGATATATTGCCACTAAAAAGCAATGGGTTACAGATAATGAAAGAGATATTGCCACTAGAAAGCAAACCGTTACAGATAATGAAAGATATATTGCCACTAGAAAGTAAAGGGTTACAGATAATGAAAGATATATTGCCACTAGAAAGCAATGGATTACAGATAATGAAAGAGATATTGCCACTAGAAAGCAATGGGTTACAGATAATGAAAGATATATTGCCACTAGAAAGCAATGGGTTACAGATAATGAAAGATATATTGCCACTAGAAAGCAAACCGTTACAGATAATGAAAGATATATTGCCACTAGAAAGTAAAGGGTTACAGATAATGAAAGATATATTGCCACTTGAAAGCAATCGGTTACAGATAATGAAAGAGATATTGCCACTAGAAAGCAAACCGTTACAGATAATGAAAGATATATTGCCACTAGAAAGTAAAGGGTTACAAGTAAATGAAAGATATATTGCCACTAGAAAGTAAAGGGTTACAGATAATGAAAGATATATTGCCACTAGAAAGAAATGGGTTACAGATAATGAAAGATATATTGCCACTAGAAAGCAATCGGTTACAGATAATGAAAGAGATATTGCGACTAGAAATCAAACCGTTACAGATAATGAAAGATATATTGCCACTAGAAAGTAAAGGGGTACAGATAATGAAAGATATATTGCCACTAGAAAGTAAAGGGTTACAGATAATGAAAGATATATTGCCACTAAAAAGCAATGGGTTACAGATAATGAAAGAGATATTGCCACTAGAAAGAAAACCGTTACAGATAATGAAAGATATATTGCCACTAGAAAGTAAAGGGTTACAGATAATGAAAGATATATTGCCACTAGAAAGCAATGGATTACAGATAATGAAAGAGATATTGCCACTAGAAAGCAATGGGTTACAGATAATGAAAGATATATTGCCACTAGAAAGCAATGGGTTACAGATAATGAAAGATATATTGCCACTAGAAAGCAAACCGTTACAGATAATGAAAGATATATTGCCACTAGAAAGTAAAGGGTTACAGATAATGAAAGATATATTGCCACTTGAAAGCAATCGGTTACAGATAATGAAAGAGATATTGCCACTAGAAAGCAAACCGTTACAGATAATGAAAGATATATTGCCACTAGAAAGTAAAGGGTTACAGATAAAGAAAGATATATTGCCACTAGAAAGCAAACCGTTACAGATAATAAAAGATATTGCCATTAGAAAGCAAACGGTTACAGATAATGAAAGATATATTGCCACTAGAAAGTAAAGGGTTACAGATAATGAAAGATATATTGCCACTAGAAAGCAATGAGTTACAGATAATGAAAGAGATATTGCCACTAGAAAGCAAACGGTTACAGAGAATGAAAGATATATTGCCACTAGAAAGCAATGGGTTACAGATAATGAAAGATATATTGCCACTAGAAAGCAATGGGTTACAGATAATGAAAGATATATTGCCACTAGAAAGCAAACCGTTACAGATAATGAAAGATATATTGCCACTTGAAAGTAAAGGGTTACAGATAATGAAAGATATATTGCCACTAGAAAGCTATGGGTTACAGATAATGAAAGAGATATTGCCACTAGAAAGCAATGGGTTACAGATAATGAAAGATATATTGCCACTAGAACGCAATGGGTTACAGATAATGAAAGATATATTGCCACTAGAAAGCAATGGGTTACAGATAATGAAAGAGATATTTCCACTAGAAAGCAAACCGTTACAGATAATGAAAGATATATTGCCACTAGAAAGTAAAGGGTGACAGATAATGAAAGATATATTGCCACTAGAAAGCAATGTGTTACAGATAATGAAAGAGATATTGCCACTAGAAAGCAATGGGTTACAGATAATGAAAGAGATATTGCCACTAGAAAGCAAACCGTTAAAGATAATGAAAGATATTGCCATTAGAAAGCAAAGGGTTACAGATAATGAAAGATATATTGCCACTAGAAAGTAAAGGGTTAAGATAATGAAAGATATATTGCCACTAGAAAGCAATGACTTACAGATAATGAAAGAGATATTGCCACTAGAAAGCAAACGGTTACAGAGAATGAAAGATATATTGCCATTGGAAAGCAAACGGTTACAGATAATGAAAGAAATATTGCCACTAGAAAGTAAAGGATTACAGATAATGAAAGATATATTGCCACTAGAAAGAAATGGGTTACACATAATGAAAGAGATATTGCCACTAGAAAGCAAACCGTTACAGATAATGAAAGATATATTGCCACTAGAAAGTAAAGGGTTACAGATAATGAAAGATATATTGCCACTAGAAAGCAATGGGTTACAGATAATGAAAGAGATATTGCCATTAGAAAGGAAACAGTTACAGATAATGAAAGATATATTACCACTAGAAAGCAAACCGTTACAGATAATGAAAGATATATTGCCACTAGAAAGTAAAGGGTTACAGATAATGAAAGATATATTGCCACTCGAAAGCAATGGATTACAGATAATAAGATATTGCCACTAGAAAGCAAACCGTTACAGATAATGAAAGATATATTGCCACTAGAAAGTAAAGGGTTACAGATAATGAAAGATATATTGCCACTAGAAAGCAATGGGTTACAGATAATGAAAGATATATTGCCACTAGAAAGCAATCGGTTACAGATAATGAAAGAGATATTGCGACTAGAAATCAAACCGTTACAGATAATGAAAGATATATTGCCACTAGAAAGTAAAGGGGTACAGATAATGAAAGATATATTGCCACTAGAAAGTAAAGGGTTACAGATAATGAAAGATATATTGCCACTAAAAAGCAATGGGTTACAGATAATGAAAGAGATATTGCCACTAGAAAGCAAACCGTTACAGATAATGAAAGATATATTGCCACTAGAAAGTAAAGGGTTACAGATAATGAAAGATATATTGCCACTAGAAAGCAATGGATTACAGATAATGAAAGAGATATTGCCACTAGAAAGCAATGGGTTACAGATAATGAAAGATATATTGCCACTAGAAAGCAATGGGTTACAGATAATGAAAGATATATTGCCACTAGAAAGCAAACCGTTACAGATAATGAAAGATATATTGCCACTAGAAAGTAAAGGGTTACAGATAATGAAAGATATATTGCCACTTGAAAGCAATCGGTTACAGATAATGAAAGAGATATTGCCACTAGAAAGCAAACCGTTACAGATAATGAAAGATATATTGCCACTAGAAAGTAAAGGGTTACAAGTAAATGAAAGATATATTGCCACTAGAAAGTAAAGGGTTACAGATAATGAAAGATATATTGCCACTAGAAAGAAATGGGTTACAGATAATGAAAGAGTTATTGCCACTAGAAAGCCAACCGTTACAGATAATGAAAGATATATTGCCACTAGAAAGTAAAGGGTTACAGATAATGAAAGATATATTGCCACTAGAAAGCAATGGGTTACAGATAATGAAAGAGATATTGCCACTAGAAAGCAAACCGTTACAGATAATGAAAGATATATTGCCACTAGAAAGTAAAGGGTTACAGATAATGAAAGATATATTGCCCCTAGAAAGCTATGGGTTACAGATAATGAAAGATATATTGCCACTAGAAAGTAAAGGGTTACAGATAATGAAAGATATATTGCCACTAGAAATTAAAGGGTTACAGATAATGAAAGGTATATTGCCATTAGAAAGCAATGGGTTACAGATAATGAAAGAGATATTGCCACTAAAAAGCAATGGGTTACAGATAATGAAAGAGATATTGCCACTAGAAAGCAAACCGTTACAGATAATGAAAGATATATTGCCACTAGAAAGCAAACCGTTAAAGATAATGAAAGATATATTGCCACTAGAAAGCAAACCGTTACAGATAATGAAAGATATATTGCCACTAGAAAGTAAATGGTTACAGTTAATGAAAGATATATTGCCACTAGAAAGCAATGGGTTAGAGATAATGAAAGATATATTGCCAATAGAAAGCAATGGGTTACAGATAATGAAAGATATATTGCCACTAGAAAGCAATGGGTTACAGATAATGAAAGAGATATTGCCACTAGAAAGCAATGGGTTACAGATAATGAAAGAGATATTGCCACTAGAAAGCAAACCGTTACAGATAATGAAAGATATATTGCCACTAGAAAGCAAACCGTTACAGATAATGAAAGATATATTGCCACTAGAAAGTAAAGGGTTACAGTTAATGAAAGATATATTGCCACTAGAAAGCAATGGGTTACAGATAATGAAAGATATATTGCCAATAGAAAGCAATGGGTTACAGATAATGAAAGAGATATTGCCACTAGAAAGCTAAAAGTTACAGATAATGAAATATATATTGCCACTAGAAAGCAAACCGTTACAGATAATGAAAGATATATTTCAACTAGAAAGCAATGGGTTACAGATAATGAAAGATATATTGCCACTAGAAAGCAAACCGTTACAGATAATGAAAGATATATTGCCACTAGAAAGTAAAGGGTTACAGATAATGAAAGATATATTGCCACTAGAAAGCAATGGGTTACAGATAATGAAAGATATATTGCCACTAGAAAGCAATGGGTTAGAGATAATGAAAGAGATATTGCCACTAGAAAGCAATGGGTTACAGATAATGAAAGAGATATTGCCACTAGAAAGCAAACCGTTACAGATAATGAAAGATATATTGCCACTAGAAAGCAAACCGTTTCAGATAATGAAAGATATATTGCCACTAGAAAGCAATGGGTTACAGATAATGAAAGATATATTGCCACTAGAAAGCAATGGGTTACAGATAATGAAAGAGATATTGCCACTAGAAAGCAATGGGTTACAGATAATGAAAGATATATTGCCACTAGAAAGCAATGGGTTACAGATAATGAAAGATATATTGCCACTAGAAAGCAAGGGGTTACAGATAATGAAAGAGATATTGCCACTAGAAAGCAAACCGGTACAGATAATGAAAGATATATTGCCACTAGAAAGTAAAGGGTTACAGATAATGAAAGATATATTGCCACTAGAAAGCAATGGGTTACCGATAATGAAAGAGATATTGCCATTAGAAAGCAATGGGTTACAGATAATGAAAGAGATATTGCCACTAGAAAGCTATGGGTTACAGATAATTAAAGATATATTGCCACTAGAAAGCAATGGGTTACAGATAATGAAAGAGATATTGCCACTAGAAAGAAAACCGTTACAGATAATGAAAGATATATTGCCACTAGAAAGTAAAGGGTTACAGATAATGAAAGATATATTGCCACTAGAAAGCAATGGGTTACAGATAATGAAAGATATATTGCCACTAGAAAGCAATGGGTGACAGATAATGAAAGAGATATTGCCACTAGAAAGCAAACCGTTACAGATAATGAAAGATATATTGTCACTAGAAAGTAAAGGGTTACAGATAATGAAAGATAAATTGCCACTAGAAAGCAATGGGTTACAGATAATGAAAGAGATATTGCCACTAGAAAGCAATGGGTTACAGATAATTAAAGATATATTGCCACTAGAAAGCAATGGGTTTCAGATAATGAAAGAGATATTGCCACTAGAAAGCAAACCGTTACAGATAATGAAAGATATATTGCCACTAGAAAGTAAAGGGTTACAGATAATGAAAGATATATTGCCCGTAGAAAGCTATGGGTTACAGATAATGAAAGAGATATTGCCACTAGAAAGAAAACCGTTACAGATAATAAAAGATATTGCCATTAGAAAGCAAACAGTTACAGATAATGAAAGATATATTGCCACTAGAAAGCAATGAGTTACAGATAATGAAAGAGATATTGCCACTAGAAAGCAAACGGTTACAGAGAATGAAAGATATTTTGCCACTAGAAAGCAATGGGTTACAGATAATGAAAGATATATTGCGACTAGAAAGCAAACCGTTACAGATAATGAAAGATATATTGCCACTTGAAAGTAAAGGGTTACAGATAATGAAAGATATATTGCCACTAGAAAGCTATGGGTTACAGATAATGAAAGAGATATTGCCACTAGAAAGCAATGGGTTGCAGATAATGAAAGATATATTGCCACTAGAACGCAATGGGTTACAGATAATGAAAGATATATTGCCACTAGAAAGCAATGGGTTACAGATAATGAAAGAGATATTTCCACGAGAAAGCAAACCGTTACAGATAATGAAAGATATATTGCCACTAGAAAGTAAAGGGTGACAGATAATGAAAGATATATTGCCACTAGAAAGCAATGGGTTACAGATAATGAAAGAGATATTGCCACTAGAAAGCAATGGGTTACAGATAATTAAAGAGATATTGCCACTAGAAAGCAAACCGTTAAAGATAATGAAAGATATTGCCATTAGAAAGCAAACGGTTACAGATAATGAAAGATATATTGCCACTAGAAAGTAAAGGGTTACAGATAATGAAAGATATATTGCCACTAGAAAGCAATGAGTTACAGATAATGAAAGAGATATTGCCACTAGAAAGCAAACGGTTACAGAGAATGAAAGATATATTGCCATTAGAAAGCAAACGGTTACAGATAATGAAAGATATATTGCCACTAGAAAGCAATGGGTTACAGATAATGAAAGAGATATTGCCATTAGAAAGGAAACAGTTACACATAATGAAAGATATATTGCCACTAGAAAGCAAACCGTTACAGATAATGAAAGATATATTGCCACTAGAAAGTAAAGGGTTGCAGATAATGAAAGATATATTGCCACTAGAAAGCAAGGGATTACAGATAATGAAAGAGATATTGCCACTAGAAAGCAAACCATTACAGATAATGAAAGATGTATTGCCACTAGAAAGTAAAGGGGTACAGATAATGAAAGATATATTGCCACTAGAAAGCAATGGGTTACAGATAAAGAAAGAGATATTGCCATTAGAAAGCAAACAGTTACAGATAATGAAAGATATATTGCCGCTAGAAAGCAAACCGTTACAGATAATGAAAGATATATTGCCACTAGAAAGTAAAGGGTTACAGATAATGAAAGATATATTACCACTGGAAAGCAATGGATTACAGATAATGAGAGAGATATTGCCACTAGAAAGAAAACCGTTACAGATAATGAAAGATATATTGCCACTAGAAAGCAATGGGTTACAGATAATGAAAGATATATTGCCACGAGAAAGCAATCGGTTACAGATAATGAAAGAGATATTGCGACTAGAAAGCAAACGGTTACAGATACTGAAAGATATATTGCCAGTAGAAAGTAAAGGGTTACAGATAATGAAAGATATATTGCCACTAGAAAGTAAAGGGTTACAGATAATGAAAGATATATTGCCACTAGAAAGCAATGGATTACAGATAATGAAAGAGATATTGCCACTAGAAAGCAAACCGTTACAGATAATGAACGAGATATTGCCACTAGAAAGTAAAGGTTTACAGATAATGAAAGATATATTGCCACTAGAAAGCAATGGATTACAGATAATGAAAGATATATTGACACTAGAAAGCAATGGGTTACAGATAATGAAAGAGATATTGCCACTAGAAAGCAAACCGTTACAGATAATGAAAGATATATTGCCACTAGAAAGTAAAGGGTTACAGATAATGAAAGATATATTGCCACTAGAAATTAAAGGGTTACAGATAATGAAAGGTATATTGCTACTAGAAAGCAATGGGTTACAGATAATGAAAGAGATATTGCCACTAGAAAGCAATGGGTTACAGATAATGAAAGAGATGTAGCCACTAGAAAGCAAAACCGTTACAGATAATGAAAGATATATTGCCACTAGAAAGCAAACCGTTAAAGATAATGAAAGATATATTGCCACTAGAAAGCAAATCGTTACAGATAATGAAAGATATATTGCCACTAGAAAGTCAAGGGTTACAGTTAATGACAGATATATTGCCACTAGAAAGCAATGGGTTACAGATAATGAAATATATATTGCCAATAGAAAGCAATGGGTTACAGATAATGAAAGAGATATTGCCACTAGAAAGCAATGGGTTACAGATAATGAAAGAGATATTGCCACTAGAAAGCAAACCGTTACAGATAATGAAAGATATATTGCCACTAGAAAGCAAACCGTTACAGATAATGAAAGATATATTGCTACTAGAAAGCAATGGGTTACAGATAATGAAAGAGATATTGCCACTAGAAAGCAAACCGTTACAGATAATGAAAGATATATTGCCACTAGAAAGTAAAGGGTTACAGATAATGAAAGATATATTGCCACTAGAAAGAAATGGGTTACAGATAATGAAAGATATATTGCCACAAAAAGCAATGGGTTAGAGATAATGAAAGAGATATTGCCACTAGAAAGCAATGGGTTACAGATAATGAAAGAGATATTGCCACTAGAAAGCAAACCGTTACATATAATGAAAGATATATTGCCACTAGAAAGCAAACCGTTACAGATAATGAAAGATATATTGCCACTAGAAAGCAATGAGTTACAGATAATGAAAAAGATATTGCCACTAGAAAGCAAACGGTTACATAGAATGAAAGATATATTGCCATTAGAAAGCAAACGGTTACAGATAATGAAAGAAATATTGCCACTAGAAAGTAAAGGGTTACAGATAATGAAAGATATATTGCCACTAGAAAGAAATGGGTTACACATAATGAAAGAGATATTGCCACTAGAAAGAAACCGTTACAGATAATGAAAGATATATTGCCACTAGAAAGTAAAGGGTTACAGATAATGAAAGATATATTGCCACTAGAAAGCAATGGGTTACAGATAATGAAAGAGATATTGCCATTAGAAAGGAAACAGTTACAGATAATGAAAGATATATTGCCACTAGAAAGCAAACCGTTACAGATAATGAAAGATATATTGCCACTACAAAGTAAAGGTTTACAGATAATGAAAGATATATTGCCACTAGAAAGCAATGGATTACAGATAATGAAAGATATATTGCCACTAGAAAGCAAACCATTACAGATAATGAAAGATGTATTGCCACTAGAAAGTAAAGGGGTATAGATAATGAAAGATATATTGCCAGTAGAAAGCAATGGATTACAGATAATGAGAGAGATATTGCCACTAGAAAGCAAACCGTTACAGATAATGAAAGATATATTGCCACTAGAAAGTAAAGGGTTTCAGATAATGAAAGATATATTGCCACTAGAAAGCAATGGGTTACAGGTAATGAAAGATATATTGCCACTAGAAAGCAATCGGTTACAGATAATGAAAGAGATATTGCGACTAGAAAGCAAACCGTTACAGATACTGAAAGATATATTGCCACTAGAAAGTAAAGGGTTACAGATAATGAAAGATATATTGCCACTAGAAAGTAAAGGGTTACAGTTAATGAAAGATATATTGCCACTAGAAAGCAATGGGTTACAGATAATGAAAGAGATATTGCCACTAGAAAGCAAACCTTTACAGATAATGAAAGATATATTGCCACTAGAAAGTAAAGGTTTACAGATAATGAAAGATATATTGCCACTAGAAAGCAATGGATTACAGATAATGAAAGAGATATTGCCACTAGAAAGCAATGGGTTACAGATAATGAAAGAGATATTGCCACTAGAAAGCAATGTGTTACAGATAATGAAAGAGATGTTGCCACTAGAAAGCAAACCGTTACAGATAATGACAGATATATTGCCACTAGAAAGTAAAGGGTTACAGATAATGAAAGATATATTGCCACTAGAAAGCAATCGGTTACAGATTATGAAAGAGATATTACCACTAGAAAGGAAACCGTTACAGATAATGAAAGATATATTGCCACTAGAAAGTAAAGGGATAAAGATAATGAAAGATATATTGCCACTAGAAAGTAAAGGGTTACAGATAATGAAAGAGATATTGCCACTAGAAAGCAATGGGTTACAGATAATGAAAGAGATATTGCCACTAGAAAGCAAACCGTTACAGATAATGAAAGATATATTGCCACTAGAAAGCAAACCGTTAAAGAAAATGAAAGATATATTGCCACTAGAAAGCAAATCGTTACAGATAATGAAAGATATATTGCCACTAGAAAGGAAAGGGTTACAGTTAATGAAAGATATATTGCCACTAGAAAGCAATGGGTTACAGATAATGAAAGATATATTGCCAATAGAAAGCAATGGGGTACAGATAATGAAAGAGATATTGCCACTAGAAAGCAATGGGTTACAGATAATGAAAGAGATATTGCCACTAGAAAGCAAACCGTTACAGATAATGAAAGATATATTGCCACTAGAAAGCAAACCGTTACAGATAATGAAAGATATATTGCCACTAGAAAGCAATGGGTTACAGATAATGAAAGAGATATTGCCACTAGAAAGCAAACCGTTACAGATAATGAAAGATATATTGCCACTAGAAAGTAAAGGGTTTCAGATAATGAAAGATATATTGCCACTAGAAAGCAATGGGTTACAGGTAATGAAAGATATATTGCCACTAGAAAGCAATCGGTTACAGATAATGAAAGAGATATTGCCACTAGAAAGCAAACCGTTACAGATACTGAAAGATATATTGCCACTAGAAAGTAAAGGGTTACAGATAATGAAAGATATATTGCAACTAGAAAGTAAAGGGTTACAGATAATGAAAGATATATTGCCACTAGAAAGCAATGGGTTACAGATAATGAAAGAGATATTGCCACTAGAAAGCAAACCGTTACAGATAATGAAAAATATATTGCCACTAGAAAGTAAAGGTTTACAGATAATGAAAGATATATTGCCACTAGAAAGCAATGGATTACAGATAATGAAAGAGATATTGCCACTAGAAAGCAATGGGTTACAGATAATGAAAGAGATATTGCCACTAGAAAGCAATGTGTTACAGATAATGAAAGAGATATTGCCACTAGAAAGCAAACCGTTACAGATAATGACAGATATATTGCCACTAGAAAGTAAAGGGTTACAGATAATGAAAGATATGTTGCCACTAGAAAGCAATCGGTTACAGATAATGAAAAAGATATTGCCACTAGAAAGGAAACCGTTACAGATAATGAAAGATATATTGCCACTAGAAAGTAAAGGGTTAAAGATAATGAAAGATATATTGCCACTAGAAAGTAAAGGGTTACAGATAATGAAAGAGATATTGCCACTAGAAAGCAATGGGTTACAGATAATGAAAGAGATATTGCCACTATAAAGCAAACCGTTACAGATAATGAAAGATATATTGCCACTAGAAAGCAAACCGTTAAAGAAAATGAAAGATATATTGCCACTAGAAAGCTAATCGTTACAGATAATGAAAGATATATTGCCACTAGAAAGTAAAGGGTTACAGTTAATGAAAGATATATTGCCACTAGAAAGCAATGGGTTACAGATAATGAAAGATATATTGCCAATAGAAAGCAATGGGGTACAGATAATGAAAGAGATATTGCCACTAGAAAGCAATGGGTTACAGATAATGAAAGAGATATTGCCACTAGAAAGCAAACCGTTACAGATAATGAAAGATATATTGCCACTAGAAAGCAAACCGTTACAGATAATGAAAGATATATTGCCACTAGAAAGCAATGGGTTACAGATACTGAAAGATATATTGCCACTAGAAAGTAAAGGGTTACAGATAATGAAAGATATATTGCCACTAGAAAGTAAAGGGTTACAGATAATGAAAGATATATTGCCACTAGAAAGCAATGGGTTACAGATAATGAAAGAGATATTGCCACTAGAAAGCAAACATTTACAGATAATGAAAGATATATTGCCACTAGAAAGTAAAGGTTTACAGATAATGAAAGATATATTGCCACTATAAAGCAATGGATTACAGATAATGAAAGAGATATTGCCACTAGAAAGCAATGGGTTACAGATAATGAAAGATATATTGCCACTAGAAAGCAATGTGTTACAGATAATGAAAGAGATGTTGCCACTAGAAAGCAAACCGTTACAGATAATGACAGATATATTGCCACTAGAAAGTAAAGGGTTACAGAAAATGAAAGATATATTGCCACTAGAAAGCAATCGGTTACAGATAATGAAAGAGATATTACCACTAGAAAGGAAACCGTTACAGATAATGAAAGATATATTGCCACTAGAAAGTAAAGGGATAAAGATAATGAAAGATATATTGCCACTAGAAAGTAAAGGGTTACAGATAATGAAAGAGATATTGCCACTAGAAAGCAATGGGTTACAGATAATGAAAGAGATATTGCCACTAGAATGCAAACCGTTACAGATAATGAAAGATATATTGCCACTAGAAAGCAAACCGTTAAAGAAAATGAAAGATATATTGCCACTAGAAAGCAAATCGTTACAGATAATGAAAGATATATTGCCACTAGAAAGTAAAGGGTTACAGTTAATGAAAGATATATTGCCACTAGAAAGCAATGGGTTACAGATAATGAAAGATATATTGCCAATAGAAAGGAATGGGGTACAGATAATGAAAGAGATATTGCCACTAGAAAGAAATGGGTTACAGATAATGAAAGAGATATTGCCACTAGAAAGCAAACCGTTAAAGATAATGAAAGATATATTGCCACTAGAAAGCAAACCTTTACAGATAATGAAAGATATATTGCCACTAGAAAGCAATGGGTTACAGATAATGAAAGAGATATTGCCACTAGAAAGCAAACCGTTACAGATAATGAAAGATATATTGCCACTAGAAAGTAAAGGGTTTCAGATAATGAAAGATATATTGCCACTAGAAAGCAATGGGTTACAGGTAATGAAAGATATATTGCCACTAGAAAGCAATCGGTTACAGATAATGAAAGAGATATTGCCACTAGAAAGCAAACCGTTACAGATACTGAAAGATATATTGCCACTAGAAAGTAAAGGGTTACAGATACTGAAAGATATATTGCAACTAGAAAGTAAAGGGTTACAGATAATGAAAGATATATTGCCACTAGAAAGCAATGGGTTACAGATAATGAAAGAGATATTGCCACTAGAAAGCAAACCTTTACAGATAATGAAAAATATATTGCCACTAGAAAGTAAAGGTTTACAGATAATGAAAGATATATTGCCACTAGAAAGCAATGGATTACAGATAATGAAAGAGATATTGCCACTAGAAAGCAATGGGTTACAGATAATGAAAGAGATATTGCCACTAGAAAGCAATGTGTTACAGATAATGAAAGAGATATTGCCACTAGAAAGCAAACCGTTACAGATAATGACAGATATATTGCCACTAGAAAGTAAAGGGTTACAGATAATGAAAGATATGTTGCCACTAGAAAGCAATCGGTTACAGATAATGAAAAAGATATTGCCACTAGAAAGGAAACCGTTACAGATAATGAAAGATATATTGCCACTAGAAAGTAAAGGGTTAAAGATAATGAAAGATATATTGCCACTAGAAAGTAAAGGGTTACAGATAATGAAAGAGATATTGCCACTAGAAAGCAATGGGTTACAGATAATGAAAGAGATATTGCCACTAGAAAGCAAACCGTTACAGATAATGAAAGATATATTGCCACTAGAACGCAAACCGTTAAAGATAATGAAAGATATATTGCAACTAGAAAGCAAATCGTTACAGATAATGAAAGATATATTGCCACTAGAAAGTAAAGGGTTACAGTTAATGAAAGATATATTGCCACTAGAAAGCAATGGGTTACAGATAATGAAAGATATATTGCCAATAGAAAGCAATGGGTTACAGATAATGAAAGAGATATTGCCACAAGAAAGCAATGGGTTACAGATAATGAAAGAGATATTGCCACTAGAAAGCAAACCGTTACAGATAATGAAAGATATATTGCCACTAGAAAGCAAACCGTTACAGATAATGAAAGATATATTGCCACTAGAAAGCAATGGGTTACAGATAATGAAAGATATATTGCCACTAGAAAGCAATGGGTTACAGATAATGAAAGAGATATTGCCACTAGAAAGCAAACCGTTACAGATAATGAAAGATATATTGCCACTAGAAAGTAAATGGTTACAGATAATGAAAGATATATTGCCACTAGAAAGCAAACCGTTACAGATAATGAAAGAGATATTGCCACTAGAAAGCAATGGGTTACAGATAATGAAAGAGATATTGCCACTAGAAAGCAAACCGCTACAGATAATGAAAGATATATTGCCACTAGAAAGTAAAGGGTTACAGATAATGAAAGATATATTGCCACTAGAAGGCAATGGGTTACAGATAATGAAAGAGATATTGCCATTAGAAAGCAATGGGTTACAGATAATGAAAGAGATATTGCCACTAGAAAGCAATGGGCTACAGTTAATTAAAGATATATTGCCACTAGAAAGCAATGGGTTACAGATAATGAAAGAGATATTGCCACTAGAAAGCAAACCGTTACAGATAATGAAAGATATATTGCCACTAGAAAGTAAAGGTTTACAGATAATGAAAGATATATTGCCACTAGAAAGCAATGGGTTACTGATAATGAAAGATATACTGCCACTAGAAAGCAATGGGTTACAGATAATGAAAGATATATTGCCACTAGAAAGCAATGGGTTACAGATAATTAAAGATATATTGCCACTAGAAAGCAATGGGTTACAGATAATGAAAGAGATATTGCCACTAGAAAGCAAACCGTTACAGATAATGAAAGCTATATTGCCACTAGAAAGTAAACGGTTACAGATAATGAAAGTTATATTGCCCCTAGAAAGCTATGGGTTACAGATAATGAAAGAGATATTGCCACTAGAAAGCAATGGGTTACAGATAATGAAAGAGATATTGCCACTAGAAAGCAAACCGTTACAGATAATGAAAGATATATTGCCACTAGAAAGTAAAGGGTTACAGATAATGAAAGATATATTGCCACTAGAAAGCAATGGGTTACAGATAATGAAAGAGATATTGCCACTAGAAAGCAAACCGTTACAGATAATGAAAGATATATTGCCAGTAGAAAGTAAATGGTTACAGATAATGAAAGATATATTGCCACTAGAAAGCAAACCGTTACAGATAATGAAAGAGATATTGCCACTAGAAAGCAATGGGTTACAGATAATGAAAGAGATATTGCCACTAGAAAGCAAACCGCTACAGATAATGAAAGATATATTGCCACTAGAAAGTAAAGGGTTACAGATAATGAAAGATATATTGCCACTAGAAGGCAATGGGTTACAGATAATGAAAGAGATATTGCCATTAGAAAGCAATGGGTTACAGATAATGAAAGAGATATTGCCACTAGAAAGCAATGGGTTACAGTTAATTAAAGATATATTGCCACTAGAAAGCAATGGGTTACAGATAATGAAAGAGATATTGCCACTAGAAAGCAAACCGTTACAGATAATGAAAGGTATATTGCCACTAGAAAGTAAAGGTTTACAGATAATGAAAGATATATTGCCACTAGAAAGCAATGGGTTACTGATAATGAAAGATATACTGCCACTAGAAAGCAATGGGTTACAGATAATGAAAGATATATTGCCACTAGAAAGCAATGGGTTACAGATAATGAAAGAGATATTGCCACTAGAAAGCAAACCGTTACAGATAATGAAAGATATATTGCCACTAGAAAGTAAAGGGTTACAGATAATGAAAGATATATTGCCACTAGAAAGCAATGGGTTACAGATAATGAAAGAGATATTGCCAATAGAAAGCAAACCGTTACAGATAATGAAAGATATATTGCCACTAGAAAGTAAAGGGTTACAGATAATGAAAGATATATTGCCACTAGAAAGCAATGGGTTACAGATAATGAAAGATATATTGCCACTAGAAAGCAATGGGTTACAGATAATGAAAGATATATTGCCACTAGAAAGCAATGTGTTACAGATAATTAAAGATATATTGCCACTAGAAAGCAATGGGTTACAGATAATGAAAGATATATTTCCACTAGAAAGCAAACCGTTACAGATAATGAAAGATATATTGCCACTAGAAAGCAATGGGTTACAGTTAATGAAAGAGATATTGCCACTAGAAAGCAATGGGTTACAGATAATGAAAGAGATATTGCCACTAGAAAGCAAACCGTTAAAGATAGTGAAAGATATTGCCATTAGAAAGCAAACGGTTACAGATAATGAAAGATATATTGCCACTAGAAAGTAAAGGGTTACAGATAATGAAAGATATATTGCCACTAGAAAGCAATGAGTTACAGATAATGAACGAGATATTGCCACTAGAAAGCAAACGGTTACAGAGAATGAAAGATATATTGCCATTAGAAAGCAAACGGTTACAGATAATGAAATAAATATTGCCACTAGAAAGTAAAGGGTTACAGATAATGAAAGATATATTGCCACTAGAAAGAAATGGTTACACATAATGAAAGAGATATTGCCACTAGAAAGCAAACCGTTACAGATAATGAAAGATATATTGCCACTAGAAAGTAAAGGGTTACAGATAATGAAAGATATATTGCTACTAGAAAGCAATGGGTTACAGATAATATAAAGAGATATTGCCATTAGAAAGGAAACAGTTACAGATAATGAAAGATATATTGCCACTAGAAAGCAAACCGTTACAGATAATGAAAGATATATTGCCACTAGAAAGTAAAGGGTTACAGAAAATGAAAGATATATTGCCACTAGAAAGCAATGGATTACAGATAATGAAAGAGATATTGCCACTAGAAAGCAAACCGTTACAGATAATGAAAGATGTATTGCCACTAGAAAGTAAAGGGGTACAGATAATTAAAGATATATTGCCACTAGAAAGCAATGGGTTACAGATAATGAAAGAGATATTGCCATTAGAAAGCAAACTGTTACAGATAATGAAAGATATATTGCCTCTAGAAAGCAAACAGGTACAGATAATGAAAGATATATTGCCACTAGAATGTAAAGGGTTACAGATAATGAAAGATATATTGCCACTGGAAAGCAATGGAGTACAGATAATGAAAGAGATATTGCCATTAGAAAGCAATGGGTTACAGATAATGAAAGAGATATTGCCACGAGAAAGCAATGGGTTACAGATAATTAAAGATATATTGCCACTAGAAAGCAATGGGTTACAGATAATGAAAGAGATATTGCCACTAGAAAGCAAACCGTTACAGATAATGAAAGATATATTGCCACTAGAAAGTAAAGGGTTACAGATAATGAAAGATATATTGCCACTAGAAAGCAATGGGTTACAGATAATGAAAGATAAATTGCCACTAGAAAGCAATGTGTGACAGATAATGAAAGAGATATTGCCACTAGAAACCAAACCGTTACAGATAATGAAAGATATATTGTCACTAGAAAGTAAAGGGTTCCAGATAATGAAAGATATATTGCCCCTAGAAAGCTATGGGTTACAGATAATGAAAGAGATATTGCCACTAGAGAGCAAACCGTTACAGATAATAAAATATATTGCCATTAGAAAGCAAACGGTTAGAGATAATCAAAGATATATTGACACTAGAAAGTAAAGGGTTACAGATAATGAAAGATATATTGCCACTAGAAAGCAATGAGTTACAGATAATGAAAGAGATATTGCCACTAGAAAGCAAACGGTTACAGAGAATGAAAGATATATTGCCACTAGATAGCAATGGGTTACAGATCATGAAAGATATATTGCCACTAGAAAGCAATGGGTTACAGATAATGAAAGAGATATTGCCACTAGAAAGCAAACCGTTACAGATAATGAAAGATATATTGCCACTTGAAAGTGAAGGGTTACAGATAATGAAAGATATATTGCCACTAGAAAGCTATGGGTTACAGATAATGAAAGAGATATTGCCACTAGAAAGCAATTGGTTACAGATAATGAAAGATATATTGCCACTAGAACGCAATGGGTTACAGATAATGAAAGAGATATTGCCACTAGAAAGCAAACCGTTACAGATAATGAAAGATATATTGCCACTAGAAAGCAAACCGTTACAGATAATGAAAGATATATTGCCACTAGAAAGCAATGGGTTACAGATAATGAAAGATATATTTCCACTAGAAAGCAAACCGTTACAGATAATGAAAGATATATTGCCACTAGAAAGTAAAGGGTGACAGATAATGAAAGATATATTGCCACTAGAAAGCAATGGGTTACAGATAATGAAAGAGATATTGCCACTAGAAAGCAATGGGTTACAGATAATGAAAGAGATATTGCCACTAGAAAGCAAACCGTTAAAGATAATGAAAGATATTGCCATTAGAAAGCAAACGGTTACAGATAATGAAAGATATATTGCAAATAGAAAGTAAAGGGTTACAGATAATGAAAGATATATTGCCACTAGAAAGTAAAGGGTTACAGATAATGAAATATATATTGCCACTGGAAAGCAATGGAGTACAGATAATGAGAGAGATATTGCCACTAGAAAGCAAACCGTTACAGATAATGAAAGATGTATTGCCACTAGAAAGTAAAGGGGTACAGATAATGAAAGATATATTGCCACTACAAAGCAATGGGTTACAGATAATGAAAGAGATATTGCCATTAGAAAGCAACCAGTTACAGATAATGAAAGATATATTGCCTCTAGAAAGCAAACCGTTACATATAATGAAATATATATTGCCACTAGAATGTAAAGGGTTACAGATAATGAAAGATATATTGCCGCTGGAAAGCAATGGAGTACAGATAATGAGAGAGATATTGCCACTAGAAAGCAAACCGTTGCAGATAATGAAAGATATATTGCCACTAGAAAGTAAAGGGTTACAGATAATGAAAATATATTGCCACTAGAAAGCAATGGGTTACAGATAATGAAAGAGATATTGACACTAGAAAGCAATGGGTTACAGATAATGAAAGAGATATTGCCACTAGAAAGCAAACCGTTAAAGATAATGAAAGATATTGCCATTAGAAAGCAAACGGTTACAGATAATGAAAGATATATTGCAACTAGAAAGTAAAGGGTTACAGATAATGAAAGATATATTGCCACTAGAAAGCAATGAGTTACAGATATTGAAAGAGATATTGCCACTAGAAAGCAAACGGTTACAGAGAATGAAAGATATATTGCCATTAGAAAGCAAACGGTTATAGATAATGAAATAAATATTGCCACTAGAAAGTAAAGGGTTGCAGATAATGAAAGATTTATTGCCACTAGAAAGAAATGGGTTACACATAATGAAAGAGATATTGCCACTAGAAAGCAAACCGTTACAGATAATGGAAGATATATTGCCACTAGAAATTAAAGGGTTACAGATAATGAAAGATATATTGCTACTAGAAAGCAATGGGTTACAGATAATGAAAGAGATATTGCCATTAGAAAGGAAACAGTTACAGATAATGAAAGATATATTGCCACTAGAATGCAAACCGTTACAGATAATGAAAGATATATTGCCACTAGAATGTAAAGGGTTACAGATAATGAAAGATATATTGCCACTGGAAAGCAATGGAGTACAGATAATGAGAGAGATATTGCCACTAGAAAGCAAACCCTTACAGATAATGAAAGATATATTGCCACTAGAAAGTAAAGGTTTACAGATAATGAAAGATATATTGCCACTAGAATGCAATGGGTTACAGATAATGAAAGATATATTGCCACTAGAAAGCAATCGGTTACAGATAATGAAAGAGATATTGCGACTAGAAAGCAAACCGTTACAGATAATGAAAGATATATTGCCACTAGAAAGTAAAGGGTTACAGATAATGAAAGAGATATTGCCATTAGAAAGCAAACCGTTACAGATAATGAAAGATATATTGCCACTAGAATGTAAAGGGTTACAGATAATGAAAGATATATTGCCATTAGAAAGCAATGGATTACAGATAATGAAAGATATATTGCCACTAGAAAGCAATGGGTTAAAGATAATGAAAGATATATTGCCACTAGAAAGCAATGGGTTACAGATAATGAAAGAGATATTGCCACTAGAAAGCCAACCGTTACAGATAATGAAATATATATTGCCACTAGAAAGTAAAGGGTTACAGATAATGAAAGATATATTGCCACTAGAAAGCAATCGGTTACAGATAATGAAATAGATATTCCCACAAGAAAGCAAACCGTTACAGATAATGAAAGATATATTGCCACTAGAAAGTAAAGGGTTACAGATAATTAAAGATATATTGCCACTCGAAAGCAAACCGTTACAGATAATGAAAGATATATTGCCACTAGAAAGCAATGGGTTACCGATAATGAAAGATATATTGCCACTAGAAAGCAATGGGTTACAAATAATGAAAGAGATATTGCCACTAGAAAGCAAACCGTTACAGATAATGAAAGATATATTGCCACTAGAAAGTAAAGGGTTACAGATAATGAAAGATATATTGCCACTAGAAATTAAAGGGTTACAGATAATGAAAGGTATATTGCCACTAGAAAGCAATGGGTTACAGATAATGAAAGTGATATTGCCACTAGAAAGCAATGGGTTACAGATAATGAAAGAGATATTGCCACTAGAAAGCAAACCGTTACAGATAATGAAAGAGATATATCCACGAGAAAGCAATGGGTTACAGATAATTAAAGATATATTGCCACTAGAAAGTAAAGGGTTACAGATAATGAAAGATATATTGCCACTGGAAAGCAATGGAGTACAGATAATGAGAGAGATATTGCCACTAGAAAGCAAACCGTTACAGATAATGAAAGATGTATTGCCACTAGAAAGTAAAGGGGTACAGATAATGAAAGATATATTGCCACTACAAAGCAATGGGTTACAGATAATGAAAGAGATATTGCCATTAGAAAGCAAACAGTTACAGATAATGAAAGATATATTGCCTCTAGAAAGCAAACCGTTACAGATAATGAAAGATATATTGCCACTAGAATGTAAAGGGTTACAGATAATGAAAGATATATTGCCACTGGAAAGCAATGGAGTACAGATAATGAGAGAGATATTGCCACTAGAAAGCAAACCGTTGCAGATAATGAAAGATATATTGCCACTAGAAAGTAAAGGGTTACAGATAATGAAAATATATTGCCACTAGGAAGCAATGGGTTACAGATAACGAAAGATATATTGCCACTAGAAAGCAATCGGTTACAGATAATTGTAAAGAGATATTGCGACTAGAAAGCAAACCGTTACAGATAATGAAAGATATATTGCCACTAGAAAGTAAAGTGTTACAGATAATGAAAGATATATTGCCACTAGAAAACAATGGATTACAGATAATGAAAGAGATATTGCCACTAGAAAGCAATGGGTTACAGAAAATGAAAGAGATATTGCCACTAGAAAGCAAACCGTTACAGATAATGAAAGATATATTGCCACTAGAAAGGAAAGGGTTACAGATAATGAAAGATATATTGCCACTAGAAAGCAATCGGTTACAGATAATGAAATAGATATTGCCACTAGAAAGCAAACCGTTACAGATAATGAAAGATATATTCCCACTAGAAAGTAAAGGGTTACAGATAATGAAAGATATATTGCCACTCGAAAGTAAATGGTTACAGATAATGAAAGATATATTGCCACTCGAAAGTAAATGGTTACAGATACTGAAAGATATATTGCCACTAGAAAGCAATGGGTTACCGATAATGAAAGATATATTGCCACTAGAAAGCAATGGGTTACAGATAATGAAAGAGATATTGCCACTAGAAAGCAAACCGTTACAGATAATGAAAGATATATTGCCACTAGAAAGTAAAGGGTTACAGATAATGAAAGATATATTGCCACTAGAAATTAAAGGGTTACAGATAATGAAAGGTATATTGCCACTAGAAAGCAATGGGTTACAGATAATGAAAGAGATATTGCCACTAGAAATCAATGGGTTACAGATAATGAAAGAAATATAGCCACTAGAAAGCAAACCGTTACAGATAATGAACGATATATTGCCACTAGAAAGCAAACCGTTAAAGATAATGAAAGATATATTCCCACTAGAAAGCAAACCGTTACAGATAATGAAAGATATATTGCCACTAGAAAGCAATGGGTTACAGATAATGAAAGATATATTGCCAATAAAAGCAATGGGTTACAGATAATGAAAGAGATATTGCCACTAGAAAGCAATGG
The DNA here is from genome assembly GCA_964036315.1 of Acanthosepion esculentum. Lineage (NCBI taxonomy): Eukaryota > Metazoa > Mollusca > Cephalopoda > Sepiida > Sepiidae > Acanthosepion > Acanthosepion esculentum. Next base: position 129,491,158 of record OZ038478.1, read on the forward strand.
GTTACAGATAATGAAAGAGATATTGCCACTAGAAAGGAAACCGTTACAGATAATGAAAGATATATTGCCACTAGAAAGAAAAACCGTTACAGATAATGAAAGATATATTGCCACTAGAAAGCAATGGGTTACAGATAATGAAAGATATATTGCCACTAGAAAGTAATGGGTTACAGATAATGAAAGATATATTGCCAATAGAAAGCAATGGGTTACAGATAATGAAAGAGATATTGCCACTAGAAAGCAAACCGGTACAGATAATGAAAGATATATTGCCACTAGAAAGTAAAGGGTTACAGATAATGAAAGATATATTGCCACTAGAAAGCAATGGGTTACAGATAATGAAAGAGATATTGCCAATAGAAAGCAATGGGTTACAGATAAATAAAGATATATTGCCACTAGAAAGCAATGGGTTACAGATAATGAAAGAGATATTGCCACTAGAAAGCAAACCGTTACAGATAATGAAAGATATATTGCCACTAGAAAGTAAAAGGTTACAGATAATGAAAGATATATTGCCACTAGAAAGCAATGGGTTACAGATAATGAAAGATATATTGCCACTAGAATGCAATGGGTGACAGATAATGAAAGAGATATTGCCACTTGAAAGCAAACCGTTACAGATAATGAAAGATATATTGTCAATAGAAAGTAAAGGGTTTCAGATAATGAAAGATATCTTGCCACTAGAAAGCAATGGGTTACAGATAATGAAAGAGATATTGCCATTAGAAAGCAATGGGTTACAGATAATGAAAGAGATATTGCCACTAGAAAGCAAACCGTTACAGATAATGAAAGATATATTGCCACTAGAAAGTAAAGGGTTACAGATAATGAAAGATATATTGCCCCTAGAAAGCTATGGGTTACAGATAATGAAAGAGATATTGCCACTAGAATGCAATGGGTTACAGATAATGAAAGAGATATTGCCACTAGAAAGCAAACCGTTACAGATAATGAAAGATATATTGCCACTAGAAAGTAAAGGGTTACAGATAATGAATGATATATTGCCACTAGAAAGCAATGGGTTACAGATAATGAAAGATATATTGCCACTAGAAAGCAATGGGTGACAGATAATGAAAGAGATATTGCCACTAGAAAGCAAACCGGCACAGATAATGAAAGATATATTGTCACTAGAAAGTGAAGGGTTACAGATAATGAAAGATATATTGCCACTAGAAAGCAATGGGTTACAGATAATGAAAGATATATTGCCGCTAGAAAGTAAAGGGTTACAGATAATGAAAGATATATTGCCACTAGAAATTAAAGGGTTACAGGTAATGAAAGGTATATTGCCACTAGAAATCAATGGGTTACAGATAATGAAAGAGATAGTGCCACTAGAAAGCAATGGGTTACAGATAATGAAAGAGATATTGCCACTATAAAGCAAACCGTTACAGATAATTAAAGATATATTGCCACTAGAAAGCAAACCGTTAAAGATAATGAAAGATATATTGCCACTAGAAAGCAAACCGTTACAGATAATGAAAGATATATTGCCACTAGAAAGTAAAGGGTTACTGTTAATGAAAGATATATTGCCACTAGAAAACAATGGGTTACAGATAATGAAAGATATATTGCCAATAGAAAGCAATGGGTTACAGATAATGAAAGAGATATTGCCACTAGAATGCAATGGGTTACAGATAATGAAAGAGATATTGCCACTATAAAGCAAACCGTTACAGATAATGAAAGATATATTGCCACTCGAAAGAAAAACCGTTACAGATAATGAAAGATATATTACCACTAGAAAGCAATGGGTTACAGATAATGAAAGATATATTGCCACTAGAAAGCAATGGGTTACATATAATGAAAGATATATTGCCACTAGAAAGCAATGGGTTACAGATAATGAAAGAGATATTGCCACTAGAAAGCAAACCGTTACAGATAATGAAAGATATATTGTCACTAGTAAGTAAAGGGTTACAGATAATGAAAGATATATTGCCACTAGAAAGCAATGGGCTACAGATAATGAAATAGATATTGCCACTAGAAAGCAATGGGTTACAGATAATGAAAGATATATTGCCACTAGAAAGTAAAGCGTTACAGTTAATGAAAGATATATTGCCACTAGAAAGCAATGGGTTACAGATAATGAAAGATATATTGCCAATATAATGCAACGGGTTACAGATAATGAAAGAGATATTGCCACTAGAAAGCAATGGGTTACAGATAATGAAAGAGATATTGCCACTAGAAAGCAAACCGTTACAGATAATGAAATATATATTGCCACTAGAAAGCAAACAATTACAGATAATGAAATATATATTGCCACTAGAAAGCAAACCGTTACAGATAATGAAAGAGATATTGCCACTAGAAAGCAATGGGTTACAGATAATGAAAGAGATATTGCCACTAGAAAGCAAACCGTTACAGATAATGAAAGAGATATTGCCACTAGAAAGCAAACCGTTACAGATAATGAAAGATATATTGCCACTAGAAAGTAAAGGGTTACAGATAATGAAAGATATATTGCCACTAGGAAGCAATGGTTTACAGATAATGAAAGATATATTGCCACTAGAAAGCAATGGGTTAGAGATAATGAAAGAGATATTGCCACTAGAAAGCAATTGGTTACAGATAATGAAAGATATATTGCCACTAGAAAGCAATGGGTTACAGATAATGTAAGATATATTGCCACTAGAAAGCAATGGGTTATAGATAATGAAAGAGATATTGCCACTAGAAAGCAAACTGTTACAGATAATGAAAGATATATTGCCACTAGAAAGTAAAGGGTTACAGTTAATGAAAGATATATTGCCACTAGAAAGCAATGGGTAACAGATAATGAAAGATATATTGCCAATAGAAAGCAATGGGTTACAGATAATGAAAGAGATATTGCCACTAGAAAGCAATAGGTTACAGATAATGAAAGAGATATTGCCACTAGAAAGCAAACCGTTACAGATAATGAAAGATATATTGCCACTAGAAAGCAAACCTTTACAGATAATGAAAGATATATTGCCACTAGAAAGCAAACCGTTACAGATAATGAAAGAGATATTGCCACTAGAAAGCAATGGGTTACAGATAATGAAAAAGATATTGCCATTAGAAAGCAAACCGTTCCAGGTAATGAAAGATATGTTGCCACTAGAAAGTAAAGGCTTACAGATAATGAAAGATATATTGCCACTAGAAAGCAATGGCTTACAGATAATGAAAGATATATTGCCACTAGAAAGCAATGGGCTCCAGATAATTAAAGATATATTGCCACTAGAAAGCAATGGGTTACAGATAATGAAAGAGATATTGCCACTAGAAGGCAAACCGTTACAGATAATGAAAGATATATTGCCACTACAAAGTAAAGGGCTACAGTTAATGAAAGATATATTGCCACTAGAAAGCAATGGGTTAAAGATAATGAAAGATATATTGCCAATAGAAATCAATGGGTTACAGATAATGAAAGAGATATTGCCACTAGAAAGCAATGGGTTACAGATAATGAAAGAGATATTGCCACTAGAAAGCAAACCGTTACAGATAATGAAAGATATATTGCCACTAGAAAGCAAACCGTTACAGATAATGATAGATATATTGCCACTAGAAAGCAAACCGTTACAGATAATGAAAGATATATTGCCACTAGAAAGCAAACCGTTACAGATAATGAAAGATATATTGCCACTAGAAAGCAAACCGTTACAGATAATGAAAGATATATTGCCACTAGAAAGTAAAGTGTTACAGATAATGAAAGATATATTGCCACTAGAAAGCAATGGATTACAGATAATGAAAGAGATATTGCCACTAGAAAGCAATGGGTTACAGATAATGAAAGATATATTGCCACTAGAAAGCAATGGGTTACAGATAATGAAAGAGATATTGCCACTAGAAAGTAAAGGGTTCCAGATAATGAAAGATATATTGCCACTAGAAAGCAATCGGTTACAGATAATGAAATAGATATTGCCACTAGAAAGCAAACCGTTACAGATAATGAAAGATATATTGCCACTAGAATGTAAAGGGTTACAGATAATGAAAGATATATTGCCACTAGAAAGCAATGGGTTACCGATAATGAAAGATATATTGCCACTAGATAGCAATGGGTTACAGATAATGAAAGAGATATTGCCACTAGAAAGCAAACCGTTACAGATAATGAAAGATATATTGCCACTAGAAAGTAAAGGGTTACAGATAATGAAAGATATATTGCCACTAGAAATTAAAGGGTTACAGATAATGAAAGGTATATTGCCACTAGAAAGCAATGGGTTACAGATAATGAAAGAGATATTGCCACTAGAAAGCAATGGGTTACAGATAATGAAAGAGATGTTGCCACTAGAAAGCAAACCGTTACAGATAATGAAAGATATATTGGCACTAGAAAGCAAACCGTTAAAGATAATGAAAGATATATTGCCACTAGAAAGCAAACCGTTACAGATACTGAAAGATATATTGCCACTAGAAAGTAAAGTGTTACTGTTAATGAAAGATATATTGCCACTAGAAAGCAATGGGTTACAGATAATGAAAGATATATTGCCAATAGAAAGCAATGGGTTACAGATAATGAAAGAGATATTGCCACTAGAAAGCAATGGGTTACACATAATGAAAGAGATATTGCCACTAAAAAGCAATGGGTTACAGATAATGAAAGAGTTATTGCCACTAGAAAGCAAACCGGTACAGATAATGAAAGATATATTGCCACTAGAAAGTAAAGGGTTACAGATAATGAAAGATATATTGCCACTAGAAAGCAATGGGTTACAGATAATGAAAGAGATATTGCCATTAGAAAGCAATGGGTTACAGATAATGAAAGGGATATTGCCACTAGAAAGCAAACCGTTACAGATAATGAAAGATATATTGTCATTAGTAAGTAAAGGGTTACAGATAATGAAAGATATATTGCCACTAGAAAGCAATGGGCTACAGATAATGAAAGAGATATTGCCACTAGAAAGCAATGGGTTACAGATAATGACAGATATATTGCCACTAGAAAGTAAAGGGTTACAGATAATGAAAGATATATTGCCACTAGAAAGCAATGGGTTACAGATAATGAAAGATATATTGCCAATAGAAATCAATGGGTTACAGATAATGAAAGAGATATTGCCACTAGAAAGCAATGGGTTACAGATAATGAAAGATATATTGCCACTAGAAAGTAAAGCGTTACAGTTAATGAAAGATATATTGCCACTAGAAAGCAATGGGTTACAGATAATGAAAGATATATTGCCAATATAATGCAACGGGTTACAGATAATGAAAGAGATATTGCCACTAGAAAGCAATGGGTTACAGATAATGAAAGAGATATTGCCACTAGAAAGCAAACCGTTACAGATAATGAAAGATATATTGCCACTAGAAAGCAAACCGTTACAGATAATGAAATATATATTGCCACTAGAAAGCAAACCGTTACAGATAATGAAAGAGATATTGCCACTAGAAAGCAATGGGTTACAGATAATGAAAGATATATTGCCACTAGAAAGCAATGGGTTACAGATAATGAAAGAGATATTGCCACAAGAAAGCAAACTGTTACAGATAATGAAAGAGATATTGCCACTAGAAAGCAAACCGTTACAGATAATGAAAGATATATTGCCACTAGAAAGTAAAGGGTTACAGATAATGAAAGATATATTGCCACTAGAAAGCAATGGTTTACAGATATTGAAAGATATATTGCCACTAGAAAGCAATGGGTTAGAGATAATGAAAGAGATATTGCCACTAGAAAGCAATGGGTTACAGATAATGAAAGAGATATTGCCACTAGAAAGCAAACCGTTACAGATAATGAAAGATATATTGCCACTCGAAAGAAAAACCGTTACAGATAATGAAAGATATATTGCCACTAGAAATCAATGGGTTACAGATAATATAAGATATATTGCCACTAGAAAGCAATGGGTTACAGATAATGAAAGAGATATTGCCACTAGAAAGCAAACCGTTACAGATAATGAAAGATATATTGCCACTAGAAAGTAAAGGGTTACAGTTAATGAAAGATATATTGCCACTAGAAAGCAATGGGTTACAGATAATGAAAGATATATTGCCACTAAAAAGCAATGGGTTACAGATAATGAAAGAGATATTGCCACTAGAAAGCAATAGGTTACAGATAATGAAAGAGATATTGCCACTAGAAAGCAAACCGTTACAGATAATGAAAGATATATTGCCACTAGAAAGCAAACCGTTACAGATAATGAAAGATATATTGCCACTAGAAAGCAAACCGTTACAGATAATGAAAGAGATATTGCCACTAGTAAGCAATGGGTTACAGATAATGATAGAGATATTGCCACTAGAAAGCAAACCGTTACAGATAATGAAATATATATTGCCACTAGAAAGCAAACCGTTACAGATAATGAAAGATATATTGCCACTAGAAAGTAAAGGGTTACAGATAATGAAAGATATATTGCCACTAGAAAGCAATGGATTACAGATAATGAAAGAGATATTGCCACTAGAAAGCAATGGGTTACAGATAATGAAAGATATATTGCCACTAGAAAGCAATCGGTTAAAGATAATGAAATAGATATTGCCACTAGAAAGCAAACCGTTACAGATAATGAAAGATATATTGCCACTAGAATGTAAAGGGTTACAGATAATGAAAGATATATTGCCACTCGAAAGTAAAGGGTTACAGATAATGAAAGATATATTGCCACTAGAAAGCAATGGGTTACCGATAATGAAAGATATATTGCCACTAGATAGCAATGGGTTACAGATAATGAAAGAGATATTGCCACTAGAAAGCAAACCGTTACATATAATGAAAGATATATTTCCACTAGAAAGTAAAGGGTTACAGATAATGAAAGATATATTGCCACTAGAAATTAAAGGGTTACAGATAATGAAAGGTATATTGCCACTAGAAAGCAATGGGTTACAGATAATGAAAGAGATATTGCCACTAGAAAGCAATGGGTTACACATAATGAAAGAGATGTTGCCACTAGAAAGCAAACCGTTACAGATAATGAAAGATATATTGCCACTAGAAAGCAAACCGTTAAAGATAATGAAAGATATATTGCCACTAGAAAGCAAACCGTTACAGATACTGAAAGATATATTGCCACTAGAAAGTAAAGTGTTACTGTTAATGAAAGATATATTGCCACTAGAAAGCAATGGGTTACACATAATGAAAGAGATATTGCCACTAGAAAGCAAACCGTTACAGATAATGAAAGATACATTGCCACTAGAAAGAAAAACCGTTACAGATAATGAAAGATATATTGCCACTAGAAAGCAATGGGTTACAGATAATGAAAGATATATTGCCACTAGAAAGCAATGGGTTACAGATAATGAAAGAGATATTGCCACTAGAAAGCAAACCGTTACAGATAATGAAAGATATATTGCCACTAGAAAGTAAAGGGTTACAGATAATGAAAGATATATTGCCACTAGAAAGCAATGGTTTACAGATATTGAAAGATATATTGCCACTAGAAAGCAATGGGTTAGAGATAATGAAAGAGATATTGCCACTAGAAAGCAATGGGTTACAGATAATGAAAGAGATATTGCCACTAGAAAGCAAACCGTTACAGATAATGAAAGATATATTGCCACTCGAAAGAAAAACCGTTACAGATAATGAAAGATATATTGCCACTAGAAATCAATGGGTTACAGATAATATAAGATATATTGCCACTAGAAAGCAATGGGTTACAGATAATGAAAGAGATATTGCCACTAGAAAGCAAACCGTTACAGATAATGAAAGATATATTGCCACTAGAAAGTAAAGGGTTACAGTTAATGAAAGATATATTGCCACTAGAAAGCAATGGGTTACAGATAATGAAAGATATATTGCCACTAAAAAGCAATGGGTTACAGATAATGAAAGAGATATTGCCACTAGAAAGCAATAGGTTACAGATAATGAAAGAGATATTGCCACTAGAAAGCAAACCGTTACAGATAATGAAAGATATATTGCCACTAGAAAGCAAACCGTTACAGATAATGAAAGATATATTGCCACTAGAAAGCAAACCGTTACAGATAATGAAAGATATATTGCCACTAGAAAGCAAACCGTTACAGATAATGAAAGAGATATTGCCACTAGTAAGCAATGGGTTACAGATAATGATAGAGATATTGCCACTAGAAAGCAAACCGTTACAGATAATGAAATATATATTGCCACTAGAAAGCAAACCGTTACAGATAATGAAAGATATATTGCCACTAGAAAGTAAAGGGTTACAGATAATGAAAGATATATTGCCACTAGAAAGCAATGGATTACAGATAATGAAAGAGATATTGCCACTAGAAAGCAATGGGTTACAGATAATGAAAGATATATTGCCACTAGAAAGCAATCGGTTAAAGATAATGAAATAGATATTGCCACTAGAAAGCAAACCGTTACAGATAATGAAAGATATATTGCCACTAGAATGTAAAGGGTTACAGATAATGAAAGATATATTGCCACTCGAAAGTAAAGGGTTACAGATAATGAAAGATATATTGCCACTAGAAAGCAATGGGTTACCGATAATGAAAGATATATTGCCACTAGATAGCAATGGGTTACAGATAATGAAAGAGATATTGCCACTAGAAAGCAAACCGTTACAGATAATGAAAGATATATTTCCACTAGAAAGTAAAGGGTTACAGATAATGAAAGATATATTGCCACTAGAAATTAAAGGGTTACAGATAATGAAAGGTATATTGCCACTAGAAAGCAATGGGTTACAGATAATGAAAGAGATATTGCCACTAGAAAGCAATGGGTTACACATAATGAAAGAGATGTTGCCACTAGAAAGCAAACCGTTACAGATAATGAAAGATATATTGCCACTAGAAAGCAAACCGTTAAAGATAATGAAAGATATATTGCCACTAGAAAGCAAACCGTTACAGATACTGAAAGATATATTGCCACTAGAAAGTAAAGTGTTACTGTTAATGAAAGATATATTGCCACTAGAAAGCAATGGGTTACACATAATGAAAGAGATATTGCCACTAGAAAGCAAACCGTTACAGATAATGAAAGATACATTGCCACTAGAAAGAAAAACCGTTACAGATAATGAAAGATATATTGCCACTAGAAAGCAATGGGTTACAGATAATGAAAGATATATTGCCACTAGAAAGCAATGGGTTACAGATAATGAAAGAGATATTGCCACTAGAAAGCAAACCGTTACAGATAATGAAAGATATATTGCCACTAGAAAGTAAAGGGTTACAGATAATGAAAGATATATTGCCACTAGAAAGCAATGGGTTACAGATAATGAAAGTGATATTGCCACTAGAAAGCAAACCGTTACAGATAATGAAAGATATATTGCCACTAGAAAGTAAAGGGTTACAGATAATGAAAGATATATTGCCCCTAGAAAGCTATGGGTTACAGATAATGAAAGAGATATTGCCACTAGAATGCAATGGGTTACAGATAATGAAAGAGATATTGCCACTAGAAAGCAAACCGTTACAGATAATGAAAGATATATTGCCACTAGAAAGTAAAGGGTTACAGATAATGAAAGATATATTGCCACTAGAAAGCAAACCGTTACTGATAATGAAAGATATATTGCCACTAGAAAGTAAAGGGTTACAGATAATGAAAGATATATTGCCACTAAAAAGCAATGGATTACAGATAATGAAAGAGACATTGCCACTAGAAAGCAATGGGTTACAGATAATGAAAGATATATTGCCACAAGAAAGCAATGGGTTACAGTTAATGAAGGATATATTGCCACTAGAAAGCAATGGGTTAAATATAATGAAAGATATATTGCCAATAGAAATCAATGGGTTACAGATAATGAAAGAGATATTGACACTAGAAAGCAATGGGTTACAGATAATGAATGATATATTGCCACTAGAAAGCAAACCGTTACAGATAATGAAAGATATATTGCCACTAGAAAGCAAACCGTTACAGATAATGATAGATATGTTGCCACTAGAAAGCAAACCGTTACAGATAATGAAAGATATATTGCCACTAGAAAGCAAACCGTTACTGATAATGAAAGATATATTGCCACTAGAAAGTAAAGGGTTACAGATAATGAAAGATATATTGCCACTAAAAAGCAATGGATTACAGATAATGAAAGAGACATTGCCACTAGAAAGCAATGGGTTACAAATAATGAAAGATATATTGCCACTAGAAAGCAATGGGTTACAGATAATGAAAGAGATATTGCCACTCGAAAGTAAAGGGTTACAGATAATGAAAGATATATTGCCACTAGAAAGCAATGGGTTACCGATAATGAAAGATATATTGCCACTAGATAGCAATGGGTTACAGATAATGAAAGAGATATTGCCACTAGAAAGCAAACCGTTAGAGATACTGAAAGATATATTGCCACTAGAAAGTAAAGGGTTACTGTAAATGAAAGATATATTGCCACTAGAAAGCAATGGGTTACAGATAATGAAAGATATATTGCCAATAGAAAGCAATGGGTTACAGATAATGAAAGAGATATTGCCACTAGAAAGCAATGGGTTACAGATAATGAAAGAGATATTGCCACTAGAAAGCAAACCGTTACAGATAATGAAAGATATATTGCCACTAGAAAGAAAAACCGTTACAGATAATGAAAGATATATTGCCACTAGAAAGCAATGGGTTACAGATAATGAAAGATATATTGCCACTAGAAAGCAATGGGTTACAGATAATGAAAGAGATATTGCCACTAGAAAGCAATGGGTTACAGATAATGAAAGAGATATTGCCACTAGAAAGCAATGGGTTACAGATAATTAAAGAGATATTGCCACTAGAAAGCAAACCGTTACAGATAATGAAAGATATATTGCCACTAGAAAGTAAAGGGTTACAGATAATGAAAGATATATTGCCCCTAGAAAGCTATGGGTTACAGATAATGAAGGAGATATTGCCACTAGAAAGCAATGGGTTACAGATAATGAAAGAGATATTGCCACTAGAAAGCAAACCGTTACAGATAATGAAAGATATATTACCACTAGAAAGTAAAGGGTTACAGATAATGAAAGATATATTGCCACTAGAAAGCAATGGGTTACAGATAATGAAAGATATATTGCCACTAGAAAGCAATGGGTTACAGATAATGAAAGATATATCCACTAGAAAGCAAACCGGTACAGATAATGAAATATATATTGCCACTAGAAAGTAAAGGGTTACAGATAATGAAAGAGATATTGCCACTAGAAAGCAATGGGTTACAGATAATGAAAGATATATCCACTAGAAAGCAAACCGGTACAGATAATGAAAGATATATTGCCACTAGAAAGTAAAGGGTTACAGATAATGAAAGATATATTGCCACTAGAAACCAATGGGTTACAGATAATGAAAGAGATATTGCCACTAGAAAGCAAACCGTTACAGATAATGAAAGATATATTGCCACTAGAAATTAAAGGGTTGCAGATAATGAAAGATATATTGCCACTAGAAAGCAATGGGTTACAGATAATGAAAGATATATTGCCACTAGAAAGCAATGGGTGACAGATAATGAAAGAGATATTGCCACTAGAAAGCAAACCGTTACAGATAAAGAAAGATATATTGTCACTAGAAAGTAAAGGGTTACAGATAATGAAAGATATATTGCCACTAGAAAGCAATGGGTTACAGATAATGAAAGAGATATTGCCACTAGAAAGCAATGGGTTACAGATAATGAAAGATATATTGCCACTAGAAAGTAAAGGGTTACAGATAATGAAAGATATATTGCCACTAGAAAGCAATGGGTTACAGAAAATTAAAGATGTATTGCCACTAGAAAGCAATGGGTTACAGATAATGAAAGAGATATTGCCACTAGAAAGAAAACCGTTACAGATAATGAAAGATATATTGCCACTAGAAAGTAAAGCGTTACAGTTAATGAAAGATATATTGCCACTAGAAAGCAATGGGTTACAGATAATGAAAGATATATTGCCAATATAAAGCAATGGGTTACAGATAATGAAAGAAATATTGCCACTAGAAAGCAATGGGTTACAGATAATGAAAGAGATATTGCCACTAGAAAGCAAACCGTTACAGATAATGAAAGATATATTGCCACTAGAAAGCAAACCGTTACAGATAATGAAAGATATATTGCCACTAGAAAGTAAAGGGTTACAGATAATGAAAGATATATTGCCACTAGAAAGCAATGGTTTTCAGATAATGAAAGATATATTGCCACTAGAAAGCAATGGGTTAGAGATAATGAAAGAGATATTGCCACTAGAAAGCAATGGGTTACAAATAATGAAAGAGATATTGCCACTAGAAAGCAAACCGTTACAGATAATGAAAAATATATTGCCAGTAGAAAGCAAACCGTTACAGATAATGAAAGATATATTGCCACTAGAAAGCAATGGGTTACAGATAATGAAAGATATATTGCCACTAGAAAGCAATGGGTTACAGATAATGAAAGAGATATTGCCACTAGAAAGCTAACCGTTACAGATAATGAAAGATATATTGCCACTAGAAAGTAAAGGGTTACAGATGATGAAAGATATATTGCCACTAGAAAGCAATGGGTTACAGATAATGAAAGAGATATTGCCACTAGAAAGCAAACCGTTACAGATAATGAAAGATATATTGCCACTAGAAAGTAAAGGGTTACTGTTAATGAAAGATATATTGCCACTAGAAAGCAATGGGTTACACATAATGAAAGAGATATTGCCACTAGAAAGCAAACCGTTTCAGATAATGAAAGATACATTGCCACTAGAAAGAAAAACCGTTACAGATAATGAAAGATATATTGCCACTAGAAAGCAATGGGTTACAGATAATGAAAGATATATTGCCACTAGAAAGCAATGGGTTACAGATAATGAAAGAGATATTGCCACTAGAAAGCAAACCGTTACAGATAATGAAAGATATATTGCCACTAGAAAGTAAAGGGTTACAGATAATGAAAGATATATTGCCACTAGAAAGCAATGGGTTACAGATAATGAAAGAGATATTGCCACTAGAAAGCAAACCGTTACAGATAATGAAAGATATATTGCCACTAGAAAGTAAAGGGTTACAGATAATGAAAGATATATTGCCCCTAGAAAGCTATGGGTTACAGATAATGAAAGAGATATTGCCACTAGAATGCAATGGGTTACAGATAATGAAAGAGATATTGCCACTAGAAAGCAAACCGTTACAGATAATGAAAGATATATTGCCACTAGAAAGTAAAGGGTTACAGATAATGAAAGATATATTGCCACTAGAAAGCAAACCGTTACTGATAATGAAAGATATATTGCCACTAGAAAGTAAAGGGGTACAGATAATGAAAGATATATTGCCACTAAAAAGCAATGGATTACAGATAATGAAAGAGACATTGCCACTAGAAAGCAATGGGTTACAGATAATGAAAGATATATTGCCACTAGAAAGCAATGGGTTACAGTTAATGAAAGATATATTGCCACTAGAAAGCAATGGGTTAAATATAATGAAAGATATATTGCCAATAGAAATCAATGGGTTACAGATAATGAAAGAGATATTGACACTAGAAAGCAATGGGTTACAGATAATGAATGATATATTGCCACTAGAAAGCAAACCGTTACAGATAATGAAAGATATATTGCCACTAGAAAGCAAACCGTTACAGATAATGATAGATATATTGCCACTAGAAAGCAAACCGTTACAGATAATGAAAGATATATTGCCACTAGAAAGCAAACCGTTACTGATAATGAAAGATATATTGCCACTATTAAGTAAAGGGTTACAGATAATGAAAGATATATTGCCACTAAAAAGCAATGGATTACAGATAATGAAAGAGACATTGCCACTAGAAAGCAATGGGTTACAGATAATGAAAGATATATTGCCACTAGAAAGCAAACCGTTACAGATAATGAAAGATATATTGCCACTAGAAAGTAAAGGGTTACAGATAATGAAAGATATATTGCCACTAGAAAGCAATGGTTTTCAGATAATGAAAGATATATTGCCACTAGAAAGCAATGGGTTAGAGATAATGAAAGAGATATTGCCACTAGAAAGCAATGGGTTACAAATAATGAAAGAGATATTGCCACTAGAAAGCAAACCGTTACAGATAATGAAAAATATATTGCCACTAGAAAGCAAACCGTTACAGATAATGAAAGATATATTGCCACTAGAAAGCAATGGGTTACAGATAATGAAAGATATATTGCCACTAGAAAGCAATGGGTTACAGATAATGAAAGAGATATTGCCACTAGAAAGCTAACCGTTACAGATAATGAAAGATATATTGCCACTAGAAAGTAAAGGGTTACAGATGATGAAAGATATATTGCCACTAGAAAGCAATGGGTTACAGATAATGAAAGAGATATTGCCACTAGAAAGCAAACCGTTACAGATAATGAAAGATATATTGCCACTAGAAAGTAAAGGGTTACTGTTAATGAAAGATATATTGCCACTAGAAAGCAATGGGTTACACATAATGAAAGAGATATTGCCACTAGAAAGCAAACCGTTTCAGATAATGAAAGATACATTGCCACTAGAAAGAAAAACCGTTACAGATAATGAAAGATATATTGCCACTAGAAAGCAATGGGTTACAGATAATGAAAGATATATTGCCACTAGAAAGCAATGGGTTACAGATAATGAAAGAGATATTGCCACTAGAAAGCAAACCGTTACAGATAATGAAAGATATATTGCCACTAGAAAGTAAAGGGTTACAGATAATGAAAGATATATTGCCACTAGAAAGCAATGGGTTACAGATAATGAAAGAGATATTGCCACTAGAAAGCAAACCGTTACAGATAATGAAAGATATATTGCCACTAGAAAGTAAAGGGTTACAGATAATGAAAGATATATTGCCCCTAGAAAGCTATGGGTTACAGATAATGAAAGAGATATTGCCACTAGAATGCAATGGGTTACAGATAATGAAAGAGATATTGCCACTAGAAAGCAAACCGTTACAGATAATGAAAGATATATTGCCACTAGAAAGTAAAGGGTTACAGATAATGAAAGATATATTGCCACTAGAAAGCAAACCGTTACTGATAATGAAAGATATATTGCCACTAGAAAGTAAAGGGGTACAGATAATGAAAGATATATTGCCACTAAAAAGCAATGGATTACAGATAATGAAAGAGACATTGCCACTAGAAAGCAATGGGTTACAGATAATGAAAGATATATTGCCACTAGAAAGCAATGGGTTACAGTTAATGAAAGATATATTGCCACTAGAAAGCAATGGGTTAAATATAATGAAAGATATATTGCCAATAGAAATCAATGGGTTACAGATAATGAAAGAGATATTGACACTAGAAAGCAATGGGTTACAGATAATGAATGATATATTGCCACTAGAAAGCAAACCGTTACAGATAATGAAAGATATATTGCCACTAGAAAGCAAACCGTTACAGATAATGATAGATATATTGCCACTAGAAAGCAAACCGTTACAGATAATGAAAGATATATTGCCACTAGAAAGCAAACCGTTACTGATAATGAAAGATATATTGCCACTATTAAGTAAAGGGTTACAGATAATGAAAGATATATTGCCACTAAAAAGCAATGGATTACAGATAATGAAAGAGACATTGCCACTAGAAAGCAATGGGTTACAGATAATGAAAGATATATTGCCACTAGAAAGCAATGGGTTACAGATAATGAAAGAGATATTGCCACTCGAAAGTAAAGGGTTACAGATAATGAAAGATATATTGCCACTAGAAAGCAATGGGTTACCGATAATGAAAGATATATTGCCACTAGATAGCAATGGGTTACAGATAATGAAAGAGATATTGCCACTAGAAAGCAAACCGTTAGAGATACTGAAAGATATATTGCCACTAGAAAGTAAAGGGTTACTGTTAATGAAAGATATATTGCCACTAGAAAGCAATGGGTTACAGATAATGAAAGAGATATTGCCACTAGAAAGCAATGGGTTACAGATAATGAAAGAGATATTGCCACTAGAAAGCAAACCGTTACAGATAATGAAAGATATATTGCCACTAGAAAGAAAAACCGTTACAGATAATGAAAGATATATTGCCACTAGAAAGCAATGGGTTACAGATAATGAAAGATATATTGCCACTAGAAAGCAATGGGTTACAGATAATGAAAGAGATATTGCCACTAGAAAGCAATGAGTTACAGATATTGAAAGAGATATTGCCACTAGAAAGCAATGGGTTACAGATAATTAAAGAGATATTGCCACTAGAAAGCAAACCGTTACAGATAATGAAAGATATATTGCCACTAGAAAGTAAAGGGTTACAGATAATGAAAGATATATTGCCCCTAGAAAGCTATGGGTTACAGATAATGAAGGAGATATTGCCACTAGAAAGCAATGGGTTACAGATAATGAAAGAGATATTGCCACTAGAAAGCAAACCGTTACAGATAATGAAAGATATATTGCCACTAGAAAGTAAAGGGTTACAGATAATGAAAGATATATTGCCACTAGAAAGCAATGGGTTACAGATAATGAAAGATATATTGCCACTAGAAAGCAATGGGTTACAGATTATGAAAGATATATCCACTAGAAAGCAAACCGGTACAGATAATGAAATATATATTGCCACTAGAAAGTAAAGGGTTACAGATAATGAAAGAGATATTGCCACTAGAAAGCAATGGGTTACAGATAATGAAAGATATATCCACTAGAAAGCAAACCGGTACAGATAATGAAAGATATATTGCCACTAGAAAGTAAAGGGTTACAGATAATGAAATATATATTGCCACTAGAAAGCAATGGGTTACAGATAATTAAAGATATATTGCCACTAGAAACCAATGGGTTACAGATAATGAAAGAGATATTGCCACTAGAAAGCAAACCGTTACATATAATGAAAGATATATTGCCACTAGAAATTAAAGGGTTGCAGATAATGAAAGATATATTGCCACTAGAAAGCAATGGGAGACAGATAATGAAAGAGATATTGCCACTAGAAAACAAACCGTTACAGATAAAGAAAGATATATTGTCACTAGAAAGTAAAGGGTTACATATAATGAAAGATATATTGCCACTAGAAAGCAATGGGTTACAGATAATGAAATAGATATTGCCACTAGAAAGCAATGGGTTACAGATAATGAAAGATATATTGCCACTAGAAAGTAAAGGGTTACAGATAATAAAAGATATATTGCCACTAGAAAGCAATGGGTTACAGAAAATTAAAGATGTATTGCCACTAGAAAGCAATGGGTTACAGATAATGAAAGAGATATTGCCACTAGAAAGAAAACCGTTACAAATAATGAAAGATATATTGCCACTAGAAAGTAAAGCGTTACAGTTAATGAAAGATATATTGCCACTAGAAAGCAATGGGTTACAGATAATGAAAGAGATATTGCCACTAGAATGCAAACCGTTACAGATAATGAAAGATATATTGCCACTAGAAAGCAAACCGTTACAGATAATGAAAGATATATTGCCACTAGAAAGTAAAGGGTTACAGATAATGAAAGATATATTGCCACTAGAAAGCAATGGTTTTCAGATAATGAAAGATATATTGCCACTAGAAAGCAATGGGTTAGAGATAATGAAAGAGATATTGCCACTAGAAAGCAATGGGTTACAAATAATGAAAGAGATATTGCCACTAGAAAGCAAACCGTTACAGATAATGAAAAATATATTGCCACTAGAAAGCAAACCGTTACAGATAATGAAAGATATATTGCCACTAGAAAGCAATGGGTTACAGATAATGAAAGATATATTGCCACTAGAAAGCAATGGGTTACAGATAATGAAAGAGATATTGCCACTAGAAAGCTAACCGTTACAGATAATGAAAGATATATTGCCACTAGAAAGTAAAGGGTTACAGATGATGAAAGATATATTGCCACTAGAAAGCAATGGGTTACAGATAATGAAAGATATATTGCCACTAGAAAGCAATGGGTTACAGATAATGAAAGAGATATTGCCACTAGAAAGCAAACCGTTACAGATAATGAAAGATATATTGCCACTAGAAAGTAAAGGGTTACTGTTAATGAAAGATATATTGCCACTAGAAAGCAATGGGTTACAGATAATGAAAGATATATTGCCACTAGAAAGCAATGGGTTACAGATAATGAAAGAGATATTGCCACTAGAAAGAAACCGTTACAGATAATGAAAGATATATTGCCACTAGAAAGCAAACCGTTACAGATAATGAAAGATATATTGCCACTAGAAAGCAAACCGTTACAGATAATGAAAGAGATATTGCCACTAGAAAGCAATGGGTTACAGATAATGAAAGAGATATTGCCACTAGAAAGCAATGGGTTACAGATGATGAAAGATATATTGCCACTAGAAAGTAAAGGGTTACAGATAATGAAAGATATATTGCCACTAGAAAGCAATGGGTTCCAGAAAATTAAAGATGTATTGCCACTAGAAAGCAATGGGTTACAGATAATGAAAGAGATATTGCCACTAGAAAGAAAACCGTTACAAATAATGAAAGATATATTGCCACTAGAAAGTAAAGCGTTACAGTTAATGAAAGATATATTGCCACTAGAAAGCAATGGGTTACAGATAATGAAAGATATATTGCCAATATAAAGCGATGGGTTACAGATAATGAAAGAAATATTGCCACTAGAAAGCAATGGGTTACAGATAATGAAAGAGATATTGCCACTAGAAAGCAAACCGTTACAGATAATGAAAGATATATTGCCACTAGAAAGCAAACCGTTACAGATAATGAAAGATATATTGCCACTAGAAAGTAAAGGGTTACAGATAATGAAAGATATATTGCCACTAGAAAGCAATGGTTTTCAGATAATGAAAGATATATTGCCACTAGAAAGCAATGGGTTAGAGATAATGAAAGAGATATTGCCACTAGAAAGCAATGGGTTACAAATAATGAAAGAGATATTGCCACTAGAAAGCAAACCGTTACAGATAATGAAAAATATATTGCCACTAGAAAGCAAACCGTTACAGATAATGAAAGATATATTGCCACTAGAAAGCAATGGGTTACAGATAATGAAAGATATATTGCCACTAGAAAGCAATGGGTTACAGATAATGAAAGAGATATTGCCACTAGAAAGCTAACCGTTACAGATAATGAAAGATATATTGCCACTAGAAAGTAAAGGGTTACAGATGATGAAAGATATATTGCCACTAGAAAGCAATGGGTTACAGATAATGAAAGATATATTGCCACTAGAAAGCAATGGGTTACAAATAATGAAAGAGATATTGCCACTAGAAAGCAAACCGTTACAGATAATGAAAGATATATTGCCACTAGAAAGTAAAGGGTTACTGTTAATGAAAGATATATTGCCACTAGAAAGCAATGGGTTACAGATAATGAAAGATATATTGCCACTAGAAAGCAATGGGTTACAGATAATGAAAGAGATATTGCCACTAGAAACAAACCGTTACAGATAATGAAAGATATATTGCCACTAGAAAGCAAACCGTTACAGATAATGAAAGATATATTGCCACTAGAAAGCAAACCGTTACAGATAATGAAAGAGATATTGCCACTAGAAAGCAATGGGTTACAGATAATGAAAGAGATATTGCCACTAGAAAGCAAACCGTTACAGATAATGAAAGATATATTGTCACTAGAAAGCAATGGGTTAAAGATAATGAAAGATATATTGCCACTAGAAAGCAATGGGTTACAGATAATGAAAGATATATCCACTAGAAAGCAAACCGGTACAGATAATGAAAGATATATTGCCACTAGAAAGTAAAGGGTTACAGATAATGAAAGAGATATTGCCACTAGAAAGCAATGGGTTACAGATAATGAAAGATATATCCACTAGAAAGCAAACCGGTACAGATAATGAAAGATATATTGCCACTAGAAAGTAAAGGGTTACAGATAATGAAAGATATATTGCCACTAGAAAGCAATGGGTTACAGATAATTAAAGATATATTGCCACTAGAAACCAATGGGTTACAGATAATGAAAGAGATATTGCCACTAGAAAGCAAACCGTTACAGATAATGAAAGATATATTGCCACTAGAAATTAAAGGGTTGCAGATAATGAAAGATATATTGCCACTAGAAAGCAATGGGTTACAGATAATGAAAGATATATTGCCACTAGAAAGCAATGGGTGACAGATAATGAAAGAGATATTGCCACTAGAAAGCAAACCGTTACAGATAATGAAAGATATATTGCCACTAGAAAGTAAAGGGTTACAGATAATGAAAGATATATTGCCACTAGAAAGCAATCTGTTACAGATAATGAAATAGATATTGCCACTAGAAAGCAAACCGTTACAGATAATGAAAGATATATTGCCACTAGAAAGTAAAGGGTTACAGATAATGAAAGATATATTGCCACTCGAAAGCAAACCGTTACAGATAATGAAAGATATATTGCCACTAGAAAGCAATGGGTTACCGATAATGAAAGATATATTGCCACTAGAAAGCAATGGGTTACAGATAATGAAAGAGATATTGCCACTAGAAAGCAAACCGTTACAGATAATGAAAGATATATTGCCACTAGAAAGTAAAGGGTTACAGATAATGAAAGATATATTGCCACTAGAAATTAAAGGGTTACAGATAATGAAAGGTATATTGCCACTAGAAAGCAATGGGTTACAGATAATGAAAGAGATATTGCCACTAGAAAGCAATGGGTTACAGATAATGAAAGAGATATTGCCACTAGAAAGCAAACCGTTACAGATAATGAAAGAGATATTGCCACTAGAAAGCAATGGGTTACAGATAATTAAAGATATATTGCCACTAGAAAGTAAAGGCTTACAGATAATGAAAGATATATTGCCACTGGAAAGCAATGGAGTACAGATAATGAGAGAGATATTGCCACTAGAAAGGAAACCGTTACAGATAATGAAAGATGTATTGCCACTAGAAATTAAAGGGGTACAGATAATGAAAGATATATTGCCACTACAAGAAATGGGTTACAGATAATGAAAGAGATATTGCCATTAGAAAGCAAACAGTTACAGATAATGAAAGATATATTGCCTCTAGAAAGCAAACCGTTACAGATAATGAAAGATATATTGTCACTAGAAAGCAATGGGTTACAGATAATGAAAGATATATTGCCACTAGAAAGCAATGGGTTACAGATAATGAAAGATATATCCACTAGAAAGCAAACCGGTACAGATAATGAAAGATATATTGCCACTAGAAAGTAAAGGGTTACAGATAATGAAAGAGATATTGCCACTAGAAAGCAATGGGTTACAGATAATGAAAGATATATCCACTAGAAAGCAAACCGGTACAGATAATGAAAGATATATTGCCACTAGAAAGTAAAGGGTTACAGATAATGAAAGATATATTGCCACTAGAAAGCAATGGGTTAGAGATAATTAAAGATATATTGCCACTAGAAACCAATGGGTTACAGATAATGAAAGAGATATTGCCACTAGAAAGCAAACCGTTACAGATAATGAAAGATATATTGCCACTAGAAATTAAAGGGTTGCAGATAATGAAAGATATATTGCCACTAGAAAGCAATGGGTTACAGATAATGAAAGATATATTGCCACTAGAAAGCAATGGGTGACAGATAATGAAAGAGATATTGCCACTAGAAAGCAAACCGTTACAGATAATGAAAGATATATTGCCACTAGAAAGTAAAGGGTTACAGATAATGAAAGATATATTGCCACTAGAAAGCAATCTGTTACAGATAATGAAATAGATATTGCCACTAGAAAGCAAACCGTTACAGATAATGAAAGATATATTGCCACTAGAAAGTAAAGGGTTACAGATAATGAAAGATATATTGCCACTCGAAAGCAAACCGTTACAGATAATGAAAGATATATTGCCACTAGAAAGCAATGGGTTACCGATAATGAAAGATATATTGCCACTAGAAAGCAATGGGTTACAGATAATGAAAGAGATATTGCCACTAGAAAGCAAACCGTTACAGATAATGAAAGATATATTGCCGCTAGAAAGTAAAGGGTTACAGATAATGAAAGATATATTGCCACTAGAAATTAAAGGGTTACAGATAATGAAAGGTATATTGCCACTAGAAAGCAATGGGTTACAGATAATGAAAGAGATATTGCCACTAGAAAGCAATGGGTTACAGATAATGAAAGAGATATTGCCACTAGAAAGCAAACCGTTACTGATAATGAAAGAGATATTGCCACTAGAAAGCAATGGGTTACAGATAATTAAAGATATATTGCCACTAGAAAGTAAAGGGTTACAGATAATGAAAGATATATTGCCACTGGAAAGCAATGGAGTACAGATAATGAGAGAGATATTGCCACTAGAAAGGAAACCGTTACAGATAATGAAAGATGTATTGCCACTAGAAATTAAAGGGGTACAGATAATGAAATATATATTGCCACTACAAGAAATGGGTTACAGATAATGAAAGAGATATTGCCATTAGAAAGCAAACAGTTACAGATAATGAAAGATATATTGCCTCTAGAAAGCAAACCGTTACGGATAATGAAAGATATATTGCCACTAGAATGTAAAGGGTTACAGATAATGAAAGATATATTGCCACTGGAAAGCAATGGAGTACAGATAATGAGAGAGATATTGCCACTAGAAAGCAAACCGTTGCAGATAATGACAGATATATTGCCACTAGAAAGTAAAGGGTTACAGATAATGAAAATATATTGCCGCTAGAAAGCAATGGGTTACAGATAATGAAAGATATATTGCCACTAGAAAGCAATCGGTTACAGATAATGAAAGAGATATTGCGACTAGAAAGCAAACCGTTACAGATAATGAAAGATATATTGCCACTAGAAAGTAAAGAGTTACAGATAATGAAAGATATATTGCCACTAGAAAACAATGGATTACAGATAATGAAAGAGATATTGCCACTAGAAAGCAATGGGTTACAGAAAATGAAAGAGATATTGCCACTAGAAAGCAAACCGTTACAGATAATGAAAGATATATTGCCACTAGAAAGTAAAGGGTTACAGATAATGAAAGATATATTGCCACTAGAAAGCAATCGGTTACAGATAATGAAATAGATATTGCCACTAGAAAGCAAACCGTTACAGATAATGAAAAATATATTCCCACTAGAAAGTAAAGGGTTACAGATAATGAAAGATATATTGCCACTCGAAAGTAAATGGTTACAGATACTGAAAGATATATTGCCACTAGAAAGCAATGGGTTACCGATAATGAAAGATATATTGCCACTAGAAAGCAATGGGTTACAGATAATGAAAGAGATATTGCCACTAGAAAGCAAACCGTTACAGATAATGAAAGATATATTGCCACTAGAAAGTAAAGGGTTACAGATAATGAAAGGTATATTGCCACTAGAAAGCAATGGGTTACAGATAATGAAAGAGATATTGCCACTAGAAATCAATGGGTTACAGATAATGAAAGAAATATAGCCACTAGAAACAAACCGTTACAGATAATGAACGATATATTGCCACTAGAAAGCAAACCGTTAAAGATAATGAAAGATATATTCCCACTAGAAAGCAAACCGTTACAGATAATGAAAGATATATTGCCACTAGAAAGTAAAGGGTTACTGTTAATGAAAGATATATTGCTACTAGAAAGCAATGGGTTACAGATAATGAAAGATATATTGCCAATAGAAAGCAATGGGTTACAGATAATGAAAGAGATATTGCCACTAGAAAGCAATGGGTTACAGATAATGAAAGAGATATTGCCACTAGAAAGCAAACCGTTACAGATAATGAAAGATATATTGCCACTAGAAAGAAAAACCGTTACAGATAATGAAAGATATATTGCCACTAGAAAGCAATGGGTTACAGATAATGAAAGATATATTGCCACTATAAAGTAATGGGTTACAGATAATGAAAGATATATTGCCACTAGAAAGCAATGGGTTACAGATAATGAAAGAGATATTGCCACTAGAAAGCAAACCGGTACAGATAATGAAAGATATATTGCCACTAGAAAGTAAAGGGTTACAGATAATGAAAGATATATTGCCACTAGAAAGCAATGGGTTACAGATATTGAAAGAGATATTGCCATTAGAAAGCAATGGGTTACAGATAATGAAAGAGATATTGCCAATAGAAAGCAATGGGTTACAGATAATTAAAGATATATTACCACTAGAAAGCAATGGGTTACAGATAATGAAAGAGATATTGCCACTAGAAAGCAAACCGTTACAGATAATGAAAGATATATTGCCACTAGAAAGTAAAGGGTTACAGATAATGAAAGATATATTGCCACTAGAAAGCAATGGGTTACAGATAATGAAAGATATATTGCCACTAGAATGCAATGGGTGACAGATAATGAAAGAGATATTGCCATTAGAAAGCAAACCGTTACAGATAATGAAAGATATATTGTCAATAGAAAGTAAAGGGTTTCAGATAATGAAAGATATATTGCCACTAGAAAGCAATGGGTTACAGATAATGAAAGAGATATTGCCACTAGAAAGCAATGGGTTACAGATAATGAAAGATATCTTGCCACTAGAAAGCAATGGGTTACAGATAATGAAAGAGATATTGCCACTAGAAAGCAATGGGTTACAGATAATGAAAGAGATATTGCCACTAGAAAGCAAACCGTTACAGATAATGAAAGATGTATTGCCACTAGAAAGTAAAGGGTTACAGATAATGAAAGATATATTGCCCCTAGAAAGCTATGAGTTACAGATAATGAAAGATATATTGCCACTAGAATGCAAACCGTTAAAGATAATGAAAGATATATTGCCACTAGAAAGCAAACCGTTACAGATAATGAACGATATATTGCCACTAGAAAGTAAAGGGTTACTGTTAATGAAAGATATATTGCCACTAGAAAGCAATGGGTTACAGATAATGAAAGATATATTGCCAATAAAAAGCAATGGGTTACAGATAATGAAAGAGATATTGCCACTAGAATGCAATGGGTTACAGATAATGAAAGAGATATTGCCACTATAAAGCAAACCGTTACAGATAATGAAAGATATATTGCCACACGAAAGAAAAACCGTTACAGATAATGAAAGATATATTGCCACTAGAAAGCAATGGGTTACAGATAATGAAAGATATATTGCCACTAGAAAGCAATTGGTTACAGATAATGAAAGATATATTGCCACTAGAAAGCAATGGGTTACAGATAATGAAAGAGATATTCCCACTAGAAAGCAAACCGGTACAGATAATGAAAGATATATTGCCACAAGAAAGTAAAGGGTTACAGATAATGAAAGATATATTGCCACTAGAAAGCAATGGGTTACAGATAATGAAAGAGATATTGCCATTAGAAAGCAATGGGTTACAGATAATGAAAGAGTTATTGCCACTAGAAAGCAAACTGTTACAGATAATGAAAGATATATTGTCACTAGTAAGTAAAGGGTTATAGATAATGAAAGATATATTGCCACTAGAAAGCAATGGGCTACAGATAATGAAATAGATATTGCCACTAGAAAGCAATGGGTTACAGATAATGAAAGATATATTGCCACTAGAAAGTAAAGGGTTACAGATAATGAAAGATATATTGCCACTAGAAAGCAATGGGTTACAGATAATGAAAGATATATTGCCAATAGAAATCAATGGGTTACAGATAATGAAAGAGATATTGCCACTAGAAAGCAATGGGTTACAGATAATGAAAGATATATTGCCACTAGAAAGTAAAGCGTTACAGTTAATGAAAGATATATTGCCACTAGAAAGCAATGGGTTACAGATAATGAAAGATATATTGCCAATATAATGCAACGGGTTACAGATAATGAAAGAGATATTGCCACTAGAAAGCAATGGGTTACATATAATGAAAGAGATATTGCCACTAGAAAGCAAACCGTTACAGATAATGAAATATATATTGCCACTAGAAAGCAAACCGTTACAGATAATGAAATATATATTGCCACTAGAAAGCAAACCGTTACAGATAATGAAAGAGATATTGCCACTAGAAAGCAATGGGTTACAGATAATGAAAGATATATTGCCACTAGAAAGCAATGGGTTACAGATAATGAAAGAGATATTGCCACTAGAAAGCAAACCGTTACAGATAATGAAGGAGATATTGCCACTAGAAAGCAAACCGTTACAGATAATGAAAGATATATTGCCACTAGAAAGTAAAGGGTTACAGATAATGAAAGAGATATTGCCACTAGAAAGCAATGGTTTACAGATAATGAAAGATATATTGCCACTAGAAAGCAATGGGTTAGAGATAATGAAAGAGATATTGCCACTAGAAAGCAATGGGTTACAGATAATGAAAGAGATATTGCCACTAGAAAGCAAACCGTTACAGATAATGAAAGATATATTGCCACTAGAAAGTAAAGAGTTACAGATAATGAAAGATATATTGCCACTAGAAAGTAATGGGTTACAGATAATGTAAGATATATTGCCACTAGAAAGCAATGGGTTATAGATAATGAAAGAGATATTGCCACTAGAAAGCAAACTGTTACAGATAATGAAAGATATATTGCCACTAGAATGTAAAGGGTTACAGTTAATTAAAGATATATTGCCACTAGAAAGCTATGGGTTACAGATAATGAAAGATATATTGCCAATAGAAAGCAATGTGTTACAGATAATGAAAGAGATATTGCCACTAGAAAGCAATAGGTTACAGATAATGAAAGAGATATTGCCACTAGAAAGCAAACCGTTACAGATAATGAAAGATATATTGCCACTAGAAAGCAAACCGTTACAGATAATGAAAGATATATTGCCATTAGAAAGCAAACCGTTACAGATAATGAAAGATATATTGCCACTAGAAAGCAATGGGTTACAGATAATGAAAGATATATTGCCACTAGAAAGCAATGGGCTCCAGATAATTAAAGATATATTGCCACTAGAAAGCAATGGGTTACAGATAATGAAAGAGATATTGCCACTAGAAGGCAAACCGTTACAGATAATGAAAGATATATTGCCACTAGAAAGTAAAGGGTTACAGTTAATGAAAGATATATTGCCACTAGAATGCAATGGGTTAAAGATAATGAAAGATATATTGCCAATAGAAATCAATGGGTTACAGATAATGAAAGAGATATTGCCACTAGAAAGCAATGGGTTACAGATAATGAAAGATATATTGCCACTAGAAAGCAATGGGTTACAGATAATGAAAGAGATATTGCCACTAGAAAGTAAAGGGTTACAGATAATGAAAGATATATTGCCACTAGAAAGCAATCGGTTACAGATAATGAAATAGATATTGCCACTAGAAAGCAAACCGTTACAGATAATGAAAGATATATTGCCACTAGAATGTAAAGGGTTACAGATAATGAAAGATATATTGCCACTAGAAAGCAATGGGTTACCGATAATGAAAGATATATTGCCACTAGATAGCAATGGGTTACAGATAATGAAAGAGATATTGCCACTAGAAAGCAAACCGTTACAGATAATGAAAGATATATTGCCACTAGAAAGTAAAGGGTTACAGATAATGAAAGATATATTGCCACTAGAAATTAAAGGGTTACAGATAATGAAAGGTATATTGCCACTAGAAAGCAATGGGTTACAGATAATGAAAGAGATATTGCCACTAGAAAGCAATGGGTTACAGATAATGAAAGAGATGTTGCCACTAGAAAGCAAACCGTTACAGATAATGAAAGAAATATTGCCACTAGAAAGCAAACCGTTAAAGATAATGAAAGATATATTGCCACTAGAAAGCAAACCGTTACAGATACTGAAAGATATATTGCCACTAGAAAGTAAAGTGTTACTGTTAATGAAAGATATATTGCCACTAGAAAGCAATGGGTTACAGATAATGAAAGATATATTGCCAATAGAAAGCAATGTGTTACAGATAATGAAAGAGATATTGCCACTAGAAAGCAATGGGTTACACATAATGAAAGAGATATTGCCACTAGAAAGCAATGGGTTACAGATAATGAAATAGTTATTGCCACTAGAAAGCAAACCGTTACAGATAATGAAAGATATATTGTCATTAGTAAGTAAAGGTTTACAGATAATGAAAGATATATTGCCACTAGAAAGCAATGGGCTACAGATAATGAAAGAGATATTGCCACTAGAAAGCAATGGGTTACAGATAATGAAAGATATATTGCCACTAGAAAGTAAAGGGTTACAGATAATGAAAGATATATTGCCACTAGAAAGCAATGGGTTACAGATAATGAAAGATATATTGCCAATAGAAATCAATGGGTTACAGATAATGAAAGAGATATTGCCACTAGAAAGCAATGGGTTACAAATAATGAAAGATATATTGCCACTAGAAAGTAAAGCGTTACAGTTAATGAAAGATATATTGCCACTAGAAAGCAATGGGTTACAGATAATGAAAGATATATTGCCAATATAATGCAACGGGTTACAGATAATGAAAGAGATATTGCCACTAGAAAGCAATGGGTTACAGATAATGAAAGAGATATTGCCACTAGAAAGCAAACCGTTACAGATAATGAAAGATATATTGCCACTAGAAAGCAAACCGTTGCAGATAATGAAATATATATTGCCACTAGAAAGCAAACCGTTACAGATAATGAAAGAGATATTGCCACTATAAAGCAATGGGTTACAGATAATGAAAGATATATTGCCACTAGAAAGCAATGGGTTACAGATAATGAAAGAGATATTGCCACTAGAAAGCAAACCGTTACAGATAATGAAAGAGATATTGTCACTAGAAAGCAAACCGTTACAGATAATGAAAGATATATTGCCACTAGAAAGTAAAGGGTTACAGATAATGAAAGATATATTGCCACGAGAAAGCAATGGTTTACAGATATTGAAAGATGTATTGCCACTAGAAAGCAATGGGTTAGAGATAATAAAAGATATATTGCCACTAGAAAGCAATAGGTTACAGATAATGAAAGAGATATTGCCACTAGAAAGCAAACCGTTACAGATAATTAAAGATATATTGCCACTAGAAAGTAAAGGGTTACAGTTAATGAAAGATATATTGCCACTAGAAAGCAAAGGGTTACAGATAATGAAAGATATATTGCCAATAGAAAGCAATGGGTTACAGATAATGAAAGAGATATTGCCACTAGAAAGCAATAGGTTACAGATAATGAAAGAGATTTTGCCACTAGAAAGCAAACCGTTACAGATAATGAAAGATATATTGCCACTAGAAAGCAAACCGTTACAGATAATGAAAGATATATTGCCACTAGAAAGCAAACCGTTACAGATAATGAAAGAGATATTGCCACTAGGAAGCAATGGGTTACAGATAATGAAAGAGATATTGCCACTAGAAAGCAAACCGTTACAGATAATGAAAGATATATTGCCACTAGAAAGTAAAGGGTTACAGATAATGCAAGATATATTGCCACTAGAAAGCAATGGGTTACAGATAATGAAAGATATATTGCCACTAGAAAGCAATGGGCTCCAGATAATTAAAGATATATTGCCACTAGAAAGCAATGGGTTACAGATAATGAAAGAGATTATGGATTTCGTTAACCGGACTGACTTCCTCATCTTGGTTGCTTTCCTCACAACGTTTCGGCCGTCTGATCCTCCGGCCTTCTTCAGGTGCATCTCGAACTCGGGAACCGTCGGTCTGGAATATAGACAATTACAATGAAAGAGATATTGCCACTAGAAGGCAAACCGTTACAGATAATGAAAGATATATTGCCACTAGAAAGTAAAGGGTTACAGTTAATGAAAGATATATTGCCACTAGAAAGGAATGGGTTAAAGATAATGAAAGATATATTGCCAATAGAAATCAATGGATTACAGATAATGAAAGAGATATTGCCACTAGAAAGCAATGGGTTACAGATAATGAAAGAGATATTGCCACTAGAAAGCAAACCGTTACAGATAATGAAAGATATATTGCCACTAGAAAGCAAACAGTTACAGATAATGATAGATATATTGCCACTAGAAAGCAAACCGTTACAGATAATGAAAGATATATTGCCACTAGAAAGCAAACCGTTACAGATAATGAAAGATATATTGCCACTAGAAAGTAAAGGGTTACAGATAATGAAAGATATATTGCCACTAGAAAGCAATGGATTACAGATAATGAAAGAGATATTGCCACTAGAAAGCAATGGGTTACAGATAATGAAAGATATATTGCCACTAGAAACCAATGGGTTACAGATAATGAAAGAGATATTGCCACTAGAAAGCAAACCGTTACAGATAATGAAAGATATATTGCCACTAGAAAGTAAAGGGTTACAGATAATGAAAGATATATTGCCACTAGAAAGCAAACCGTTACAGATAATGAAAGATATATTGCCACTAGAATGTAAAGGGTTAAACATAATGAAAGATATATTGCCACTCGAAAGTAAAGGGTTACAGATAATGAAAGATATATTGCCACTAGAAAGCAATTGGTTACCGATAATGAAAGATATATTGCCACTAGATAGGAATGGGTTACAGATAATGAAAGAGATATTGCCACTAGAAAGCAAACCGTTACAGATAATGAAAGATATATTGCCACTAGAAAGTAAATGGTTACAGATAATGAAAGATATATTGCCACTAGAAATTAAAGGGTTACAGATAATGAAAGGTATATTGCCACTAGAAAGCAATGGGTTACAGATAATGAAAGAGATATTGCCACTAGAAAGCAATGGGTTACAGATAATGAAAGAGATGTTGCCACTAGAAAGCAAACCGTTAATGATAATGAAAGATATATTGCCACTAGAAAGCAAACCGTTACAGATAATGAAAGATACATTGCCACTAGAAAGAAAAACCGTTACAGATAATGAAAGATATATTGCCACTAGAAAGCAATGGGTTACAGATAATGAAAGATATATTGCCACTAGAAAGCAATGGGTTGCAGATAATGAAAGAGATATTGCCACTAGAAAGCAAACCGTTACAGATAATGAAAGATATATTGCCACTAGAAAGTAAAGGGTTACAGATAATGAAAGATATATTGCCACTAGAAAGCAATGGGTTACAGATAATGAAAGAGATATTGCCACTAGAAAGCAATGGGTTACAAATAATGAAAGATATATTGCCACTAGAAAGCAATGGGCTCAAGATAATTAAAGTTATATTGCCACTAGAAAGCAATGGGTTACAGATAATGAAAGAGATATTGCCACTAGAAGGCAAACCGTTACAGATAATGAAAGATATATTGCCACTAGAAAGTAAAGGGTTACAGTTAATGAAAGATATATTGCCACTAGAAAGCAATGGGTTAAAGATAATGAAAGAGATATTGCCACTAGAAAGCAATGGGTTACAGATAATGAAAGAGATATTGCCACTAGAAAGCAAACCGTTACAGATAATGAAAGATATATTGCCACTAGAAAGCAAACCGTTACAGATAATGATAGATATATTGCCACTAGAAAGCAAACCGTTACAGATAATGAAAGATATATTGCCACTAGAAAGCAAACCGTTACTGATAATGAAAGATATATTGCCACTAGAAAGTAAAGGGTTACAGATAATGAAAGATATATTGCCACTAGAAAGCAATGGATTACAGATAATGAAAGAGATATTGCCACTAGAAAGCAATGGGTTACAGATAATGAAAGATATATTGCCACTAGAAAGCAATGGGTTACAGATAATTAAAGAGATATTGCCACTCGAAAGTAAAGGGTTACAGATAATGAAAGATATATTGCCACTAGAAAGCAATGGGTTACCGATAATGAAAGATATATTGCCACTAGATAGCAATGGGTTACAGATAATGAAAGAGATATTGCCACTAGAAAGCATACCGTTACAGATAATGAAAGATATATTGCCACTAGAAAGTAAAGGGTTACAGATAATGAAAGATATATTGCCACTAGAAATTAAAGGGTTACAGATAATGAAAGGTATATTGCCACTAGGAAGCAATGGGTTACAGATAATGAAAGAGATATTGCCACTAGAAAGCAATGGGTTACAGATAATGAAAGAGATGTTGCCACTAGAAAGCAAACCGTTACAGATAATGAAAGATATATTGCCACTAGAAAGCAAACCGTTAGAGATACTGAAAGATATATTGCCACTAGAAAGTAAAGGGTTACTGTTAATGAAAGATATATTGCCACTAGAAAGCAATGGGTTACAGATAATGAAAGATATATTGCCAATAGAAAGCAATGGGTTACAGATAATGAAAGAGATATTGCCACTAGAAAGCAATGGGTTACAGATAATGAAAGAGATATTGCCACTAAAAAGCAAACCGTTACAGATAATGAAAGATATATTGCCACTAGAAAGAAAAACCGTTACAGATAATGAAAGATATATTGCCACTAGAAAGCAATGGGTTACAGATAATGAAAGATATATTGCCACTAGAAAGCAATGGGTTACAGATAATGAAAGAGATATTGCCACTAGAAAGCAATGGGTTACAGATAATGAAAGAAATATTGCCACTAGAAAGCAATGGGTTACAGATAATTAAAGAGATATTGCCACTAGAAAGCAAACCGTTACAGATAATGAAAGATATATTGCCAGTAGAAAGTAAAGGGTTACAGATAATGAAAGATATATTGCCACTAGAAAGCAATCGGTTACAGATAATGAAATAGATATTGCCACTAGAAAGCAAACCGTTACAGATAATGAAAGATATATTGCCACTAGAATGTAAAGGGTTACAGATAATGAAAGATATATTGCCACTCGAAAGTAAAGGGTTACAGATAATGAAAGATATATTGTCACTAGAAAGCAATGGGTTACCGATAATGAAAGATATATTGCCACTAGATATGAATGGGTTACAGATAATGAAAGAGATATTGCCACTAGAAAGCAAACCGTTACAGATAATGAAAGATATATTGCCACTAGAAAGTAAATGGTTACAGATAATGAAAGATATATTGCCACTAGAAATTAAAGGGTTACAGATAATGAAAGGTATATTGCCACTAGAAAGCAATGGGTTACAGATAATGAAAGAGATATTGCCACTAGAAAGCAATGGGTTACAGATAATGAAAGAGATGTTGCCACTAGAAAGCAAACCGTTACAGATAATGAAAGATATATTGCCACTAGAAAGCAAACCGTTAATGATAATGAAAGATATATTGCCACTAGAAAGCAAACCGTTACAGATACTGAAAGATATATTGCCACTAGAAAGTAAAGTGTTACTGTTAATGAAAGATATATTGCCACTAGAAAGCAATGGGTTACACATAATGAAAGAGATATTGCCACTAGAAAGCAAACCGTTACAGATAATGAAAGATACATTGCCACTAGAAAGAAAAACCGTTACAGATAATGAAAGATATATTGCCACTAGAAAGCAATGGGTTAGAGATAATGAAAGATATATTGCCACTAGAAAGCAATGGGTTGCAGATAATGAAAGAGATATTGCCACTAGAAAGCAAACCGTTACAGATAATGAAAGATATATTGCCACTAGAAAGTAAAGGGTTACAGATAATGAAAGATATATTGCCACTAGAAAGCAATGGGTTACAGATAATGAAAGATATATTGCCACTAGAAAGCAATGGGTTACAGATAATGAAAGAGATATTGCCACTAGAAAGCAATGGGTTACAGATAATGAAAGAGATATTGCCACTAGAAGGCAAACCGTTACAGATAATGAAAGATATATTGCCACTAGAAAGTAAAGGGTTACAGTTAATGAAAGATATATTGCCACTAGAAAGCAATGGGTTAAAGATAATGAAAGATATATTGCCAATAGAAATCAATGGGTTACAGATAATGAAAGAGATATTGCCACTAGAAAGCAATGGGTTACAGATAATGAAAGAGATATTGCCACTAGAAAGCAAACCGTTACAGATAATGAAAGATATATTGCCACTAGAAAGCAAACCGTTACAGATAATGATAGATATATTGCCACTAGAAAGCAAACCGTTACAGATAATGAAAGATATATTGCCACTAGAAAGCAAACCGTTACTGATAATGAAAGATATATTGCCACTAGAAAGTAAAGGGTTACAGATAATGAAAGATATATTGCCACTAGAAAGCAATGGATTACAGATAATGAAAGAGATATTGCCACTAGAAAGCAATGGGTTACAGATAATGAAAGATATATTGCCACTAGAAAGCAATGGGTTACAGATAATTAAAGAGATATTGCCACTCGAAAGTAAAGGGTTACAGATAATGAATGATATATTGCCACTAGAAAGCAATGGGTTACCGATAATGAAAGATATATTGCCACTAGATAGCAATGGGTTACAGATGATGAAAGAGATATTGCCACTAGAAAGCAAACCGTTACAGATAATGAAAGATATATTGCCACTAGAAAGTAAAGGGTTACAGATAATGAAAGATATATTGCCACTAGAAATTAAAGGGTTACAGATAATGAAAGGTATATTGCCACTAGGAAGCAATGGGTTACAGATAATGAAAGAGATATTGCCACTAGAAAGCAATGGGTTACAGATAATGAAAGAGATGTTGCCACTAGAAAGCAAACGGTTACAGATAATGAAAGATATATTGCCACTAGAAAGCAAACCGTTAGAGATACTGAAAGATATATTGCCACTAGAAAGTAAAGTGTTACTGTTAATGAAAGATATATTGCCACTAGAAAGCAATGGGTTACAGATAATGAAAGATATATTGCCAATAGAAAGCAATGGGTTACAGATAATGAAAGAGATATTGCCACTAGAAAGCAATGGGTTACAGATAATGAAAGAGATATTGCCACTAAAAAGCAAACCGTTACAGATAATGAAAGATATATTGCCACTAGAAAGAAAAACCGTTACAGATAATGAAAGATATATTGCCACTAGAAAGCAATGGGTTACAGATAATGAAAGATATATTGCCACTAGAAAGCAATGGGTTACAGATAATGAAAGAGATATTGCCACTAGAAAGCAATGGGTTACAGATAATGAAAGAGATATTGCCACTAGAAAGCAATGGGTTACAGATAATTAAAGAGATATTGCCACTAGAAAGCAAACCGTTACAGATAATGAAAGATATATTGCCACTAGAAAGTAAAGGGTTACAGATAATGAAAGATATATTGCCCCTAGAAAGCTATGGGTTACAGATAATGAAAGAGATATTGCCACTAGAAAGCAATGGGTTACAGATAATGAACGAGATACTGCCACTAGAAAGCAAACCGTTACAGATAATGAAAGATATATTGCCACTAGAAATAAAGGGTTACAGATAATGAAAGATATATTGCCACTAGAAAGCAATGGGTTACAGATAATGAAAGATATATTGCCACTAGAAAGCAATGGGTTACAGATAATGAAAGATATATCCACTAGAAAGGAAACCGGTACAGATAATGAAAGATATATTGCCACTAGAAAGTAAAGGGTTACAGATAATGAAAGAGATATTGCCACTAGAAAGCAATGGGTTACAGATAATGAAAGATATATCCACTAGAAAGCAAACCGGTACAGATAATGAAAGATATATTGCCACTAGAAAGTAAAGGGTTACAGATAATGAAAGATATATTGCCACTAGAAAGCAATGGGTTACAGATAATTAAAGATATATTGCCACTAGAAACCAATGGGTTACAGATAATGAAAGAGATATTGCCACTAGAAAGCAAACCGTTACAGATAATGAAAGATATATTGCCACTAGAAATTAAAGGGTTGCAGATAATGAAAGATATATTGCCACTAGAAAGCAAAAGGGTTACAGATAATGAAAGATATATTGCCACTAGAAAGCAATGGGTGACAGATAATGAAAGAGATATTGCCACTAGAATGCAAACCGTTACAGATAATGAAAGATATATTGTCACTAGAAAGTAAAGGGTTACAGATAATGAAAGATATATTGCCACTAGAAAGCAATGGGTTACAGATAATGAAAGAGATATTGCCACTAGAAAGCAATGGGTTACAGATAATGAAAGATATATTGCCACTAGAAAGTAAAGGGTTACAGATAATGAAAGATATATTGCCACTAGAAAGCAATGGGTTACAGAAAATTAAAGATGTATTGCCACTAGAAAGCAATGGGTTACAGATAATGAAAGAGATATTGCCACTAGAAAGCAAACCGTTACAGATAATGAAAGATATATTGCCACTAGAAAGTAAAGCGTTACAGTTAATGAAAGATATATTGCCACTAGAAAGCAATGGGTTACAGATAATGAAAGATATATTGCCAATATAAAGCAATGGGTTACAGATAATGAAAGAAATATTGCCACTAGAAAGCAATGGGTTACAGATAATGAAAGAGATATTGCCACTAGAAAGCAAACCGTTACAGATAATGAAAGATATATTGCCACTAGAAAGCAAACCGTTACAGATAATGAAATATATATTGCCATTAGAAAGCAAACCGTTACAGATAATGAAAGAGATATTGCCACTAGAAAGCAACGGGTTACAGATAATGAAAGATATATTGCAACTAGAAAGCAATAGGGTTACAGATAATGAAAGAGGTATTGCCACTAGAAAGCAAACCGTTACAGATAATGAAAGAGATATTGCCACTAGAATGCAAACCGTTACAGATAATGAAAGATATATTGCCACTAGAAAGTAAAGGGTTACAGATAATGAAAGATATATTGCCACTAGAAAGCAAACCGTTACAGATAATGAAATATATATTGCCACTAGAAAGCAAACCGTTACAGATAATGAAAGAGATATTGCCACTAGAAAGCAACGGGTTACAGATAATGAAAGATATATTGCAACTAGAAAGTAAAGGGTTACAGATAATGAAAGAGATATTGCCACTAGAAAGCAATGGGTTACAGATAATGAAAGATATATCCACTAGAAAGCAAACCGGTACAGATAATGAAAGATATATTGCCACTAGAAAGTAAAGGGTTACAGATAATGAAAGATATATTGCCACTAGAAAGCAATGGGTTACAGATAATTAAAGATATATTGCCACTAGAAACCAATGGGTTACAGATAATGAAAGAGATATTGCCACTAGAAAGCAAACCGTTACAGATAATGAAAGATATATTGCCACTAGAAATTAAAGGGTTGCAGATAATGAAAGATATATTGCCACTAGAAAGCAATGGGTTACAGATAATGAAAGATATATTGCCACTAGAAAGCAATGGGTGACAGATAATGAAAGAGATATTGCCACTAGAATGCAAACCGTTACAGATAATGAAAGATATATTGTCACTAGAAAGTAAAGGGTTACAGATAATGAAAGATATATTGCCACTAGAAAGCAATGGGTTACAGATAATGAAAGAGATATTGCCACTAGAAAGCAATGGGTTACAGATAATGAAAGATATATTGCCACTAGAAAGTAAAGGGTTACAGATAATGAAAGATATATTGCCACTAGAAAGCAATGGGTTACAGATAATGAAAGATATATTGCCAATATAAAGCAATGGGTTACAGATAATGAAAGAAATATTGCCACTAGAAAGCAATGGGTTACAGATAATGAAAGAGATATTGCCACTAGAAAGCAAACCGTTACAGATAATGAAAGATATATTGCCACTAGAAAGCAAACCGTTACAGATAATGAAATATATATTGCCACTAGAAATCAAACCGTTACAGATAATGAAAGAGATATTGCCACTAGAAAGCAACGGGTTACAGATAATGAAAGATATATTGCAACTAGAAAGCAATGGGTTACAGATAATGAAAGAGATATTGCCACTAGAAAGCAAACCGTTACAGATAATGAAAGAGATATTGCCACTAGAAAGCAAACCGTTACAGATAATGAAAGATATATTGCCACTAGAATGTAAAGGGTTACAGATAATGAAAGATATATTGCCACTAGAAAGCAATGGTTTTCAGATAATGAAAGATATATTGCCACTAGAAAGCAATGGGTTAGAGATAATGAAAGAGATATTGCCACTAGAAAGCAATGGGTTACAGATAATGAAAGAGATAATGCCACTAGAAAGCAAACCGTTACAGATAATGAAAAATATATTGCCACTAGAAAGCAAACCGTTACAGATAATGAAAGATATATTGCCACTAGAAAGTAAAGGGTTACAGATAATGAAAGATATATTGCCACTAGAAAGCAATGGGTTACAGATAATGAAAGCTATATTGCCACTAGAAAGAAATGGGTTACAGATAATGAAAGAGATATTGCCACTAGAAAGCAAACCGTTACAGATAATGAAAGATATATTGCCACTAGAAAGAGAAGGGTTACTGTTAATGAAAGATATATTGCCACTAGAAAGCAATGGGTTACAGATAATGAAAGATATATTGCCATTAGAAAGCAATGGGTTACAGATAATGAAAGAGATATTGCCACTAGAAACAAACCGTTACAGATAATGAAAGATATATTGCCACTAGAAAGCAAACCGTTACAGATAATGAAAGATATATTGCCACTAGAAAGCAAACCGTTACAGATAATGAAAGAGATATTGCCACTAGAAAGCAATGGGTTACAGATAATGAAAGATATATTGTCACTAGAAAGCAATGGGTTACAGATAATGAAAGATATATTGCCACTAGAAAGCAATGGGTTACAGATAATGAAAGATATATCCACTAGAAAGCAAATCGGTACAGATAATGAAAGATATATTGCCACTAGAATGTAAAGGGTTACAGATAATGAAAGAGATATTGCCACTAGAAAGCAATGGGTTACAGATAATGAAAGATATATCCACTAGAAAGCAAACCGGTACAGATAATGAAAGATATATTGCCACTAGAAAGTAAAGGGTTACAGATAATGAAAGATATATTGCCACTAGAAAGCAATGGGTTACAGATAATTAAAGATATATTGCCACTAGAAACCAATGGGTTACAGATAATGAAAGAGATATTGCCACTAGAAAGCAAACCGTTACAGATAATGAAAGATATATTGCCACTAGAAATTAAAGGGTTGCAGATAATGAAAGATATATTGCCACTAGAAAGCAATGGGTTACAGATAATGAAAGATATATTGCCACTAGAAAGCAATGGGTGACAGATAATGAAAGAGATATTGCCACTAGAAAGCAAACCGTTACAGATAATGAAAGATATATTGTCACTAGAATGTAAAGGGTTACAGATAATGAAAGATATATTGCCACTAGAAAGCAATGGGTTACAGATAATGAAAGAGATATTGCCACTAGAAAGCAATGGGTTACAGATAATGAAAGATATATTGCCACTAGAAAGTAAAGGGTTACAGATAATGAAAGATATATTGCCACTAGAAAGCAATGGGTTACAGAAAATTAAAGATGTATTGCCACTAGAAAGCAATGGGTTACAGATAATGAAAGATATATTGCCACTAGAAAGCAATGGGTTACAGATAAAGAAAGAGATATTGCCATTAGAAAGCAAACAGTTACAGATAATGAAAGATATATTGCCGCTAGAAAGCAAACCGTTACAGATAATGAAAGATATATTGCCAATATAAAGCAATGGGTTACAGATAATGAAAGAAATATTGCCACTAGAAAGCAATGGGTAACAGATAATGAAAGAGATATTGCCACTAGAAAGCAAACCGTTACAAATAATGAAAGAGATATTGCCACTAGAAAGCAAACCGTTACAGATAATGAAATATATATTGCCACTAGAAAGCAAACCGTTACTGTTAATGAAAGATATATTGCCACTAGAAAGCAATGGGTTACAGATAATGAAAGATATATTGCAACTAGAAAGCAATGGGTTACAGATAATGAAAGAGATATTGCCACTAGAAACAAACCGTTACAGATAATGAAAGATATATTGCCACTAGAAAGCAAACCGTTACAGATAATGAAAGATATATTGCCACTAGAAAGCAAACCGTTACAGATAATGAAAGAGATATTGCCACTAGAAAGCAATGGGTTACAGATAATGAAAGAGATATTGCCACTAGAAAGCAAACCGTTACAGATAATGAAAGATATATTGCCACTAGAAAGTAAAGGGTTACAGATAATGAAAGATATATTGCCACTAGAAAGCAATGGGTTACAGATAATGAAAGAGATATTGCCACTAGAAAGCAATGGGTTACAGATAATGAAAGATATATTGCCACTAGAAAGCAATGGGTTACAGATAATTAAAGATATATTGCCACTAGAAAGCAATGGGTTACAGATAATGAAAGAGATATTGCCACTAGAAAGCAAACCGTTACAGATAATGAAAGATATATTGCCACTAGAAAGTAAAGGGTTACAGATAATGAAAGATTTATTGCCACTAGAAAGCAATGGGTTCCAGATAATGAAAGATATATTGCCACTAGAAAGCAATGGGTGACAGATAATGAAAGAGATATTGCCACTAGAAAGCAAACCGTTACAGATAATGAAAGATATATTGTCACTAGAAAGTAAAGGGTTACAGATAATGAAAGATATATTGCC
The DNA here is from genome assembly GCA_964036315.1 of Acanthosepion esculentum. NCBI lineage: Eukaryota > Metazoa > Mollusca > Cephalopoda > Sepiida > Sepiidae > Acanthosepion > Acanthosepion esculentum. Next base: position 129,532,012 of record OZ038478.1, read on the forward strand.
ACTAGAAAGCAATGGGTTACAGATAATGAAAGAGATATTGCCACTAGAAAGCAATGTGTTACAGATAATGAAAGAGATATTGCCACTAGAAAGCAATGGGTTACATATAATTAAAGATATATTGCAGCTAGAAAGCAATGGGTTACAGATAATGAAAGATATATTGCCACTAGAAAGCAATGGGTTACAGATAATGAAAGAGATATTGCCACTAGAAAGCAAACCGTTACAGATAATGAAAGATATATTGCCACTAGAAAGTAAAGGGTTACAGTTAATGAAAGATATATTGCCACTAGAAAGCAATGGATTACAGATAATGAAAGATATATTGCCAATATAAAGCAATGGGTTACAGATAATGAAAGAGATATTGCCACTAGAAAGCAATGGGTTACAGATAATGAAAGAGATATTGCCACTAGAAAGCAAACCGTTACAGATAATGAAAGATATATTGCCACTAGAAAGCAAACCGTTACAGATAATGAAATATATATTGCCACTAGAAAGCAAACCGTTACAGATAATGAAAGAGATATTGCCACTAGAAAGCAATGGGTTACAGATAATGAAAGATATATTGCCACTAGAAAGCAATGGGTTACAGATAACTAAAGATATATTGCCACTAGAAAGCAATGGGTTACAGATAATGAAAGAGATATTGCCACTAGAATGCAAACCGCTCCAGATAATGAAAGATATATTGCCACTAGAAAGTAAAGTGTTACAGTTAATGAAAGATATATTTGCCACTAGAAAGCAATGGGTTACAGATAATGAAAGATATATTGCCAATAGAAATCAATGGGTTACAGATAATGAAAGAGATATTGCCACTAGAAAGCAAACCGTTACAGATAATGAAAGATATATTGCCACTAGAAAGCAAACCGTTACAGATAATGAAAGATATATTGCCACTAGTAAGCAAACCGTTACAGATAATGAAAGATATATTGCCACTAGAAAGCAAACCGTTACAGATAATGAAAGATATATTGCCACTAGAAAGTAAAGGGTTACAGATAATGAAAGATATATTGCCACTAGAAAGCAATGGGTTACAGATAATGAAAGATATATTGCCACTAGAAAGCAATGGGTTACAGATAATGAAAGAGATATTGCCACTAGAAAGCAAGCCGTTACAGATAATCAAAGATATATTGCCACTAGAAAGCAAACCGTTACAGATAATGAAATATATATTGCCACTAGAAAGTAAAGGGTTAGTGTTAATGAAAGATATATTGCCACTAGAAAGCAATGGGTTACAGATAATGAAAGATATATTGCCACTAGAAAGCAATGGGTTACAGATAATGAAAGAGATATTGCCACTAGAAACAAACCGTTACAGATAATGAAAGATATATTGCCACTAGAAAGCAAACCGTTACAGATAATGAAAGATATTTTGCCACTAGAAAGCAAACCGTTACAGATAATGAAAGAGATATTGCCACTAGAAAGCAATGGGTTACAGATAATGAAAGAGATATTGCCACTAGAAAGCAAACCGTTACAGATAATGAAAGATATATTGCCACTAGAAAGTAAAGGGTTACAGATAATGAAAGATATATTGCCACTAGAAAGCAATGGGTTACAGATAATGAAAGAGATATTGCCACTAGAAAGCAATGGGTTACAGATAATGAAAGATATATTGCCACTAGAAAGCAATGGGTTACAGATAATTAAAGATATATTGCCACTAGAAAGCAATGGGTTACAGATAATGAAAGAGATATTGCCACTAGAAAGCAAACCGTTACAGATAATGAAAGATATATTGCCACTAGAAAGTAAAGGGTTACAGATAATGAAAGATTTATTGCCACTAGAATGCAATGGGTTACAGATAATGAAAGATATATTGCCACTAGAAAGCAATGGGTGACAGATAATGAAAGAGATATTGCCACTAGAAAGCAAACCGTTACAGATAATGAAAGATATATTGTCACTAGAAAGCAATGGGTTACAGATAATGAAAGTGATATTGCCACTAGAAAGCAATGTGTTACAGATAATGAAAGAGATATTGCCACTAGAAAGCAATGGGTTACAGATAATTAAAGATATATTGCAACTAGTAAGCAATGGGTTACAGATAATGAAAGATGTATTGCCACTAGAAAGCAATGGGTTACAGATAATGAAAGATATATTGCCACCAGAAAGCAATGGGTTACAGATAACTAAAGATATATTGCCACTAGAATGCAATGGGTTACAGATAATGAAAGAGATATTGCCACTAGAATGCAAACCGTTCCAGATAATGAAAGATATATTGCCACTAGAAAGTAAAGGGTTACAGTTAATGAAAGATATATTTGCCACTAGAAAGCAATGGGTTACAGATAATGAAAGATATATTTCCAATAGAAATCAATGGGTTACAGATAATGAAAGAGATATTGCCACTAGAAAGCAAACCGTTACAGATAATGAAAGATATATTGCCACTAGAAAGCAAACCGTTACAGATAATGAAAGATATATTGCCACTAGTAAGCAAACCGTTACAGATAATGAAAGATATATTGCCACTAGAAAGCAAACCGTTACAGATAATGAAAGAGATATTGCCACTAGAAAGCAAACCGTTACAGATAATGAAAGATATATTGCCACTAGAAAGTAAAGGGTTACAGATAATGAAAGATATATTGCCACTAGAAAGCAATGGGTTACAGATAATGAAAGATATATTGCCACTAGAAAGCAATGGGTTACAGATAATGAAAGAGATATTGCCACTAGAAAGCAAGCCGTTACAGATAATGAAAGATATATTGCCACTAGAAAGTAAAGGGTTACAGATAATGAAAGATATATTGCCACTAGAAAGCAATGGGTTACAGATAATGAAAGAGATATTGCCACTCTAAGGCAATGGGTTACAGATAATGAAAGAGATATTGCCACTAGAAAGCAAACCGTTACAGATAATGAAAGATATATTGTCACTAGAAAGAAAACAGTTACAGATAATGAAAGATATTGCCATTAGAAAGCGAACGGTTACAGATAATGAAAGATATATTGCCACTAGAAAGCAAACCGTTACAGATAATGAAAGATATTTTGCCACTAGAAAGCAAACCGTTACAGATAATGAAAGAGATATTGCCACTAGAAAGCAATGGGTTACAGATAATGAAAGAGATATTGCCACTAGAAAGCAAACCGTTACAGATAATGAAAGATATATTGCCACTAGAAAGTAAAGGGTTACAGATAATGAAAGATATATTGCCACTAGAAAGCAATGGGTTACAGATAATGAAAGAGATATTGCCACTAGAAAGCAATGGGTTACAGATAATGAAAGATATATTACCACTAGAAAGCAATGGGTTACAGATAATTAAAGATATATTGCCACTAGAAAGCAATGGGTTACAGATAATGAAAGAGATATTGCCACTAGAAAGCAAACCGTTACAGATAATGAAAGATATATTGCCACTAGAAAGTAAAGGGTTACAGATAATGAAAGATTTATTGCCACTAGAATGCAATGGGTTACAGATAATGAAAGATATATTGCCACTAGAAAGCAATGGGTGACAGATAATGAAAGAGATATTGCCACTAGAAAGCAAACCGTTACAGATAATGAAAGATATATTGTCACTAGAAAGCAATGGGTTACAGATAATGAAAGTGATATTGCCACTAGAAAGCAATGTGTTACAGATAATGAAAGAGATATTGCCACTAGAAAGCAATGGGTTACAGATAATTAAAGATATATTGCAACTAGAAAGCAATGGGTTACAGATAATGAAAGATATATTGCCACTAGAAAGCAATGGGTTACAGATAATGAAAGAGATATTGCCACTAGAAAGCAAACCGTTACAGATAATGAAAGATATATTGCCACTAGAAAGTAAAGGGTTACAGTTAATGAAAGATATATTGCCACTAGAAAGCAATGGATTACAGATAATGAAAGATATATTGCCAATATAAAGCAATGGGTTACAGATAATGAAAGAGATATTGCCACTAGAAAGCAATGGGTTACAGATAATGAAAGAGATATTGCCACTAGAAAGCAAACCGTTACAGATAATGAAAGATATATTGCCACTAGAAAGCAAACCGTTACAGATAATGAAATATATATTGCCACTAGAAAGCAAACCGTTACAGATAATGAAAGAGATATTGCCACTAGAAAGCAATGGGTTACAGATAATGAAAGATATATTGCCACCAGAAAGCAATGGGTTACAGATAACTAAAGATATATTGCCACTAGAATGCAATGGGTTACAGATAATGAATGAGATATTGCCACTAGAATGCAAACCGTTCCAGATAATGAAAGATATATTGCCACTAGAAAGTAAAGGGTTACAGTTAATGAAAGATATATTTGCCACTAGAAAGCAATGGGTTACAGATAATGAAAGATATATTTCCAATAGAAATCAATGGGTTACAGATAATGAAAGAGATATTGCCACTAGAAAGCAAACCGTTACAGATAATGAAAGATATATTGCCACTAGAAAGCAAACCGTTACAGATAATGAAAGATATATTGCCACTAGTAAGCAAACCGTTACAGATAATGAAAGATATATTGCCACTAGAAAGCAAACCGTTACAGATAATGAAAGAGATATTGCCACTAGAAAGCAAACCGTTACAGATAATGAAAGATATATTGCCACTAGAAAGTAAAGGGTTACAGATAATGAAAGATATATTGCCACTAGAAAGCAATGGGTTACAGATAATGAAAGATATATTGCCACTAGAAAGCAATGGGTTACAGATAATGAAAGAGATATTGCCACTAGAAAGCAAGCCGTTACAGATTATGAAAGATATATTGCCACTAGAAAGTAAAGGGTTACAGATAATGAAAGATATATTGCCACTAGAAAGCAATGGGTTACAGATAATGAAAGAGATATTGCCACTCTAAGGCAATGGGTTACAGATAATGAAAGAGATATTGCCACTAGAAAGCAAACCGTTACAGATAATGAAAGATATATTGTCACTAGAAAGAAAACAGTTACAGATAATGAAAGATATTGCCATTAGAAAGCGAACGGTTACAGATAATGAAAGATATATTGCCTCTAGAAAGCAATGGATTACAGATAATGAAAGATATATTGCCACTAGAAAGTAAAGGTTTACAGATAATGAAAGATATATTGCCACTAGAAAGAAATGGGTTACAGATAATGAAAGAGATATTGCCACTAGAATGCAATGGGTTACAGATAATGAAAGATATATTGCCACTAGAAAGCAAACGGTTACAGATAATGAAAGATATATTGCCACTAGAAAGCAATGGGTTACAGATAATGAAAGATATATTGCCACTAGAAAGCAAACAGTTACAGATAATGAAAGATATATTGCCACTAGAAAGCAATGGGTTACAGATAATGAAAGATATATTGCCACTAGAATGCAAACGCTTACAGATAATGAAAGAGATATTGCCAATAGAAAGCAAACAGTTACAGATAATGAAAGATATATTGCCACTAGAAAGCAATGGGTTACAGATAATGAAAGAGATATTGCCACAAGAAAGCAAACAGTTACAGATAATGAAAGATATATTGCCACTAGAAAGCAATGGGTTACAGATAATGAAAGATATATTGCCACTAGAAAGTAAAGGTTTACAGATAATGAAAGATATATTGCCACTAGAAAGCAATGGGTTACAGATAATGAAAGATATATTGCCACTAGAAAGCAAACAGTTACAGATAATGAAAGATATATTGCCACTAGAAAGCAATGGGTTACAGATAATGAAAGATATATTGCCACTAGAAAGCAATGGGTTACAGATAATGAAAGATATATTGCCACTAGAAAGCAAACGCTTACAGATAATGAAAGAGATATTGCCAATAGAAAGCAAACAGTTACAGATAATGAAAGATATATTGCCACTAGAAAGCAATGGGTTACAGATAATGAAAGAGATATTGCCACTAGAATGCAAACAGTTACAGATAATGAAAGATATATTGCCACTAGAAAGCAATGGGTTACAGATAATGAAAGATATATTGCCACTAGAAAGCAAACGGTTACAGATAATGAAAGATATATTGCCACTAGAAAGCAAACGGTTACAAATAATGAAAGAGATATTGCCACTAATAAGCAATGGGTTACAGATAATGAAAGAGATATTGCCACTAGAATGCAATGGGTTACAGATAATGAAAGAGATATTGCCACTAGAAAGCAAACGGTTACAGATAATGAAAGATATATTGCCACTAGAAAGTAAAGTGTTACAGATAATGAAAGATATATTGCCACTAGAAAGCAATGGGTTACAGATAATTAAAGAGATATTGCCACTAGAAAGCAAACCGTTACATATAATGAAAGATATATTGCCACTAGAAAGCAATGGGTTACAGATAATGAAAGATATATTGCCACTAGAAAGCAATGGGTTACAGATAATGAAAGATATATTGCCACTAGAAAGCAAACGGTTACAGATAATGAAAGAGATATTGCCACTAGAAAGCAAACAGTTACAGATAATGAAAGTCTATGAGAAAATTTTAGTCGTGAGAAGCGAGGAAAGGATAATAAAGAAACAGGATTCAAAAAGACAGACGGTGGCCGTCTTGGAAATTTATGAAGGATCTCGAGATTGAACGAACACCATGCCAGATATGGTAGCAGTGTTCAATGCACGGTCGAATGGTAGATTTATAAATGTGTAAAATTGATTCTGACAAGAAAAATTCTGGCACGAGTCGGTGACCCAACCTTCCTTGCAGTAGATGTAGTAATTAAATTAATTCAATACAGACAGTCAACTTCATGTCAGTGGATAACGTGAGTCCAAAGCACAGAGTGTAGCTCTCGTGAAGTTTAGCATCAGCCATGCTGTTTGGTGGCATGGAGAAAAGTGGTGATTAAATGAAAAGTTTTATTTTGGAAGCGTTAAAATGTACAAGCCATTTCTTGCCTCTGTTAACCACAGATTGGAGTTCCTTTTCGAGATAAATTGATAGGTTTACTTTGTCGGATCGGTTACACTTGCAACAAGACAGAAGTAAATAGTTGTGCTATCTGGATAAATACCTAGCTGGGAACTGGCGATATCGGGAAGGTCGTTGAAGAAGATCAGAAACAACTAACGTTCAAGGACAGAGTCCTGGGGGAGAACGCATAAATGGCTCTCATCTGAGTAAGATGTGGTAATCCCCATGTATCTATCTATGTATGTGGGCGCATGGCTGAGTGATTAGAACGTTGGCTTTCCGTCCCCGGTTCGTGTCTCACCATGTTCGATTTCCACAATTTTTCAAGAAAGTGACTTCTTAGAATCTGTTCTTGGTCAGAGATACAACCTTTAGTCCACTCTCGTAGATAGATAGATAGATAGATAGATAGATAGATAGATAGATAATGAACAGGCTGAGATAGATAGATAGATAGATAGATAGATAGATAGATAGATAGATAGATAGATAGATAGATAGATAGATAGATAGATAATGAACAGGCTTAGATAGATAGATAGATATATAGATAGTTAGATAATGAACAGGCTGAGATAGATAGATAGATAGATAGATAGATAGATAGATAGATAGATAGATAGATAGATAGATAGAAAGAAAGAAAGAATGAATGAATATAAACAAACTGAAATAGATAGATCAATCAATCATGAAAAGAAATACATACATACATAGCGAGATACAATTTGAAAGTCATCTGAAGTTGACGGGAACTGATTTTGACATCCTTTTCCTGTGATGCTGGCAAAATTCTGCCATTCTCTTCACAAGTCTGGCTCCATATCATCTTGTCTTCTTTCATCTTGCCAGGGAGAATACTCAAAGTTGGCAATCGCCTCGTCCATATGTTGAACTCAGGTGCACTTGCGCTGGACAAAGATATTGGCCAATAGACAATGTAATAATTTGTCTCTGCGTGAAATCATTCACCGATTTTAAATCTTTTGATCTTAAATTAAATATATGCAAGAACTTCTGGGTAAGATTTGTTTCGACATATCAGTTTATGTCTTGCTATACGTTTCCATAAGGTTTTTGTTTTATTTATTCATCAATTCAAAAAATATGCTTATTATTCCAATATAATCAGTTGGCGCGAATCTCTCAAGCTAATAAGTATCCGTAATTATTCAGGATTCCTACGAGTATTATTTTTATTATATCAATGTTTATATCAATAGTGCTAGTACGGATAACGCGTAATGGTTACCGGCGTGGAAAACGGCATCTACGATCTGAGTTCACTTTCACACAAACATCATTGGGAAAGACACGAATCCTTGTTTTCTGCACTTCACCCAACTATGGATTAAATAACAGGTAATACCGGGGTTTTTTTTTTTTTTTTTTAGATTAGCTGACATCCAAGGCATATAGAAAAGGAAAACGCTAAAATCCAAATCGTGATGCGAAATCATTCTACCATCTTTCCCAAGAAATTATGTCAGTTCATAATAATCATCGCTGGACAGTGGCAGCAAATCACTATTATAATTCTATCTCTTGTGTCTTTATTTTTTATTTGTTTCCTCGAGTAGAGATCAGGTGACAGCAAGACTCCTCAATGACCCAACACTTTAAGCAGTATTATTATTTTTATTATTATTCACAATAAGAATATTTAGTGCCTTTAATATGGATATGGATCAAGTGGCAGCAAGCCTTCTAAATGAATTCAAAAGGCTTTTCTATGTTTATTATTATGATTTTATTTCCTTTGATTTCTGTTGTATACTCATTTCTTTCCGGGTCCCAACCAGAGACCTAAGGTCAAAAATGGCATCAGGACATTTTCCACTGCGCAGTTTTTTTTAGGGGAAAAACACTTAAGTTCCTACATATTTTACACAGATAAAGCCTATTCGTACGACATGGGTTGTAGTTATGAGAACGTTTTTTTTTTTTGTATTTCTTTAAGGCGTTTTTGAAATTTCGATTTCAAGGTTCTTGTATTTTGAAGATCTTCAAAAAAAACATTACAGTCTTCATGGACTACCATGCCAATAAGAAGGCACTTTTTGCGTTTGCGGTCTCTGATCACGATGCCTGGGAGATTAGCTTTGAGTGTTCTGCCTGTGTGTATTGTATAGTCCTAGAAAATTGTTACAGTGCCTATCTCCGTAACCGTGTCTAGATGGTGTTCATACCAATTTCTTGCAGTTTCCTTTCCGTGAAAGTTTCACATTATTATTATTATTATTATTATTATTATTATTATTATTATTATTATTATTATTATTATTATTATTATTTCCTTCCATTTCTGTTGCATACACATTTCCTTCCGGGTCACAACCAGAGACCTAACGTCAGAAATGGCTTCATGATATTTTCCACTGATCATTTTTGTAAAACAAAACAATCTGTGACCATTCGTATTTTACATATATAAAGTTCTTCATAATGTGTCAGTGGTACTTGTGTGTACATTTTTTGTATTTTTTAAGGCATGGTCTACCAGGGATCCCTTCAATGAGTTTATCGAAACATTTTCCAATGAAGCCAAAAGCTCCAAATGCCACTGAAATTATTGATGTCCTCATGTGCCACATTTTTTTTTTTTTTTAGATTTCCACTTCAAGATCCTTGTACTTTGATAGTTTATTGAAAATCTTCAAAAAACTGCCATATCCATAAGAAAGCACATTCTGTTTTTGTGCTCTGTGATCACTATGTATGGGCGATTAGCTTTGATTGTTCTGTTTGTGTATATTTTAAAGTCCCATAAAATTGTTACAGGTCCTATCTCTGTAACCGGGCCTGGGTGTTGTTCATATCAATTTCTTTCAGTTTCCTTACAGTAAAAGATGCATATTTTCTAGTGCAGATATTGGTCCACTCTGTCGTACCGAGTTTTATATTCAGTGGGTGCTAACACCGGGCAAACTGATACAAGATGGTTAATTGTTTCTGGATATTTATCACAAGATCTTCATTTCTGTTTAACACAATTATTCGTTTTGTGTGCTTGGTAATTTCTAGTTAGAAAGCATTGGCCCTGTGTAACAAGAATATAATCTTCGCTTTCTGCATTCAACCCTGCACTACGTAACCACTGATGGGTAAGGGGGTTGTCTACATCAGCATCTTTGGCCCGGGCAGAGTATTGACCATAAAGAGTCTTGTCTTGCTATCGTTTTTGCATTTGATACATTGAATTTGCTTTTGCTTTCTATTGTAGGTTCTTTGTCGCTGGAGTATGTTTATGATTTATTTGCACTTCTTCACCTATTTGAAATTCCCTTTTGAATTTGTTCGTTTCATTTATTATTGAATAAAGTCCGTTATTTCTTTCTTATTCTTTGACATAGATCATCATCCAGTCTCCTATCGTTTCCGGGTATCTTTGAAGACCGATTGTTATGGTTTTGTAGGACAGTTCCAGTTGACTCAATCGTCTGCCTCCTCCGGATCTGGACACATAAAGACGATTAATACCAGAATGATGCACATCGGAGCAAGTGAGAAGCTTTCTCGTTTTGACACACATTCGCTTAATATCAGCTATGGTCCAAATAAGCACGTTGACACTGTATTGCACCACAGGGACAGCCAAAGTCTTTATGGCTGATATTTTCTTTTTTTAATTCAACTCGGTATTTAACACCTACCTGTAATATTGTTTTCTTACTTTCTTCTTCATTTACGTATGCTGTATTCCATCTCCTTCGTTGTAACTCTTAGATATTTATAAGCTTCTTGTTCCAGTTCCCTAATTTTTATGACAAAATCTAGATCTATTGAGTGTGTTTCTGTTATTCTCCCTTTCTTGAATGTCTCTTTTGTACATTTATCTAATCTGAAATCCATATCAGTGTCATCACTGAAACATTTTGCAGTACTGAGGATGCTCTTCAACTCATTGTCATCTTTGGCAAAGAGTTTGATATCATCCACCTACAATAGGGGATTAAACACTTTCTTTTTTACTTTGTAGCCATAGATATTACTGTTTAGTTCATATGAAACGGGCATTAAGGACAGACAGACCAGAAGGGATGACCGGGAGTCTACTTCAGATGATTCTTCGTCGAATTTTCAAACAAGTGGAAGTGCCAGAACCTTTGGTGTGATTTAAGTATAATGTGGTTTTCCAAGGTTAAATGCTATATTTAAAGTAATTTACTATCACCAAGGAGACTTCGCGCTGAAACATTTGAATTTCTTGAAATCTCATCTAGTATCGATAATTCACATCTGATTTCCTCAATTTCTCGCTTTAATTTTACCTTCCAACTGGATTCTTTTTGTCTGTTGTTTAATCTTTTATTTGTCTTGATGTTAAATTTTTCAGTACCTCCCAAAGCTGTTGCATATATGACATCATTTACTTCTGTAATATTAGCAATGTTTACAATGAAGCGTTATATATTTGCATAATATGTTTATTGGACTTTGTCATATGAATTTTTGGAAGCCGGTCTCTTTCTGACATTTGTATACGAGTTACTTTTCTGATTATTTCAATGATTTCAACTCTTTTGTTTTCAAGGAATTCTGCTCTAATGTCGTTTTGATTCATCTTCATCAGTGACAGAATCTAAATTAGTGCAATTTTTTTCATGTCGCAGCTAGATTCTTCCTTTTTATTTTCTGAGAGATCATTATTTCGTATCTCGATATCTTTATATCGCTTCCTCTTTAATATTATCTATTTCCACTCTTGCCTCATTTTTGTCTGGATTATAGCTGATTGTATTTTGTCTTTGGACCTCCAGAAAATGCGATACCGAAAGTTTTAAATGAATTTTTAAAAATGAAAAAAATTATTGTAGCTTTTATTTTCATTTTCACTTCAAGCTAAGAGATTTAATTTAATAGGTCCAATAAGTAAAATATTTTGTTGTATTTCAAAAACTAATTTAAATTGACTGGAAGGACTCTTTTTTCAAAAATTGCTGATTCACGCCATTTTTAAACGTCTTTCATCGCAACATAAACCTCTTTATTGAAAATGTTACAGAAATAAAATATACTTTTCTGAAATTTTATTTGAGGAATATTAGCTAATTTAAAGCATAATTTGTTTGATTTGAAAAAAATATTATTTACTTTAAGTTTAAAATGTTGCAGGAATGTATTTTAACCCGACAGCAACTCTGTTGATGTGCGGACAGCTTGGTGAGAGATTTAATGCTATTCTACGGAAAATATCTGTAAAACATAATTGAAGAAAATGACGGGAGCGCCCCTTTTATATAATTTTTAAGTAATCAGTAATGTTAAAAATTTACAAAAATATTCTCCGTAATCTAATGTTTTCTTTATTGAATTTTGGAAATGTTGACTTTAAATTTATTATACTTTTCGCTCTTAGCTTTTGATAACATCGTGTATGGTCGACCATACTTTAAAAAATCGGCACGTTTATACACATGCAAAAAAAATCAAAATTCTCTTAAAAATATCGGTGTTTTAATGATTTGTATTAAGCTTTTCCATTTATGATTAATAAATAGAGCTTTCAATTAATAATATCATCTAAAAGGCTGAAATTAATTAAAAATTTCATTATCATTATTGTAATCAGCACGAGACAGATCAGTAAATGAGATAGAAATATTTCTTTATGTTCAGTATTAACTAGTGTAGGAATATGGTAATAAAAGTGTACTAAACACATGAAATTTTCTTCTCCTATTATTATTATTAATATTATTAATATTGTGTATTGCTTTGTGTTTCCCCCATGTCTGAAATGGAGACTTCAGGCGACAACAAGTCTTCCGGATAAGAAGAAGATGCAAACAGATATGGTGCCGTGCAATAAGGAAGGTCAACTATGTAATTGTGGTCTCTGTAAGGAGAGAAATCTACGCAAGATGTGAGAAGTAACCATAAGTATGATTTTTAGCAAATTCATATATTTTAGGATTGTCAGGAATTTATTCTACATATTTGTTTGCAGCTTTTGATATCATTCCCAAAGTCCCAATAAGAACAGAGGTGATGTTGCTGTCCTCACATGTCACCTTCTACTGATTTCTATCTCGAAGTCTAATTAGTTTCTCAAATGTTTTCAAAGATGTGTTTTTGTCGACTGAATCTGCAACGTGAATCATCTCTATATAATCTATATTATTATCAATTGTATATGTTATGTTTCCTGCTTTGTATCCTGTAGAGCCGGGTTTAAACTATGCTTCTTAGGCCCTATAGGAGAATTGTCATTTAACTGATAGCACTTTTCTAGATGTCTGGATATTATTAAAAATTCTTCATGAAACAAAATGGTGGTTAACTGTTTTTAATCAGAGTTCCCCAGAAAGTCAATGCTGCTTCCTTAAAATATCAGTGAGCATTCAGATAGCCTACGTGAGCTTCAAGAGGTTAGATGAACATTGGACTTAATAATGGACGCATATTGAACTTATAAATATCAGTGTATACTTGACGTGTTTAAAGATCAGCTGGGTCTGCAAATAATATTAACAATTAAATTATTTATTCCTCCGCTCTCACATAGTTCAGTTGCTGCAGGCTGCCCGCCTGACATTTTTGTAAGGAGCATGGTTCAGCTATCATCATCTAAGAATGGCAACGATAACTGCATATGGAGGCAATTTAAAATGCTTGTGACATTCAACTAAACACGGAAAAGCTAGAATCAAGCTGAGATGAATTATTAGAGAGATAAATTACATGTAGTTTTAGGCATATGACAAAGCATATAGATATTAATAACATACTATTTACATAATAATAGCTGGCCACTCGTATGCGAGGATACCCGTCTACTAGGGCGGCTAGCCAATCCCTATTGCAGACGCTTGCTCAGGCACATTTGTGTTTGTTCAACACCCACAGAGCCCACCTGTGGTTTATACTGCAACTATGCTGAGCAGACCTTAGTTAGTTTCTGGGAGAGAGCGTGTTATCTAGCGTGATCAACAATTTGAACAAGGCCAGCACGCTCATGCCCTCGGCCACGATGACTTATGACTTTGTGCTAGCACAGCTATCGGCGGCCCTCAAGATTTCCGTCTACCCAATTTCACTCACAAGCTTAAGTCCACCCGTGGTATGGCTTTCAAACGCTTTCGGGTCTCATGGTTAGAAAACTTACCTTCCTACGGACAGCGTGCGCCGTAATTAATTGATAGATTGATTCGTTTTTTTACGGCTTATCAACACTTTGCAGAAAAAAATTCTTACAATCTAAAAATATTTTCTGGCCTATTTAAAGCTAAAAATATTTTTAGGTTGTACGATATTTTTTGTCCTTGGAAATAAAAATGGTTTAATGATACAAGACCTAGTAATTAACTCATTGGAGGAGGGAGAAAAGGTGAATCCATATCTCTCCCAAGGTATTTGTGCATAAGTGATTATTATGAACCCAACTGGAACTCGGATTAACAATTCCGAGACATTATCCTTTACACCACCTGCACATCCAAGCTTACACTCTAACGAATGATATTAATAAACAAGAAAATTTCATTAGAGAGAAATAAAAGAGGAGTGAACTCTTATACAACATCGGTTACCCATCAAGGTACTAACCAGACTCGACGCTGCTTAACGTCGGTGATCGTTCGGGCACCGGTGTTTTAAACTGATGTCGCTGCAAACCGCCACGATTACCAAGAGAAATATGTTATATAATAATATATCAAGCCAGGGACAATTTGAGACAAAAAGCCGAAGTGAATGGGTGACGGAACCGAGACAAAGAAAAATTATAAAAGTGCAGATGATACAAAAAATGACAGAAAATTGTGGTGGATATTCACCCTCAATCACGTCCTGAAAGGACACGGCCTATAAAATAATATGAAGCCGATCTTGGGAGCAAGCCTTTCTCTGTTATTATTTAGTCTCTCCATCCCTTTATATTTTCTACTTCTCACATTTTTCGCCTATCGTCCGGATCACACTCGTCCCCAATCTTTTTAACAGGAGTAGAGCTTTATCCCTTGTTTCTTGTTTAGCATTGGCTTTCCGGATCCTTCTAAAGTCAAATTCTATACGTCTGACGTCTCCGCCTAAACCCTGAAATCATATTTACTATTTATTTTTCTTCAAAAAGAGTAAATGGGTTTGCTTATCGTCCGGTTCACACACCTCCTCAGTCTTTTGAACAGGAATAGAGGTTTATCTCTTGTTTCTTGTCTAGGATTAGATTTTCGCTTCTAAATTCGTTTCATTCTCTTTCACTTGCAGTAGCCCCCTTGCGTCTTACTGACATTATCGCCTTGCGTGTGATGAATTGATTATATATATATATATATATATATATATATATATATATATATATATATATATATATATATATATATATATATAACCTGTGTTATTTTGCTGGTCTCGTATAGGGTTCTGATGGTCCAGGTTCCTACCCTAGTTGTTGATTTAGTCGTCAGAAGGGTTGTCGGCGCACTGTCTTCCCGGGGGATTTCACCAGCATGTATCATACGCTCCACTTTGGAGTACTCTTTCTCGGTCATGTCGTTGTTTGAAGATATCGTTGTGGTTTCTATAACAAGACAGTTTTAAGTGAATAGGTTGTTAGCCTACTGCACAACCTCCAACTTGGAGGATCAGGGTGTGTGTTTCATCTGGCTCGTAATCCACAGACCTGTTGAGCTTGGTTGAACCTTCTGAGGGCCAAAGCTCCCGCTTGCATAGATCTGGGAGTCGTTGAAGCACGCAAGACGTCTTATCACGTCAAGGTTACACACCATCAGGACAGATTGTAGAGGCTATTCAGTAGAAATAATTGTGAACCTGAATGCAGTTATTTCTAGCTATGTTATAGTGTTGTTTCATAACATTTTACTCATTATTTATTATTGATTACTTTATTATGTGTTGTTGATTATTATTATTATTATTATTATCACATTTACTTATGGTTATGTAAGGAGGCACGGTTGAGTAATAGATAGCGGCTCAGGCTGAGGAATCGGAGAGCCGAGTTCGAATTCCAGTCGAATCCATTACATATGTGCTAATACCCTTGGGAAAGATATGAATCCTCCTCTTCTCCCACCAAATAAATAGCAGGACAGACCAGGTTCTATAGACTTAGATGGCAACTGGTTTGCCTCATCGAAAGATACATGATCGCGTAAGCGTGTATTATGGCACATAACTGACTGACTACGTTTATGTACTTACTCTTAGTTTGTTATTTCACAAATAATAATTACAATCATGAAACAAACTGTCACCACTTGGTATGGACTTCAGTGTTCACTTATAAAGGGTGTTTCATTAAGACGGATTATATATAAGGGAGTTTCACTAAGACGGACCAAAGTCAGCCGTAAATAAATCACTGTTACTGGTAAAAAATTATTTATTTCTGTATTGAATCAGGTTATTTGAGCCATGGCAATTACGTATGAAAAATAATATCGCCCAAAACATGAAAAAATCATTAGAGGCTTAAACTTAATTCACATTTAAAATCGGTCCAAGTTATTAGAACAACCATTATATATATATATATAGAGAGAGAGAGAGAGGGGGGAGGGAGGGAGGGAGGGAGAGAGCGTGGATACTGAGGTAAACACCATATGGCCTGAAGATTTCGATTAAGCAGGAAACAGATTATCAACACTCGCTGTTGACCTCTTATATTTACACACGCTATATCCCAGATATTGAGCACTTTTACCTATAAATATGCCATGCATTAAAACTATATTACGTGTGTAAATCAGAAAGTTAAGGCAACGTTTAAATTACGCCGTAAAAACAACAGGGATATTCCTGGGAGGATGGGTAGCTAACAGCACGCAGCATTCCATCGTTCCGTCGAGTATCAGGGAGCAACGAATTCAGATGTATGGAGGCTCCACTCGGCGACTACATCAGGAACAACACGCTGTGGTGTACTTTGTGTGGGCAGAGAGAGTCAAACAATGCGGAAAACCATCGCCGGACGTTGGTGCAATACAAAGCACGCACAATGAATCACAGAAAGGTGTATATAAGAGTGTAGAACACCTTAAGGCGAGAGGAAGAAGTGTAACAGATGAAACTACAGGAACTCCTACAAAAGGAGAAGAAAGGATTAAAGATCAGTTATAAGAAGACAAAATGTATGGTTGCCAGCAGAAGGAACTGTGGATTACGAAAATTTAAATATATAGTAAGAGGATGCAGGGTGGAGTAATGGATAGCAGCTCGGATTGAGGGTGCGATTTCCAGTTGAATCCAATACATACACTTACGGGAAAGGTATGAATCTTCTTCTACTCACCGACATCTATAATAGCAACCAGTAAATAGCAGGACGGCCCGGGTTCTATATCCTTGGATAGCAACCTAATGCGGGAAAAAATCAGCCTTGTCAGTCATGTATCCTAAAGATACATGATTGCATAAATTACATAACATTTATATAAATCTGCCTCGTCAATCATGTATCCTATGATAAAGATATATGATCGCCTAAGCGTGTATCACGCATGGCACATAACTGACTGATTCCCTGTATATATGCCGAGTTCGAATTCCAGTCGAATCCATTATATTCACTTACGTGCTAATACCCTTGGGAAAGGTATGAATCCTCTTTTTCTCCACCCCCAAATCTATGGGTAAATAGCAGGACAGACTGGGTTCTCTAGCCTTGGGTGGCAACTGGTCTACCGCAGAAAGAAATGGCAACCTACTGCGGGAAAAAATCTGCCTCGTCAGTCATGTATCAAAAGATACATGATCGCCTAAGCGTGTATCACGCATGGCACATAACTAAATGATTCCTTGTATATATGCTGAGTTCGAATTACAGTCGAATCCATTACATTCATTTACGTGCTAATACCCTTGGGAAAGGTAAAATCCTTTTCTTTTTCACGAAACTACCGAGCTCATATGGGTGCCTCAACGTGTCTTAATGATCAGTCACGGTGGAGTAATGGATAGCGGCTCGGATTGAGGAATCAAGTTCGAATACCATTACATTCACTTACGTGATAATACCCTTGGGAAAGGTATGAATCCTCTTCTCCTCCCAGCTATGAGTAAATAGCAGGACAAACTGGGTTCTATAGCCTTGGATGGCAACTGGTCTACCGCACAAAGAAATGGCAACCTACCGCGGGAAAAATCTGCCTTGTCAATTATGTATCGAAAGATACATGATCGCCTAAGCGTTTATTACGCATGGCACATAACTGACTGATTCCTTGTATATATGCCGAGTTCGAATCCATTTCATTGCTAATACCCTTGGGAAAGGTATGAATCCTCTTCTTCTCCCCGCCCCAGCTATGGGTAAATAACGGAACAGAACGGATGGCCGCAGAAAAAAATGATCGAAAGATATGGAAAGATACATGATCGCCTACGCATGACACACAACTAACTGACTTGGAGGACGATATTCGAAGGTCCCTCAGAATAATCAATAATGCCTTCCAAACACTAAGTATTAATAAACAAGAAAATTTCGTTAGAAAGAAAGAAAAGAGTAGTCAATTTTTATGGCAGTGAAAGAGACTTGAGACAACAGAAATGCTGTTCTACAGAAGGATGCTGAGAATACTATAGAGTAAACATGCAAGCAACAATGAAATTTTAACGAAAATAGAAACAAAATGGAAACTTATACAAAGAAGTGTCAATAGAAATTTCTAGGATACATAATGAAGAAAGATGGCATAGAGAATTTGACACTCACATGGCATATTGAAGGAAAGGGGGACATAGAAATGTGTCGAATAACCCACCAAACGAGTTTATGTAAATGTTTGGGTCAACAGGGACTAGGAGAGATAGCAAAAGGACAAAGCTAACTCAGAACTACAAAGGTTAGAAAGTTGTGGAGAGCCATGATCACCTATATCCTTAAGAGACAGGTCATCTAGACAAAGAAGATAAACATAAACAGTCAACAAAATAATGCTTGTTCTTTTTTAACTACAAGAGATTTAAGAATAGAAGCATATAAATCAAGGAAGTGAATTCCAAATCTTGCCATTAACATATTCTCAAGCATGGTAGTCAATATTTAGATGAAATCATGTCTATCGGCTTCGTAGAATACTGGTAAGTAAGTGTTATTTCCAAATTGCAAAGAAAGTTGCTATTATTCCCTTCAAACTGTTTCTCTTGTGACCTGAACATCGATGTTTTGAAACTAACCTATTTTCCATGACACTCCAGACAGATTTACCGTTGTGCTGTTGAAGGAGACTTTTCAAGAATTTCTAAAACTTTCTAGCAACACACATGGTTGTATTAATACAGGGAACGTAAGCTCAACAGTTCAGTTTACTTCTAGCTGTCCAAGTACAAACAAGTCCTCGTTGATAAATGCATTCGTCACAGATGGCATCAAGAAGTTGTAAGCATTCAGCAGACGCATTTTGTTATATCTGAGACAAATTTATCAAGACAAGAACGAAAAAGTACTCTGTGGCAACATCTTCTAAAATGTGTAAGGCTTCCAAGGCGGATATCAAGACAAACCCTGGAAAATGCATTTTTATCAGCAAACTCTGCAAAATAACTCTAGAAGTTAAGATGGAAAGTTTTGTTTGTTTGAATAATAGATATTTTAAACGTAAAAGTTTTGGAAATTTTTTTATCTGTCCATATCTCTGTGATGAGGTATTAATGATTACTTATATTATTCGGACTGTTATCTTCATCTTCATTGCCATATTCACAACGTTTAGGCCATTGTACGCTCTTCGGGTGATTGGAATTTCGAAACGAACCCTTTATTTTGTCCACCCGAGTATATTGTTCTAGTTCCACGTGCCATGCCTCTTCCGGATGTCTCAATTATTTCCCTTTAACTCAACTCTCCAAGTGTCTTGGTTCACCACTGCTGTAGCCAGGTATTGAACTCACTACTCTTTGGTTCTAGTCACTGGGTGTAACCAAGGCTTTTATCCAATGGGCCATGTATCCATCATTTTTTACCAGTGCTCATATTGCATTTTTTTCTGTTATAATTGCATATTTTACCAGAGCTTATATCGCAGTTTTTGTTGTTATTCATTGCTTTTCTCTAGTACTTGTTACTGGTTCCCATATTGTATTCATTTCTATGCTTGGTCAGCTCAGGAGATTTTTGTGGCCTAGCATATGTGCTGATTCTTTAAGTTTCCGCATTTTCCAGTGCTATCCTCTGTCTGTTATTTGAACAGGGGGTGGTGATCTCCTTTTCTCTCCATATGCGGTCAGCTACACCTGATTCTTCTATTTCTTCTAGTGTTACCACATTACGATGTTCTTGCAGTATTACCTTAAGGGGGCGGCCTGTTTCTTCTTTATGTTTCTTACCACAGCTGAACGGGATGGTGTATACACAGTCCTTAGTCATGTTCTCTTCTATGGTTGGGGGTCTTACTCAGAAAATGTGTTTTTTAATTTAAATATTTTTTACTTTTATTTTTTAAACCGGTGTTAATGAAAACTGTATTATGTTTCCACCATCACGTATTAGTGCCGACAGTATCATGGATGAATTCCATACTGGATCACTGGCAAGATCCATAAAAAAAATACGGAATATAAGGGATTTTCAGTATTCCAGATTCATTTGCTGCATTAATTGGGGTCCAAATTCAGAATTTTACATATCCAGCGGACGATTTTAGAAATTTCAAAAAATGTAAATTTTTAGAATTTTTCAGTAACACTGGGTGAAATATTTATTTTTTACACATATTTTTATTTTGATCTTTTGCAGGATGGCACAGAGGAGAAAATGGAACCATGAAATTTGAAATCCCATGAAATTGGAGGGAACCAACTGACCATTCAAGCAATTGCTCCTTCTACACGGTGGACCCTTTCAAACGTCGAGCTAGCAAGAGAATGCGCCTGATGTCATATATCCAGACTTTCTATCATCCATTGCCCCAGTACCCAAGTCCCCAAAGAGAGAGCAGCTGTCTTGCGAACAGCAATTCAGAAGAGGATGAAGTCAAGGATCCAGATTACAGAGGCGCATCTGAGGAGAGATATCCATACTATCCCAACCAAAAGGTCCTCAACGACCTGATCAGAGACATTGGTCTCACAAAGTCCAGTGTTAAGCATTTGAAGTAGAAACTCAAGCAATGGACTTTGTTAGATAAAAGTGTACAAGTCGCAAGTCAGAGAAAGCGTCACCAGTGATTTTCAAGCTTTTTACCTTTATGCTATAATATAACCGGTCTGATTGAGGCAAATGAAATTGCCTGTAATCTCAGCGGGTGGCGCCTCTTCATCGACAGCTCATCCAGGGCCTCAAAGCCGTGTTGCTTCAGAACGAAAACAGGAAAAAGGAATACAGTACTGTCTAGGTCTTGCAGATGCATTAAAATATGAAGAGTATGGTTGGAAAGTTATAGGTGACTTCAAAATGGTGGTCTTCTTGATGGGCCCCCAAGGCGGCTTTGCCAAGTTTCTGTTATATTTGCCTTCAGGACAGCAGGAACACCTCGGCACACTACGACAGTACTGGCCACAGTTCTATGTGGGGATTAACAACGCCACTTAAAGTATTACTTCCTCTAATGTACTTAAAATTGGGCTTTATGAAACAATTTGTCACAATTCTAGATAAGGAGTCTGCAGCCCTCAAGTACCTTCAAGACTTCTTCCTTAAGCTGTGTGCGGCAAAAGTCAAAGCCGGTGTCTTCGTCGGACCACAAATAACGAAGATGATAGAGTGGTTTGGGCCTTTCTGGCGATCGCAAAGCCGAAAATTATGTGGTCCTTGTTGGAATTCTGGTGAAGAACTACTGTAAAATGGACTGCACGATCTCCTTCAAAATCCATATCCTTAACGTTCATCTTCATAAATTCAGGGAGAACGAAGAGGCGTATCCAGAGAAGGAAGACCAGTTCTTCCACCAAGATATACCGGACTATGAACGCCACTACTAATAATCGTATAACGAAAACATGAGGGGAGACTATGTTTGGGGGCTGATTCGTGAAAGTAATTTTGTTCCTACTTTGCATGAATGAGAATGTTCCCATTCGCTAGTTTTCCCAAATAGAATAGGTAAATTTCAGAAATATCATTATTCTGATCACAAAAGCAAAGTTTGAAGGAAATATTAAACATTTTTAATATCTTATAGGCGTAAGCAAATAGGAAATAATAGTTGCTACTCAAAGACAAAATTAGTTTTATACTATAGTGTTATTCTGCTTTGTTATTAGTTTATTTTTTGTTTTTGTTTTTTGGGGGGTAGGGGAGGGATTTCTTTTTAAGCTATGGACCATTTGTTACTTTGACTTCGGCATATTTGGAGAAGCGCTGTCCTTTAAGTGCTTCTTTCATAGTCCGAAAACAGATGAAAGTCTGATGGCGCCAAGATCCCGGATAGCAACAACCATCTGCTCCTTCATGGAATCGATCAGCATTATAGGAACACAATTTACACGGAGCGTAGCGTAGTCAAAATAAAGCACTAAATCGCTGGCACTAGTACGAGAAAGTGTCGAATATTACTGTGGACGACATCCCCAACCCGACACACACACATGCACGCACACTCACTCACTCACTCACACACACATATATATATGTGTGTGTGTGTGTGTGTGTGTGTGTGGAAAAAAAACTTTTATGTTGACATGTTTCGCCGAACAAAGAGCGATACCAAAAAAAGACGTCTCCAGTACCCTAATTATTTTGTAATAAATGCGAAACAATAGGCTCATAAAATATTGCAAAACCAAAACGGCCCCTCCTTAGAAACCCAATATTTTATCCTGCTTGCTAACTCTATCATATCTACAATCGAAAAGAATGCATCTAAACTAGAGTTGGGCAAACTATGGCCCGCGGGCCACATCCGGCCTGTTGGTCTTTTTAATCCGGCCCACCGAAGATTGACAGAATTGAAGATTGACTGCATTCATTTGACCTTGTCCTGTAATGCCTCGCATCCCATTAGGTGGCTTATTTCCAAGCGTCACGGAACGGCTGCGACGCGGTCACTGCAGCTAATCGCTGCCACTAATGTCACGTCTCAGCAGAGTACCAGCAGCGTCACTCCGCGCCGCAGCGCTATCAATGAGTAGCAGTTCTATTTTTGACGGAGCTGTTGTTAAATCGCGTCAAGCACAACAGAGCAGATTGCACCAGACAGCAAATCCGACACAGAATCAACGTAATATACTTCCGCCCGTTTCTAAATAAAACACAACCCAGGTTATAAATAGCTGATCATAACTTCATATAAACATTGCGTCATAACTGGTGGCACCAGGTCAACAGGCAATTGATCAAAGGGTGTCTGACTCGTAAAACTTACCCGTAGTAAAAGCAGAACATTGGATAGATGGCCAGACGAACATTTTTCCACGTTGGAGAAGTAAGCTGTTTTTATTATTTTATTGTGCGATCTCGTGGTCTTTTGTACGTTTAGGATTATCGCCTGATCTCATCTGGCTCGCAAGGCAGCGCTACGCTACCATGATGCGCCCGGTGGAGATTGACGAAGAAAAAAAAAGTGTTTTGAGCAAAACCGTGGCTCTGACACAGCCTTGATCCCATTTGCAACAATAAGTGGCCCAAAGAAAAGAAAAGTCAGCAGTGAGTGCCGAGTGTTTAATAAAGAATGGACAAGTAAATACTTTTTCACTGAAGTCTGGTCAAAAGCTGTATGCCTTATTTGCCAAGAAACCGTTGCGGTTTTAAAAGAATACACAATCAACTGTCACTTTTCCTGCAAGCATACTAATTACGCTAACAATCAGTCAACGCTTGAAAGGACAGCTACCGCTCAGAGGTCGGCATCTACATTGCAGGATCAACAAAACACCTTTATCCGATAAACTGTCATCCAAGAAGCAAGCACAAAGGAAAGTTATTTACTGGCATTCGAATTAGCAAAGACCAGCAAGCCTTTTTCAGAGGGGGAGTTTCTCAAAGAGTGCATGGTAGAGACAGCAGATATCTTACGTCCTGAGAGCAAGTACAAATTTGATAAAAATTAGCTTATCATGCAGGACATTGACTCGCCGTGTTGAACTAACTGACGAAGATATAGCTAGCAAGTTAAACAAAAAATCGGAGTTATTTACATTATATTCCTTGGCACTGGACGAATGTAATGATATAAAGAACACAACTCAGCTTTTAATTTTTATCAATGGGATTAATGACAATTTTAAGATAACGGGGGAGTTTTTGGCAATAGAATACCTAAAGGGGACAACGCGCGGAGAAGTATGGCAGTGTGTCGGGGTCATCGAGAGGCACAAGCTATCTTGGAATACGCTCACCAACGTTGCTACAGATGGATCGCCAAATCTGACTGGAAAAAATGTCGGGTTTCACAAAAGAATCCAGGACAGGGTGAAAGAGGATAACCCTGAGCAGGAGGTAATTTTCCTACAATGCATAAATCTACCAGGAAGCCCCGTGTAAATCTGTATTGCAGCTTGACCACGTAGTGAAACTAATTGTAAAGGAGGACTTCAACATCGTCAGATTATTTTCTTGAGGAAACTGACGCTGATCACCAGGACTTGCTTTACCACTCTGATGTCCGCTGGTTAAGTTTGGGGAAAGTATGTCAACGAGTGTGGTAGTTCAAACAGGAGATAATCTCATTTTTGGAGCTACTTGAGAAAGTTGACGATTTTCCTGAGCTGAGTGGCACAGATTGGCTTTGGGATTTAGATTTTCTGTAAACATACTGACACACAAGAATGAACTGAACGTGAAGCTACAAGGGAAAGACCAGTTTGTGCATGGAATGTACACAAACGTCAGGGCCTTCAAACTCAAGCTTGCTTTATTCTCAAAGCAAATGTCAAACAAGTCATTTGCTCATTTTCCTACACAGGCTACATTGAAAGAGGCCCTTCGACACGTGAAAAAATACAGGAAATCACTGAACGACCTGCATAAAGAATTCTGCCGTCGGTTCTCTGATTTTGACAAAATTGACAAGTCACTTCAGTTGGTGCCATGTCCCTTCACACAAGACCCTGAAACGGTACCACAGGAGATGCAGTTGGAACTGACGAATCTCCAGTGTGACACCGTCTTAAAAGAGAAGTTCAACTCTTAAACTGGATGAATTTCATGCTTGATAATTTCCAAACATCCAGATGATGCTGGTGTTTTTTGGCTCTACTTAATGTGTGTGAACGGACTTTTAGTGTGATGAACACCAATAAAGCACCACAGAGATCTCAGTTGAGTGATGAACACCTCAGATCTGTTCTGAGACTTGCTACAACATAACTAACACCAGACTTTGATGTACTGGCAAAGAAGGATGATCAACAATATTTTTCCCACTAAAAATGAATCTAAGTATTAACACTACAGTACATTTTTCTGTTTATGTTTGATATGTATGCATCGGGAGTTGGCCTGGCCCGTCTGTCAATTTTTAAAAGTCAATCTGGCCCCATGAGCCAAAAAGTTTGCTCACCACTAATCTAAACTCAGCATAAAATTTGTTATTACTACATCCAAAACAATAAAAGACTGAGTCGATACTAAACAAAATAATATGCTAAAACCTGAAGGAGGTGTTTACTCCATTGCATGTAATTATTGTTACAAAAATACATAGGAGAAACCTCAAGGAATCAAAATAAATGATTATATGAACACAAAAGAGATATTTTAGAAAATAATACGTCAAATTCGTTAGTTGTCCACCGTAACAAGACTGACAAAAGTTTTGACATAAAAAATGCTACTGTAATCAAGGGGAAAATAATTCACATCGACGTAAATGTCTAGAGATTACCTTAATCACAATGTCATCTACAGTAAATTTGCGCCCTGGCACTTACAAAATTTCAAAATTCCTGGCAGATCTCTCTCTCTATATATATATATATGCCAAATCGGTCGGGTTTCTGTCGCGGCTTGAAGCGATCGGATTTCCAGCTACACTGATGAGCTATGAGAGAGCGAAACAGTCTTTCTGTGGATGACGATATATATATATATATATATAGAGAGAGAGAGAGAGAGAGAGAAAGAAAGAGAGAGAAATAGCTAGATAGCGATATAGACTGATATATATATATATATATATATATATATAGAGAGAGAGAGAGAGAGAGAGAGAGAGAGAGAGAAAGAGAGAGAGACAGAGATTATTTTATACATACAAAATAATTACTTAAACTTAATCCGCAGTTTCATGGTAATATGTCCACTTTTTATGAGATTAATATGTATATTAAATATTTCCAATTTTAATGAATATCCGTTTTCTTTTTTCTTTTTCATATTTGCGTCTTTTTTTAACACGGTTATGAACACGTAAAGAGTAGATTTTTATTAATTACATTTGATGAATTGTGTATGATATATATCTCTATAAACTCGAAACGCCATCATAACTTCCCATTGATACATCAACGTTTTCATTATTATAATTATTGATATAATTCTTTTTATTCATATTTCATTGTTGTAGTATAATAATGATTTTCTACACACACACACGCACATATAAACACACACGCATATATATATATATATATATATATATATATATATATATAAATATATATATATATATATATAAATATATATATATATATATATATATATATATATATATATATATATATATATATATATATATAGTTTACGAAAAACTAGATAATCCGTATGGGTAGACCCAATGAGGATAAAATCCAGAGAGCTCAATGTAAATCAGAGCTAATAATTTAAATAAAAACAGATTACTTTAAGGTTCCATATAATAAATTATTTCACCACAGCCCTTTTAAAGGACAGTGGATCATCAGATTTATTTCCAAATATTTATTTGGAAATAAATCTGATGATCCACTGTCCTTTAAATGGGCTGTGGTGAAATAATTTATTATATGGAACCTTAAAGTAATCTGTTTTTATTTTAAAATATATATATATATATATATATATATATATATATATATATATATATATATATATATATATATATATATATATAAGCAATGGAGGGAAACAATATTCGTTCAAATACAAATTTTTAAATTATTATCTTTCCAATTAATGAATAAACATGCTTTTCATATAATTAACTGTACACAGATATATAATAACTAAATATGCATAGAAAACAGAGAAAACGATTTATTATAAATAAATCCCATTTATCCATTTTAATGGGTTAAAAAAGTATTCGTACAATACAAAAAAGAATACATAATCTTCATTTAATACTTTGTATAATAACCATTATTCACTTCTACAGCAATCAACCCCTTAACCAATTAATGATTTGCAAATTTTAGTTGGTATTTTGTTTTTTGCATAATGTGGTCTTCGGATCTGGGATGTTTGTTGGAGCTCTCGATTGGATATGAGTTTTCAAATAACGCCTCAGATTCTCGACTGCGTTTAAATCTGGGGACTGACTTGGTCATTTCAGGATATTTACATCGTTTTCAGCAAGCCATTTCTCCGTAGAATTTGCAGAGTGCTTGAGATTATTATCTTGGTGGAAGATCCAATCTGGAGGAAGTTCAAGATTTTCAACTGAAATCACTAAATTTGCTCCTAAAATATTTTGATGTGCTCCGGCATTCCTCCTACCATCTATTATTGATATGTTGCCAGTACCTCTTATATAAAAACATCCTTTCACCATGATGCTGCCACCACCAAATGTCCCTGTTGGAACTGTTTTTTTTTGTTTTCTTTTGTTTTGTTTTTTGTTTGAAGACATCGCCATCTTTACTGCATACATGATTTCTAGAATTACGTCCAAACTACTCAATTTTGAACTCTCCATAATACTTTTCCCAATACGATTTTCCTTATACTTTTCCTGTGTCTTTTCAATAGCTGTGGATTTTTCCGAGGGGAGCATGACTTTAGATTCCCATGAATTTCATTACTTATTATCCGTTTATTGACACAGATTCCAGATGAAAGCAAATCATCCTGCAACTCTTGACGAGTAACCATTGGATTTTGTTTAATTTGACGCATTAATTTCTTCGAAGGTCTTGCAGAAATCTTCGTTTTCTTCTTTGGTTTTCAACAGTTTTGAGTTTTTTATACCTTGCAATTAATGAACTTATGGCAGTAAATGGAATATTCGGGTTGTCTGAGATTTTCCCGTAATTTTTACCTTCTTTCCAGAGCTTAACAATCAGTTCTTTTTGAGAATTTGTCAGTTTACCATGATGATAACCTTCTTGCACGAATATCAATTACAGAACTTATGTTTATATTTTTAGGCTACTGAAAACATTAATGAAACATTCTAGAATATTCCACTTGAATAATCTAGAGTATTAAAGCAACTTAAAAGTTTTAAAATTTGGAATTTGCATTGTATGAACACGTTTTTCACACATTAAAATGGATAAATGGGAATTTTCTATTAGATCAAATTTTTCTGTAACTTTGAGTGTGTGTGTACAAATTTAACTTTTCTTCATTTACTATTTCAAAATAAGTTTTTAGGGAACTGTAAACACTAAAATCACTGCTAAAGGAAAATGTGTAGACTTACTTTTATTTTTAAACGGATGGATTATTTCGGAATAATTAACACCTGTGCTTGGCAAAAAACAAAACAAAAATCTGAAAGACATCTGCATCCTCTCAATTTTCATTCTTTTTTTTTTCATCCCTGCACAAGAGGACACAAATTTATCTCTGTGGAACGGAAAAGATAATTATGATAACATTGCCTCTAGCGAGCATACATTCTCCAAGGATCCTGTTCTTTGGAAATGGTAGAGCGGGAATTGTGGTCTCTGACTCAGATTTGTTGCCAAACATAGAACAGCAGATGAGATTAGCGGAAGTGTGGTCTTGAAGAGAAAGAAGCAAAGTTATTCAAACTGGGAATTAGAAACTTCCTAAATAAAGAAATCAGAATTCTTTACAATGAATTTTGTGGTTTCCAAACTCGAAGAATAAAAGTCAAAATTTTCTAATTCCAAAATAAGCAAGATAAAAGAAATTATTATTATATAAATTACGACACTGTCCTGCCAGTAGCACTTGTTTAATTACAGACCTGTGAAAAGCTATTCTTTTACAGCAAAAAAAAACGTGACTGGATTGATATTCCTAACTTTCCTATTGAGAACTGTGCCACAGAGGTTTAGGCATCGATGCTTTTGTACGTCGTCGGGAATAACAGGTGAAACGACAATGTTCTGCTTGGCTCACACCAGCCTTTTCAGCCGCGATAGCCCTCAGCGATCTCACTTTTACCGGTCCTATCAGTGTGATAGTTCTGATTGCAACAGGCGACTCTTGACCTTATCGAACAGATTAAACATTTAAGACAGGAGTAAATAGTTGTATCATCATCTTTTGCTCGTAATAATTGTAAACGTCTCCTCAAAGAGGCAAAGTCATTATTTGTTGATAGAATGAGTCACTGTATATCATATATAACAAGTTTGGGTCTTGTGATTACTGGCGACTCTGTAATAGTGTGTTAAATAAGAGTAAGTCTTTTATCACTCCTCTCCCCACTCAATTTAAGCGATTAACATCTGTTGATAAATTCTCTTCAAATTCCACTCATTTGGAATATCCTTTGACTGATTTTCACTTGGAAGTGAGTCTCTATTTAGTGGTAAGCATATAACTCCGTCCGTGGTTTGTGGTATTATATCGAAACTGGATCTCCACAAAGGATGTGGACTTGTTAGTATCTCTACAATAGTTCTAAAGGGATGTGCTCCTGAAGTGTATCCTGTTTTCTCTAAACTCTACAATAAATACCTTGTTGCTTCTTGCTTTCCTGCTTGTTGGAAATTCTCTTCTGTAGTTCCAGTCTTTAAGAACTAAGGTGGACCATCTGATCTTTCTAATTATCGGCCTATTACCTTTCTACCTCTTTTTGGCAAAATACTAGAGGCTCCAATCAAAACCAAAACTGAACTGCTTAAGCATCTTACTTTGCAGTGTCTTCTTTCAAATAAGCAATATAGTCAAATGCTGATTTGTTAATGATTAATGCTGAAAGAGTCTATCAAGCTTTAGATAAGAATGCTGAAGCTCGGATAGTTGCTTTAGATATCCCGAAGGCCTTTGACAGTTTTAAGGTATGAAATATTTATCGGTAAAAATGCTCAAAATCAGATATAGAGCGTATTCAAATATAAACATACTTTATGTCATAAACTAAATTAATTTATCGCTATATCTATAGCAAAAGTAAACTCCAGACCTTCAAAGCTAGGACGCGCTAAGGTACGCCCATTTCCTCCGTGTTTTAAATGTAAGAAAAAAAATCCATTCAGACTATTTTTCCCGAAGATTTGTCACTTTATAAAACAGACTCCTGCGTGTTTGTTTCTCTTCAAATTAATCATTTTTTCCTATCTATATTTTTAACATTTTTGTGTTGTTTATTTTCCATTGTTTGAGGAAACAACACCGAGCCACATGAGGAACAGGAACGAACAAAAACGGCGCCATAAGCATGAAACAAGAAAAGAACGAACACATACAGGATAGGCACAAGCGCAGAATGTCAAATAGGGACAATAACTATCTCACGAAGGCCGAAGAGAATTCAGCCGAGCGAGAGGTTGTGTCTTTTTTTTTTTCTTTTTTTTTTAAGCGTATCACCCCAAGCAAGGCTGGAGGCCACTATCACGCATGGGGTTAAAGAAGGTTTGGAGGAAGAGCAGATAGGAGTGGTAAAGGAGAGGATGTGGAGAAAGAGAAAGTGGGTCGATCAAGGCAAGGGGGTTACAGAAGATTTGGAGCGAGAGCAGATAGGAATGAAAATGAAAGGATGTGGAGAAGGGAAGTGGATAGATCAAGGCAACTGGAGATGTCGATTGACGCTACACTTAAACCGTTGGAGATTGTATTTGTCAGGGAAACAGTAATAGGGAAGGGAGTTCCATAGGCGAGATGTGCGAGACATGAAGCTATTGGAGTAGAAGAGACGTCTACATCTAACAGTTTCCACGGTGTAGGGGTGGGAGCGGGATGCCAGCCTCGTGGGACGTTTAAATTCACGAGGCCTAGGGACAAGCGAAAGCAGCTCCTCGGAGCAATTACCGTGAAAGTACTTGTAAAAAAGGCAGAGCGAGGCAACATCGCGTCTGTGAGAGAGCGACTGCAGACGAGATGACAGATCAGGGCCAATCACGTTGCCTATCCGTCTCTGGATCTTATCAAGAACCCTGAGGCAAACAGCAGGGGCCCCAGACCATAAATGGCAGCAATACTCCATGCAAGGGCGAATGGTCGATTTATAGACTTGGAGGATCGATTCCGGGGAGAAAAATTTCCTGGCTCGGCACAGGGAACCAACTTTCCTTGCGGTGGATGATGCAACTGACTCGATGTATTTGTTCCATCTCAGATCAGCAGACAACGTAAGACCGAGCAGCCGCAGAGAGGAGCTCTCGAGAAGTTGGTCTTCAGACATTCTAATGGGATGCAGGGATGGATCCTTGTGGTGGTTAATAGAGAGCAGTTTTGTTTTAGAGGCGTTAAAGTTAACCATCCATTTCTCGCCCCAGTTCACAACCGATTGGAGGTCCTTTTCAATTTGAGATGCCAGGTTAACTTTGTCAGCTTCACTAGATTTGTGTTTGAGGCAGGAGTAAATTGTGGTGTCGTCAGCGTAGATGCCGACTTGGGAGTCTATGGCGCCAGGAAGATCGTTTATAAATATGAGGAACAGAGTAGGGCCTAGGATGGAGCCTTGAGGAACACCTGCGTTAGTGGGATAGGAGCTGGAGATGAATCCGCTGAGAACAACCTTCAAATCCCGGTTTGACAGGAATAATTGTATTAGGTCAAACAATCGACCTGTGATACCATAACCCTGGAGCTTGCGAAGAAGGCCGTCATGCCAAACTCTATCGAATGCTTTGGAGATGTCAAGGGCCACGGCACGAGCTTCACCGTTATTATGGATAGCTTGGTAGACAAATTCAGTGATGGCCGTAAGCACATCGGCAGTAGATCGGGCAAAGCAGAAACCATACTACTTGTCTGAGAGCAGATCGTGGAATATCAGATGATTAATCACTTCGGCGTTGATAATGGCCTCGAAGACTTTGCCGAAGAGGGGTAGGAGACTGATAGGACGGTAATTGGAAGGGACGGAGGGGTCACCAGAGTTCTTAAAGACAGGAACAATGGTTGAGGACTTCCAGCAGTCAGGAAAACAGGAGTCCTTGATGCAGCGGTTGTACAATTTAGAGAGGGCAGGCGCCAGTTCAGGTGCGCATTTCTTCAGGACAATGGCTGGTATTCCGTCACCACCAGTAGCTTTGTGGTGATCTAAGTTAGAAATAATGCCCAATACCGACGACGGAGTTATGTGCAATCCGTCCAGGAGGGCCTCAGTTCTGGGAGGGAAATCGGGCAAGGGTACCCCGGAAGAATCTAGCGTAGAATTGGAAGAAAACTTCCGAGCGAAGCATTCGGCCTTGTCGGCAGAGGTGGTCAGGACCTCAAACTGATTTAACAGGGGAGGAATGGAGGGTTTGTTATTGTTCAGAACGCTCTTGCAGAGGCGCCAATAATCTTTGGAGACAAATTTTCGGGATGCAATACGTTCCTTCATCCGAGCAGCAAATAGTGACTCGGCATCGTCGAGGATACGCTTACACTTGTGGTTCTGGTGGTAGGAGGCTCTTTGCAGGGGGTGGGGCTGAAGGAGATGCTAACAGACACTACAGCATGATCGGAGTTACCGACAGGACAGAGCTGCGTGGCACTACAAGACTCAGGGATGGAGGTAAAACACAGGTCGAGGAGTGAGGCCTTACAGTCATGGTTGTAGGCAAAACGCGTGGGGAAATCGATTATCTGAGTGAGGGATTGAGAGACTGAAAAGTTGAGAGTATGAATGCCTGCGAGGTCGGTAGTAGCGTTCTTAAGCCACTGGTTGTGATGGGCGTTAAAATCGCCAAACACAAATATGTGAGCGTACGGATGGACAGAGAGGGCCCTATCTATGCTGTCAGAAATGACATCGAGTATCCCACAGTCCTGAGAGGATGGAGAGCGGTAGAGGAAGAAAAGATAGCCGGAGACACAAGTACGAATGATCCGGCGATTCGAGAGAGCACTCTCTAGCCAGAGGGAGATGGTCCTTGACGTAGACACCCAGGCCATGCATGTGGTAGACACCCAGGCCATGCATGTAGAGAGTCTTTTCTGAGGAGAGGAAGGTATCCAGGGATCGAGAGATCAGAGGAAGGGATAGAGGAGTCAAGATTGGTCTCACACAGGGCCAGTATATCCGGGCAATTAGCAATGAGGAAAGACTCAACGCTGCAGAAGTTGGTTCTAATGCCACGGATGTTGGAGAAGGAGATATTTAAAGGTTTGGGTGATTTTTGGAAGGCTGGTTTAGGTTTATATTTCTGGTTTTTGTAATTCATGTGGGTAATTGGTGTGGGAAAAAGAGAAGGCCTGAGTTACAGGAAGCCGACGGTTATCACCCATGACGCGGGCAGAAAGGGGGTTTGACACAGCCTGAATCATAATGTGGCCTCAGGGTTGCCCACCGGAGATGACTGCAGGGACACCTATCCATGCGCGAAATGGCACTACAGACACCCCGATATTATGCAACTGTTGATCAGAGCGGCCGCTCAAGACGCTACGCAAGAGTTAGGGCTCCTAACTACCAATCGGAAACAGCAACCAGGGAACTGTCAACCGTGTACCCTCAGAATGAACAGGCAATGCCACAGACTACACGCATCACGGGAGAAACTCCGCGGCACCAGTACAGAGGTCAGAGAGAGAGAGAGAGATCCGGGAACCCCTTGCTAGACACGGAACAAGGTTTGGGCCTCTAATCGTGTCCAATAGAGTGGGGAGGAGTGTAGACCGGGCGGTAGGAAAGCCTACCTGCTCCTATTACATATAACATAATCAACGACGACAAAACAGAACAATAGAGGGGGATGTAGTCGGGATAGTCGCAGGGCTTACACTAGTTGAGAGTACTGGGGGATAGGAATGGCATACCATTGTGTATGTGTACAATACTAAGTTTTAACTTGCTTAAGTCCCATTGACCTATATTTAAAAAAAAAAATATTACCACTTACGTTAGAATAGTTAGTTCTAAAATAAGACTGGTGGGGGCAGAGTGCCGGTTAACAAAAAGCAAAAAAAAAAAAAAAAAAAAAATACAAATTAATAAAAAAAAATAAAAAAAGAATTAAAATAAAAAATTTTAACTTCCTCCCCATCCATACAGCTGCACATTTAACCTTGGAGAATAAAAAAATGTATAAGATGAAGTCATCACATAAATAATAATAAATTAAAGTAAATCATTATTATCCAAAAATATATTATAAAAAAATATATATAATTTAAAAAATATTTTCGGGCTTTAAATAACCTGCAAAGGTTTGATAAGCCGTATAAAACAAATAAATCAAATCGAATTAAATATTTTAAATTTTCTCTATTCATAGAGTAGAGTTCTCTGTATCGGAGAATTGCGTTTATTGATATATTCAGTGTGGTCAGAGGGGTCAACACTGCATGGTAACTGCAAGTTCCATACGATTTTAATAGCAAGCGCCACAACGCCTTCAGCAAGCTGCATTTATAGCGGATTTTTATGTGGGTCACTTGAGGGATTAAGTGAAGTGGGGAAGAGGAAATTGGCCCTCCCCACTAACTTTTGTTTAGAACTAAGGATTATTTTTTATCATAACGACTAGACGACTTATGCTGGTTGGGTGTTTGGAAGAAGTGAGTGTAAATAGGTCAAGTTTGTTTATTGTCGGGACTCACAAAAACAGTTACATCCAGAAAGAAATTATTTTAAAATATTCAAAGATTCGAAATCGGCATAAAAATGAACTAAAAACAGGTGAACTTCTTAGACTTAACTTTAAATCTAGACTAAGGTATACACTAGTTGTATGGAAAACCTGACTACTACTCAGTCTACACGCACCTACTCCAACCACTGACCCAGCATAAACACATCATACAAATTCCATCAGCCAACAATTAGTCAAACGAAGACATTACAACCAAGCGAAAGAACAAAGTATAAACAGCATTAAAGACAGTATTTCTTCGGCAAAACTTACATTCGCACTTACTGAACAAAAAATCCAACAGAAAAATAACACCTTATGACTCAACCAACCATAAACTAATAAAAATAAAACACATCGACAAACACGTCCGAAAATCAACTAAAGTACCCAAAATATTCAACAGAAATACTCTAAAATTAGTTATAGCTGTATCGAGAAACCTACAACAAATCATACAAAAACACAACAGAAAACTGACCATTACATCACACTGACTACATTCATCTTTTACTACACAACATAGCAGGAATGCCTGCTAAACAGTAACTGCTTACAAAACAGTATAATATACGAAGTTACATTAAGCACCAAACGACAAATGTAATAAGAATACCAAGAACGTCCCTGGAATCAGAAAAGGTACACGGGCATCATTCAACAACAGAAAATATAAAACAGTATTTTTCTACCAAAGCATATATGGCAACTCAAGAACAAAAATACATCAAAAACAACATTGCGAATAAGAAAAAGAACAACAACTTACAACAACAATTCAAAACGATGTAACTTAGCCTAGATGAGAAAATAGCGGCCATAACTACCCAGAACCAGATAAACCCCTCAACATAAGTTCAACATAAAATCTTGGCTGATTTTTTCGGGCTTTAAATGCAAAATGGAAGTGGACAGCAAGTGTTGCGCCGGTCGAGTTATGTAACAGAGTATCGGGGTACTCCGTTTCCAATGATGTTACGTAGATTTATGAACAAGAATTCCAGACATGGATCAGCAATATCTGGCAAATTACTTACGAAGGTGGGCTGCAAAGTTGATACACTATAAAGGAGTGATACTGTAACTGTGAAATATTGCGTACATTATTTTCAGTTCTGCATTGTTTCCTTCCAGGTTAACTGTGGTGAACATACGTCAGTACAGACACAAAAGAGACCCAGGGTCGCGTACAGGCAAGTTTGTCAAAACCAGCTACATCCGTTGGCGGCAGAACAGCTTGGCATGTACAAGCCTCTCTGCAATTTATCTTGATCCGAGTTTCTCTCATCTGTCTCCTGTCAATAAAAGCACCGGGAAAACCAGCAGTCGGGGACGGACAGTTGGCAAAAATCGGTGTCTTGTGAAGTCATTCCTGTGGGAATTTTGTTCCTCGTGTTGCTGAGCCGTGGTTTGTGAGGTAGGGCTATATGTTATCTCCTGTCTTTTTCCCATCTCTGACTATTACCCTGTACGTCTTGGGAAAGCAATCGGTTAGGTGTTTCCCATAACTTGAACACACCCTTGCCGTATTGTACAATAAGTTATTTTGGCGCTCATGGCGGACGACATGTTCGACTTAAGGCTAAACTCCGAATTTAACGGTTGTAGCCAGAGGCTCTCCATCGCTGAATGTTTCGATAAAGGCTTAACTAATCTGTAATCTGTGAAGCGTGAAAAAAATTGCTATCCTTCTACCACTCCGGTTGATGGGCGGCGTGTTTGTTGTGTTCTAACAACTCAGCAAGAAAAAAGATGTTGCCCTTGCCGCAGATCCATTCGTAGTATACAACCAGTTCATAGCTAGGCGCTTGAATTCTAACGAATCTGTGGGTGTCTACTAGGCAGACCTCCGCAGACTGTCAACCTTGTACGATGAGATATCTGACCGTTGACTTGGGTGTGCATTTGTCACAGGGTTGTCTGGGTAAGTTAGGAGGCTGTTTCAAGCTTCTGCTCGGAAGGATGTACTGCTTGTCGACCAGGTGTTAGATCGAACCAGAACCACAGTGAAGGATGATACGCCAGCAGCGAAATTGATTATGGCAGCCGTGAAGCCTGAGGAACTCGACTTACGCCAGTGATCCACAGAGAGATATCGTTTGCCACAGATGTTGTAGTGTTAATCATTTGATTGGGTATTGCTTGAGGCGAGGAGCTGGGCAGTGTGAGCCAGCAACGAGACAAAGTTATACGAGTTGTGACTGTGACAAATTGAGTCATATATACAGTAAATGCCCGGGAAAACGGATCAAGGGAACAGACATCAGCGCCAATGCCATTCCCAAAATGCAAATGCGGCGCTGCTTGTAGTTAACGGTATTTGTTATTGTTGAGGGATCTCCCCTTTTTACACAAATGGACCCACCCAGGTTATACATATACTACTGCCAGTGAATACCCGAACAATCAAGTAGTAGCAGTGGAACGTTGAGTTGGTCGGTAGAACGTTTGGATAGTCAGACGGTGCAAGAGTCACAGTAACGAGCACGTAGACTCAGTAAGAAGTCATACAGCGATACGTCGATACCAAATACATTATATATATTTTTTCTACTAACCTGCATTCCTGGAACTACTAACCTGTGTTACCAGTTTGTATTATGACGTTAATACATTTATTTCTTATATTCATTCTTGGCGTTTGTTATTATTTGATACCGGATTTCATCCCGGAATCCACAACGGTTATTGACTCTTTCTGATCTCGGTTGATCGTTAGTGAAGAGCGATGCCGGTCGTGGACGGGGAAACACGTGGATGTGGAGACGATCGTTGGCAGAATGCAGGCGTGCTGTTGTTTCGGGACCGTTAATATCTGCACAGACCGTGACAACTCAGCCGATATTGAATTACTTAGTGGTCCGTGACAAATCTCGAGGCTTTGACTTACTTGTCGCAATCGATGCGATAACTGCATTGAAAGGTACGAATATCACGCAGATTGGAGCCGTGTGGTTCTGCAGCAAAGAAACACCAACATGCGCGGAGTTCTATATTGACAAACCTGCCTTTTCTGTGGAATTCAACCACCAGCAAAGGGTCTGGACTACAAAATGGAAGTAGACAGCAAGTGTGGTGCCAGCCCAGTTATGTAACAGGGTATCGGGGTACTCCGTTTCCAGTGATGTTACGTAGATTTATGAACAAGAATTCCAGACATGGATCAGCAATATCTGGCTAATAACAAACACCGAAAGAAAACTGAGCTTTCCCAAGGGTTTAGTACCATTAATGGCCGCCGTGCAACAAAACAAAGAAAAGGTGTGCGCAGTGATGGAGCTTCGCCAACTCACCGAACACGTTAAAGCGTTCACTCGAACACGTTAAAGCGTTCACTCAAACACGTTAAAGCGTTCACTGCAAATGCGGACGTTTGTTCGGCCAAGCTGCGAGAGTGGCGCCAACAAGAGGTGAATGTGGCCATACTTGACTTGTGAAACACGTATCTTCAAATACACATCCATGAATCACCGTGGCCATATCAAACCGTGATGATCAAGAAGTGGTTTTGCCTAACGTCTTTGGGGTGCGGCTACAAAGCACCGCTAATTATGATATTCATTATCGACGCTGTGCAGTCACAGAAGGAGTCAGTTGGGAGAGATGTCATCGGCGTACATTGACGATGCGTATGTCAATGAGAACATAGCTTTGTGTGCGCACACGCAGTTATGTTTGGGTGTGCGTGAATAAGTAAAGACTAATACGAAAAGAGCAGAAATGACTTCCAATTACATTTTTGCAAATACAAAAAATAAAATAAAATTCGCTCTATCGCAAAGCCAAACACATTCCAAATGTTTGAATCGAACTGAAGATGACATGGGAAAGAAGCATTCTCTTTATTTATTTTTCACTGCTTTGGTTTTGTCTACTTTTTTTCTACTGCTTGGGTGCCGCCATCTTATCAACGGCTGCAGATTGGCAGTTTCAATTCTGTTACTGCAGTGAAAACTGAAGATAATATAGCTATATATCATTTATTTGTTAGCCTCAGCTCTTTGTGTTGTGATTATGTTGATGATGATTCTACCGTCCGTATAGATGCAATCTTTATTAAACCTGTTTGTAACGCAGTTATACTTTTGTGTAAATGATTTAAAATGGAAAAACATTGTTCTATATCTTTCAACTTGTTATCTATTTCAACAGTTAACAAATGAAAAGAAATTTACGTACTTTTTGTTTTCTTCCCCCTTCAATCTTTTTCTTTTCCTTCCGTCTTTCAGTGATTCATTTTTTCGTTCTTTCTTTCTTTCTGTTTTTAAACTCTTATAGCAATATTATCCATCTGTCTTTCATTCTTTCATTCATTCTTTCTTTTCTTTTTCTCCTTTTATTCTCTTTTATTACATTCATTACTTACATTCTTTCCTTGCTTCTTCCATTTGTTCATGCATTCTTTCATTCTTTATTTCTTTTTCTGTTTTCAATCTAACACAATACTGTTAAAGCTCTTATTATAATTTTTATTCCTTTCTTCTTTCATTCTTTTATTCTTTCATTCAAACATTTTAAAGTAACACAATATTTCAAAGCTCTTATTATATTTTTGATTCTTTTCTTCTTTCATTCTTTTAACCTTTCGTTCAAACATTTTAAAGTAACGCAATACTGTTAAAGCTCTTATAATTTGTTATTCCTTTCTTCTTTCATTCTTTCATTCAAACATTTTAAAGTAACACAATATTTTTAAAGCTCTTATTATATTTTTATTCCTTTCTTCTTTCATTCTTTTATTCATACATTTTAAAGTAACACAATACTGTTAAAACTTTTATTACAATATTTGGCTTCCTGCCTGCTTTCTTTCTTTCTTTCTTTCATTCATTCATTCTTTCATTCTTTCTTTCTTTCATTCTTTAATTCATTCTTTCATTATTTTCGTCTGTTTTAAACTAACACAATATTTTAAAGATCTTATTACAATCTTTTTCCTCCTTTTTTCCTTCATTAATCCTTTCATTATTTCTTTATATCTGTTTATAAATACCATAATACTGTCTAAGCACTTATTATTTACTTTATATTCCATACCTAATGAGTATTATTTACTTTTATATTTCATAACTAATGAGTATGTTCCAATCTTCGTAAATACGTTGGACACTATTGTAAGTGGGGATAATATGCTCTCTAAGTGGCCCACTACTAACTGTGGTTTACCTACTTCGCGCCGCTGGCGAGTATTGTATTTTGTTGATGTTATAAAGATTACCATTTCATTTCCAACCTCCGAATTCCTCATTCAGTAACCTTTTCTAGGTTACAACACTTACTTTTTTCTTTCCTTCTTTTATTTTTGCATTCATTCATTCTTCCTTCCTGGTTTCAAACTAATACAATAGTGTTAATGCTCTTATTACAAGATTTCCTTCTTTCCTTGCTTCTTTCATTCAATCTTTCTTTCTTTTTTCATTCTGTTTTTAAACTAACACAATACTCTTAAAGCTCTTATCAGAAGATTTTCTTTCCTACTATCTTTTTTTTTATTGATTCATTCATTATTTTATTCTTTCATTGATTCTTTCTTTCTTTGTTTCTGTTTTTAGACTAACCATTACGGCTTGGATTTTTTTTCATCTATCTCCGTTCTATCTCCGTTCTAAAAATAAATGCTCCCTGTTCAAGGAAACATACTTATGCATAACGTTTAAAAGTTAAGAAGAAATTAATCAATTAAATAAATAAATAATTAAAATAAAATAAAAAAATATATAAAATAAATAAAAATTAATTGCATGTATATATAAAAAAATCAACAACAGCAACCTTGACTGACTATAGACCGAAAAATGAGGTTACTCAGTGTCCTGCATTGTTTTCATAACACAGTATGTTTTAGAGTAGTTCAGTGGGTTCTCTAATTCAAAATTTGAATACCTAACGATATTTCTCCACGTCATTCCTATGCATATATATATATATATATATATATATATATATATATATATATATATATATATATATATATATATATGCACATTTTTTTGAATAATACAGACAAGATGCTTTTATTTATTATTTTTTTACAAATTCTCATGCGATCTAATAATTTTTTTCTTTTCGGGTGATAAATTATATAAAAACAAAAACTGTCCGAATGTTCATTTTATCCGAGCGCTTTCAGCTATACATTTAGCTATTTTCAAAGATTAAATATTTTAACTGTTACATAAGAAATAGTTTCTTGTATGTATGTTTTATAAAATGTTTTCATTTTACAAAACACATATTGTGCCCATGTTCTAAGTTAATATTATTAAGTTTTGTCTTTTTTGTTTTTATTAATATCTTGACTGTGTTTTGAAAAATGAAAACATTTTATAAAACACACATACAACAAACTATTTCACAGTTAACAGTTTTATATGCCGTTTCCTTTCAGGGCGTGGAGTCCGTGGCTCTCCACAACTTCACTGTCCTTCGTAGTCTTTAGTAAATTTTGTCTTTTCTAATATATTCTAATCTCTAAGTTTATTTTCGTGTGCTCTCAGATGTGCATCAGCTTCGACACATGCGCACAAGTGCTCATTGTCAATGTTTGACGGTCGACTACTTCTTGGCTGATATTAGAGATCGAATTTATCACGCTGGAACTTCTTCTACAAATAGTAGGCCGTGCGACGACCAACTATATCTTCTTTAATTCCTTGGTTGATACGTCGATGCGAATTGCCAGCATTTAGTACGGACTTGTAATCATACATAACAATGTGCGTTGCTGTTCCCGAGAACTTACAAGAATCTCTGAAATTATGAAAATAATCAATAAAAAAATATTGCATTTACTTATATATAAATAAATATATAGTGAATAAATAAATAAACGTATATATATACATTTATATATAGTCATCCATAGACAGAGTGTTTCGCTGTATCACAGTTCCTCTGCGTATAGACGTTTGATTGCTTCAAGCCGGAATCGAAACCCCCACCGATTTGAAATCAGTCAGATATCTTACCTCTAGGCCATCACCGCAAGGGAGAAGGGCAGGGAATTTTAACGTTTTTCTCTATACGAAATATGCCAGTGGCTCAGAGAACTCAATTCATACTTGAAGAGTAATGATTAATAGCAGCAGGTGACGCTGTTTTTAAAAAAACCTTTCCCTAGATTTCCGGGAGCATATATATAGTGATCCACGGACAGACTTTTTCGCTGTATCACAGCTCCTCAGTGTGGAAAGATGTAAAGTTGCGCGGGAACTTGTTTTTATGTCCATTCTGTTAAAACGTTATTATTTTCCAAACACCAGTAGCGGACTGGCCACATGGGTGCACATCGAGAAATAACCGAAAAATGTAAAAACTAAAAAATATAGAAAAATAAAGAGTAGATGCTGGGAAGATGTAAATAAGGTTTCTTTTATGCTACAATTTCTTTGGGTATATAATCGATATCCCCAGTGCCCTGTGTGAGGAAGATTGAAAAATTGATAATGATATCTTGTGTGAGAAACACAAAGGTCATGGTAGTCACTAGCTGAGTGGACTAAGACGGAATGACGTCATCAAAATTGATTATGATATCTTGTGTGAGAAAAACAAATGTCAAGGTAGTCACTAGCTGAGTGGACTAAGACGGAATGACGTCATCAAAATTGATTATGATATCTTGTGTGAGAAACACAAAGGTCAGAGTAGTCACTAGCTGAGCGGACTAAGACGGAATGACGTCATCAAAATTGATAATGATTTCTTGTGTGAGAAACACAAAAGTCAGGGTAGTCACTATCTGAGTGGACTAAGACGGAATGACGTCATCAAAATTGATAATGATATCTTGTGTGAGAAACAAAAATGT
Source organism: Acanthosepion esculentum (assembly GCA_964036315.1). Classification (NCBI taxonomy): domain Eukaryota; kingdom Metazoa; phylum Mollusca; class Cephalopoda; order Sepiida; family Sepiidae; genus Acanthosepion; species Acanthosepion esculentum. Next base: position 129,574,594 of record OZ038478.1, read on the forward strand.
CAAGGTAGTCACTAACTGAATGAACAAAGACGGAATGACGTCATCAAAATTGATAATGAAATCTTGTGTGAGAAACACAAAGGTCAAGGTAGTCACTAGCTGAAAGAACTATGACGGAATGACGTCATCAAAATTGATAATGAAATCTTGTGTGAGAAACACAAAGGTCAAGGTAGTCACTAACTGAATGAACAAAGACGGAATGACGTCATCAAAATTGATAATGAAATCTTGTGTGAGAAACAAAAATGTCAAGGTAGTCACTAACTGAATGAACAAAGACGGAATGACGTCATCAAAATTGATAATGAAATCTTGTGTGAGAAACACAAAGGTCAAGGTAGTCCATAGCTGAGTGGACTAAGACGGAATGACGTCATCAAAATTGATTAGGATATCTTGTGTGAGAAACACAAAGGTCAATGTAGTCACTAGCTGAGTGGACTAAGACGGAATGACGTCATCCAAATTGATGATATCTTGTGTGAGAAACACAAATGTCTAGGTAGTCAATAGCTGAATTGACTAAGACGGAATGACGTCATCAAATTTGATAATGATATCTTGTGTGAGAAACAGAAATGTCAAGGTAGTCACTAGCTTAGTGGACTAAGACGTAATGACGTCATCAAAGTTGATTATGATATCTTGTGTGAGAAACACAAATGTCAAGGTAGTCACAAGCTGAGTGGACTAAGATGGAATGACGTCATCAAAATTGATTATGATATCTTGTCTGAGAAACACAAAGATCAAGGTAGTCACTATCTGAGTGGACTAAGACGGAATGACATCATCAAAATTGATTATATCTTGTGTGAGAAACACAAATGTCTACGTAGTCACTAGCTGACTGGACTAAGACGGAATGACGTCATCAAAATGATTATGATATCTTGTCTGAGAAACACAAAGGTCAAGGTAGTCACTATCTGAGTGGACTAAGACGGAATGACATCATCAAAATTGATTATATCTTGTGTGAGAAACACAAATGTCTACGTAGTCACTAGCTGACTGGACTAAGACGGAATGACGTCATCAAAATGATTATGATATCTTGTGTGAGAAACACAAAGGTCAAGGTAGTCACTAGCTGAGTGGACTAAGATTGAATGACGTCATCAAAATTGATTATGATATCTTGTGTGAGAAACACAAAGGTCAAGGTAGTCCCTAGCTGAATGGACTAAGACGGAATGACGTCATGAAAATTGATTATGATATCTTGTGTGAGAAACAGAAAGGTCAAGGTAGTCACTAGCTGAAAGAACTAAGACGGAATGACGTCGTCAAAATTGATAATGATATCTTGTGTGAAAAACATAAAAGTCAGGGTAGTCATTAGCTGAGTGGACTAAGACGGAATGACGTCATCAAAATTGATGATGATATCTTGTGTGAGAAACACAAATGTCTAGGTAGTCACTAGCTGAATTGACTAAGACGGAATGACGTCATCAAAATTGATGATGATATCTTGCGTGAGAAACACAAAGGTCAGTGTAGTCACTAGCTGAATGGACTAAGACGGAATGACGTCATCAAATTGATTATGATATCTTGTGTGAGAAACACAAAGGTCAAGGTAGTCACTAGCTGAGTGGACTAAGATTGAATGACGTCATCAAAATTGATTATGATATCTTGTGTGAGAAACACAAAGGTCAAGGTAGTCCCTAGCTGAATGGACTAAGACGGAATGACGTCATGAAAATTGATTATGATATCTTGTGTGAGAAACAGAAAGGTCAAGGTAGTCACTAGCTGAAAGAACTAAGACGGAATGACGTCGTCAAAATTGATAATGATATCTTGTGTGAAAAACATAAAAGTCAGGGTAGTCATTAGCTGAGTGGACTAAGACGGAATGACGTCATCAAAATTAATTATGATATCTTGTGTGAGAAACACAAATGTCAAGGTAGTCACTAGCTGACTGGACTAAGACGGAATGACGTCATCAAAATTGATTATGATATCTTGTGTGAGAAATACAAATGTCAAGGTAGTCCCTAGCTGAATGGACTAAGACGGAATGACGTCATCAAAATTGATTATGATATCTTGTGTGAGAAACACAAATGTTAAGATAGTCACTAGCTGAGTGGACTAAGACGGAATGACGTCATCAAAATTGATGATGATATCTTGTGTGAGAAACACAAAGGTCAAGGTAGTCCCTAGCTGAATGGACTAAGACTGAATGATGTCATCAAAATTGATTATGATATCTTGTGTGAGAAACACAAAGGTCAAGGTAGTCACTAGGTGAGTGGACTAAGACGGAATGACGTCATCAAAATTCATTATGATATCTTGTGTGAGAAACACAAAGGTCAAGGTAGTCACTAGCTGAGTGGACTAAGACGGAATGACGTCATCCAAATTGATGATATCTTGTGTGAGAAACACAAATGTCTAGGTAGTCACTAGCTGAATTGACTAAGACGGAATGACGTCATCAAATTTGATAATGATATCTTGTGTGAGAAACAGAAATGTCAAGGTAGTCACTAGCTTAGTGGGCTAAGATGTAATGACGTCATCGAAGTTGATTATGATATCTTTTGTGAGAAACACAAATGTCAAGGTAGTCACTAGCTGAGTCGACTAAGATGGAATGACGTCATCAAAATTGATTATGATATCTTGTCTGAGAAACACAAAGGTCAAGGTAGTCACTATCTGAGTGGACTAAGACGGAATGACATCATCAAAATTGATTATATCTTGTGTGAGAAACACAAAGGTTAAGATAGTCACTAGCTGAGTGGACTAAGACGGAATGACGTCATCAAAATTGATGATATCTTGTATGAGAAACACAAATGTCTACGTAGTCACTAGCTGACTGGACTAAGACGGAATGACGTCATCAAAATGATTATGATATCTTGTGTGAGAAACACAAAGGTCAAGGTAGTCACTAGCTGAGTGGACTAAGATTGAATGACGTCATCAAAATTGATTATGATATCTTGTGTGAGAAACACAAAGGTCAAGGTAGTCCCTAGCTGAATGGACTAAGACGGAATGACGTCATGAAAATTGATTATGATATCTTGTGTGAGAAACAGAAAGGTCAAGGTAGTCACTAGCTGAAAGAACTAAGACGGAATGACGTCGTCAAAATTGATAATGATATCTTGTGTGAAAAACATAAAAGTCAGGGTAGTCATTAGCTGAGTGGACTAAGACGGAATGACGTCATCAAAATTGATGATGATATCTTGTGTGAGAAACACAAATGTCAAGGTAGTCCCTAGCTGAATGGACTAAGACGGAATGACGTCATCAAAATTGATTATGATATCTTGTGTGAGAAACACAAAGGTCAAGGTAGTCACTAGGTGAGTGGACTAAGACGGAATGACGTCATCAAAATTCATTATGATATCTTGTGTGAGAAACACAAAGGTCAAGGTAGTCACTAGCTGAATGGACTAAGACGGAATGACGTCATCCAAATTGATGATATCTTGTGTGAGAAACACAAATGTCTAGGTAGTCACTAGCTGAATTGACTAAGACGGAATGACGTCATCAAAATTGATGATGATATCTTGCGTGAGAAACACAAAGGTCAGTGTAGTCACTAGCTGAATGGACTAAGACGGAATGACGTCATCAAATTGATTATGATATCTTGTGTGAGAAACACAAAGGTCAAGGTAGTCACTAGCTGAGTGGACTAAGATTGAATGACGTCATCAAAATTGATTATGATATCTTGTGTGAGAAACACAAAGGTCAAGGTAGTCCCTAGCTGAATGGACTAAGACGGAATGACGTCATGAAAATTGATTATGATATCTTGTGTGAGAAACAGAAAGGTCAAGGTAGTCACTAGCTGAAAGAACTAAGACGGAATGACGTCGTCAAAATTGATAATGATATCTTGTGTGAAAAACATAAAAGTCAGGGTAGTCATTAGCTGAGTGGACTAAGACGGAATGACGTCATCAAAATTGATGATGATATCTTGTGTGAGAAACACAAATGTCTAGGTAGTCACTAGCTGAATTGACTAAGACGGAATGACGTCATCAAAATTGATGATGATATCTTGCGTGAGAAACACAAAGGTCAGTGTAGTCACTAGCTGAATGGACTAAGACGGAATGACGTCATCAAATTGATTATGATATCTTGTGTGAGAAACACAAAGGTCAAGGTAGTCACTAGCTGAGTGGACTAAGATTGAATGACGTCATCAAAATTGATTATGATATCTTGTGTGAGAAACACAAAGGTCAAGGTAGTCCCTAGCTGAATGGACTAAGACGGAATGACGTCATGAAAATTGATTATGATATCTTGTGTGAGAAACAGAAAGGTCAAGGTAGTCACTAGCTGAAAGAACTAAGACGGAATGACGTCGTCAAAATTGATAATGATATCTTGTGTGAAAAACATAAAAGTCAGGGTAGTCATTAGCTGAGTGGACTAAGACGGAATGACGTCATCAAAATTAATTATGATATCTTGTGTGAGAAACACAAATGTCAAGGTAGTCACTAGCTGACTGGACTAAGACGGAATGACGTCATCAAAATTGATTATGATATCTTGTGTGAGAAATACAAATGTCAAGGTAGTCCCTAGCTGAATGGACTAAGACGGAATGACGTCATCAAAATTGATTATGATATCTTGTGTGAGAAACACAAATGTTAAGATAGTCACTAGCTGAGTGGACTAAGACGGAATGACGTCATCAAAATTGATGATGATATCTTGTGTGAGAAACACAAAGGTCAAGGTAGTCCCTAGCTGAATGGACTAAGACTGAATGATGTCATCAAAATTGATTATGATATCTTGTGTGAGAAACACAAAGGTCAAGGTAGTCACTAGGTGAGTGGACTAAGACGGAATGACGTCATCAAAATTCATTATGATATCTTGTGTGAGAAACACAAAGGTCAAGGTAGTCACTAGCTGAGTGGACTAAGACGGAATGACGTCATCCAAATTGATGATATCTTGTGTGAGAAACACAAATGTCTAGGTAGTCACTAGCTGAATTGACTAAGACGGAATGACGTCATCAAATTTGATAATGATATCTTGTGTGAGAAACAGAAATGTCAAGGTAGTCACTAGCTTAGTGGGCTAAGATGTAATGACGTCATCGAAGTTGATTATGATATCTTTTGTGAGAAACACAAATGTCAAGGTAGTCACTAGCTGAGTCGACTAAGATGGAATGACGTCATCAAAATTGATTATGATATCTTGTCTGAGAAACACAAAGGTCAAGGTAGTCACTATCTGAGTGGACTAAGACGGAATGACATCATCAAAATTGATTATATCTTGTGTGAGAAACACAAAGGTTAAGATAGTCACTAGCTGAGTGGACTAAGACGGAATGACGTCATCAAAATTGATGATATCTTGTATGAGAAACACAAATGTCTACGTAGTCACTAGCTGACTGGACTAAGACGGAATGACGTCATCAAAATGATTATGATATCTTGTGTGAGAAACACAAAGGTCAAGGTAGTCACTAGCTGAGTGGACTAAGATTGAATGACGTCATCAAAATTGATTATGATATCTTGTGTGAGAAACACAAAGGTCAAGGTAGTCCCTAGCTGAATGGACTAAGACGGAATGACGTCATGAAAATTGATTATGATATCTTGTGTGAGAAACAGAAAGGTCAAGGTAGTCACTAGCTGAAAGAACTAAGACGGAATGACGTCGTCAAAATTGATAATGATATCTTGTGTGAAAAACATAAAAGTCAGGGTAGTCATTAGCTGAGTGGACTAAGACGGAATGACGTCATCAAAATTGATGATGATATCTTGTGTGAGAAACACAAATGTCAAGGTAGTCCCTAGCTGAATGGACTAAGACGGAATGACGTCATCAAAATTGATTATGATATCTTGTGTGAGAAACACAAAGGTCAAGGTAGTCACTAGGTGAGTGGACTAAGACGGAATGACGTCATCAAAATTCATTATGATATCTTGTGTGAGAAACACAAAGGTCAAGGTAGTCACTAGCTGAATGGACTAAGACGGAATGACGTCATCCAAATTGATGATATCTTGTGTGAGAAACACAAATGTCTAGGTAGTCACTAGCTGAATTGACTAAGACGGAATGACGTCATCAAAATTGATGATGATATCTTGCGTGAGAAACACAAAGGTCAGTGTAGTCACTAGCTGAATGGACTAAGACGGAATGACGTCATCAAATTGATTATGATATCTTGTGTGAGAAACACAAAGGTCAAGGTAGTCACTAGCTGAGTGGACTAAGATTGAATGACGTCATCAAAATTGATTATGATATCTTGTGTGAGAAACACAAAGGTCAAGGTAGTCCCTAGCTGAATGGACTAAGACGGAATGACGTCATGAAAATTGATTATGATATCTTGTGTGAGAAACAGAAAGGTCAAGGTAGTCACTAGCTGAAAGAACTAAGACGGAATGACGTCGTCAAAATTGATAATGATATCTTGTGTGAAAAACATAAAAGTCAGGGTAGTCATTAGCTGAGTGGACTAAGACGGAATGACGTCATCAAAATTGATGATGATATCTTGTGTGAGAAACACAAATGTCTAGGTAGTCACTAGCTGAATTGACTAAGACGGAATGACGTCATCAAAATTGATGATGATATCTTGCGTGAGAAACACAAAGGTCAGTGTAGTCACTAGCTGAATGGACTAAGACGGAATGACGTCATCAAATTGATTATGATATCTTGTGTGAGAAACACAAAGGTCAAGGTAGTCACTAGCTGAGTGGACTAAGATTGAATGACGTCATCAAAATTGATTATGATATCTTGTGTGAGAAACACAAAGGTCAAGGTAGTCCCTAGCTGAATGGACTAAGACGGAATGACGTCATGAAAATTGATTATGATATCTTGTGTGAGAAACAGAAAGGTCAAGGTAGTCACTAGCTGAAAGAACTAAGACGGAATGACGTCGTCAAAATTGATAATGATATCTTGTGTGAAAAACATAAAAGTCAGGGTAGTCATTAGCTGAGTGGACTAAGACGGAATGACGTCATCAAAATTAATTATGATATCTTGTGTGAGAAACACAAATGTCAAGGTAGTCACTAGCTGACTGGACTAAGACGGAATGACGTCATCAAAATTGATTATGATATCTTGTGTGAGAAATACAAATGTCAAGGTAGTCCCTAGCTGAATGGACTAAGACGGAATGACGTCATCAAAATTGATTATGATATCTTGTGTGAGAAACACAAATGTTAAGATAGTCACTAGCTGAGTGGACTAAGACGGAATGACGTCATCAAAATTGATGATGATATCTTGTGTGAGAAACACAAAGGTCAAGGTAGTCCCTAGCTGAATGGACTAAGACTGAATGATGTCATCAAAATTGATTATGATATCTTGTGTGAGAAACACAAAGGTCAAGGTAGTCACTAGGTGAGTGGACTAAGACGGAATGACGTCATCAAAATTCATTATGATATCTTGTGTGAGAAACACAAAGGTCAAGGTAGTCACTAGCTGAGTGGACTAAGACGGAATGACGTCATCCAAATTGATGATATCTTGTGTGAGAAACACAAATGTCTAGGTAGTCACTAGCTGAATTGACTAAGACGGAATGACGTCATCAAATTTGATAATGATATCTTGTGTGAGAAACAGAAATGTCAAGGTAGTCACTAGCTTAGTGGGCTAAGATGTAATGACGTCATCGAAGTTGATTATGATATCTTTTGTGAGAAACACAAAGGTCAAGGTAGTCACTATCTGAGTGGACTAAGACGGAATGACATCATCAAAATTGATTATATCTTGTGTGAGAAACACAAAGGTTAAGATAGTCACTAGCTGAGTGGACTAAGACGGAATGACGTCATCAAAATTGATGATATCTTGTATGAGAAACACAAATGTCTACGTAGTCACTAGCTGACTGGACTAAGACGGAATGACGTCATCAAAATGATTATGATATCTTGTGTGAGAAACACAAAGGTCAAGGTAGTCACTAGCTGAGTGGACTAAGATTGAATGACGTCATCAAAATTGATTATGATATCTTGTGTGAGAAACACAAAGGTCAAGGTAGTCCCTAGCTGAATGGACTAAGACGGAATGACGTCATGAAAATTGATTATGATATCTTGTGTGAGAAACAGAAAGGTCAAGGTAGTCACTAGCTGAAAGAACTAAGACGGAATGACGTCGTCAAAATTGATAATGATATCTTGTGTGAAAAACATAAAAGTCAGGGTAGTCATTAGCTGAGTGGACTAAGACGGAATGACGTCATCAAAATTGATGATGATATCTTGTGTGAGAAACACAAATGTCAAGGTAGTCCCTAGCTGAATGGACTAAGACGGAATGACGTCATCAAAATTGATTATGATATCTTGTGTGAGAAACACAAAGGTCAAGGTAGTCACTAGGTGAGTGGACTAAGACGGAATGACGTCATCAAAATTCATTATGATATCTTGTGTGAGAAACACAAAGGTCAAGGTAGTCACTAGCTGAATGGACTAAGACGGAATGACGTCATCCAAATTGATGATATCTTGTGTGAGAAACACAAATGTCTAGGTAGTCACTAGCTGAATTGACTAAGACGGAATGACGTCATCAAAATTGATGATGATATCTTGCGTGAGAAACACAAAGGTCAGTGTAGTCACTAGCTGAATGGACTAAGACGGAATGACGTCATCAAATTGATTATGATATCTTGTGTGAGAAACACAAAGGTCAAGGTAGTCACTAGCTGAGTGGACTAAGATTGAATGACGTCATCAAAATTGATTATGATATCTTGTGTGAGAAACACAAAGGTCAAGGTAGTCCCTAGCTGAATGGACTAAGACGGAATGACGTCATGAAAATTGATTATGATATCTTGTGTGAGAAACAGAAAGGTCAAGGTAGTCACTAGCTGAAAGAACTAAGACGGAATGACGTCGTCAAAATTGATAATGATATCTTGTGTGAAAAACATAAAAGTCAGGGTAGTCATTAGCTGAGTGGACTAAGACGGAATGACGTCATCAAAATTAATTATGATATCTTGTGTGAGAAACACAAATGTCAAGGTAGTCACTAGCTGACTGGACTAAGACGGAATGACGTCATCAAAATTGATTATGATATCTTGTGTGAGAAATACAAATGTCAAGGTAGTCCCTAGCTGAATGGACTAAGACGGAATGACGTCATCAAAATTGATTATGATATCTTGTGTGAGAAACACAAATGTTAAGATAGTCACTAGCTGAGTGGACTAAGACGGAATGACGTCATCAAAATTGATGATGATATCTTGTGTGAGAAACACAAAGGTCAAGGTAGTCCCTAGCTGAATGGACTAAGACTGAATGATGTCATCAAAATTGATTATGATATCTTGTGTGAGAAACACAAAGGTCAAGGTAGTCACTAGGTGAGTGGACTAAGACGGAATGACGTCATCAAAATTCATTATGATATCTTGTGTGAGAAACACAAAGGTCAAGGTAGTCACTAGCTGAGTGGACTAAGACGGAATGACGTCATCCAAATTGATGATATCTTGTGTGAGAAACACAAATGTCTAGGTAGTCACTAGCTGAATTGACTAAGACGGAATGACGTCATCAAATTTGATAATGATATCTTGTGTGAGAAACAGAAATGTCAAGGTAGTCACTAGCTTAGTGGGCTAAGATGTAATGACGTCATCGAAGTTGATTATGATATCTTTTGTGAGAAACACAAATGTCAAGGTAGTCACTAGCTGAGTCGACTAAGATGGAATGACGTCATCAAAATTGATTATGATATCTTGTCTGAGAAACACAAAGGTCAAGGTAGTCACTATCTGAGTGGACTAAGACGGAATGACATCATCAAAATTGATTATATCTTGTGTGAGAAACACAAAGGTTAAGATAGTCACTAGCTGAGTGGACTAAGACGGAATGACGTCATCAAAATTGATGATATCTTGTATGAGAAACACAAATGTCTACGTAGTCACTAGCTGACTGGACTAAGACGGAATGACGTCATCAAAATTGATGATGATATCTTGTGTGAGAAACACAAAGGTCAGGGTAGTCACTAGCTGAATGGACTAAGACGGAATGACGTCATCAAATTAATTATGATATCTTGTGTGAGAAACACAAATGTCAAGGTAGTCACGAGCTGAGTGGACTAAGATGGAATGACGTCATCAAAATTGATTATGATATCTTGTCTGAGAAACACAAAGGTCAAGGTAGTTACTAGCTGAATGGACTAAGACGGAATGACGTCATCAAATTGATTATGATATCTACGTAGTCACTAGCTGAGTGGACTGATGGAATGACGTCATCAAAATTGATTATGATATCTAGTCTGAGAAACACAAAGGTCAAGGTAGTCACTAGCTGAATGGACTAAGACGAAATGACGTCATGAAAATTGATGATGATATCTTGTGTGAGAAACACAAAGGTCAAGGTAGTCATTAGTTGAGTGGACTAAGACGGAAAGAGTAGATATTGTAAAGGCTTAAGTCCAACATAATGATCAGAAGACAGTCGTTGTATATAGAATATTGCTTTTGGTTAATTCTTAAAGTAGGCAGCATTTTTAATCCATTCCATCAGATGTTGTACTACTCATTGTTTGGGGAGAAATAGACTGGGTGGTGAAAGTTAAACAATCGGAATGTTCGAGATGGCAAGGAATTGAAACTAAATAACATCCAAATATTTCCTCTGATAAACAGATTGGATCATAAGATATCTGACCCAGACAGAAAACAGTATTCTAATATCTAACAATAGAAACATCAGAATTGTAAATTCTATTCCGTTTCATAATAGATCTCCCACCTGTTTGTACGAAGAAAACTGCCAGATTTATGTTTTTATATTATTAGTAGATTTTTTAATTTTATTATTTTTATTAACCAAGATGTCATGTATTTATCATGAACCTTGGATTAATCTTTTCATCGTTCAATTGTTTGTTTGTTTTTTTCAAAATTCTTCTTATATATCTTTTATTATCATTAATGTAATTAGCATGAAATCACTGTAAAGACTTTAGTTACTAAACTTTAAAAAATACAAGGTTTGAGAGCCACTCAAGTTAGAGAATTACAGAATGAGTAACACTTGCTAAGGGAAGCATTGAATATTGACTTAAAGAGGTTAAGAGTGTACTTTCCAGGGAAAAATTCTTCAGTTACTTCCACAAAGTTCCAGTTACAAATATTTTTTCTTGAGATTTGACAACAAAAATGTTGAAAACTTTATTTATTTTTCCAATTCTTTATTTAGAACAGCATTCATCCATATTACCTGGTTATGGATAACTAATTTAATATTAAAATTTTCTGTTCTGTTTTGGATATCTTGGAGTTTGTTTCTCAGGGTAATTTCATTGATTTAGAAAAGGTATATTTAGAATCTTAATAGAACAAATGGAACTTAATTTAGACATTATTTTGATCTACTTCAGATTTCTTCTTTTAATTTTTCAAGGAGGGAATTCAGTTTCATATGTTTTGGTTTTATTAAAATTATAAAAATGACTTTTAAAAAGAATAAAAATTTAAAGTTATAACAATTTTAAAAAATTTTTTAAATTATAAAAATTAAAAATTATAAAAGTGACTTTTAACTTTTTTTAAATTTTAAAAATGTTGTGGCCTGTTTAGAGGCCAGAAAGAAAGACACGGAGGACGAAGGTAGGTTGAACAAGTCTATTGAAATAACAGATGTATACAAAGCAAGATTGTTAGTGATAAGCAGTTAGAAGTGTCCGTCCGAACAGTCAGGTTACACAGCGTCTCGCCTGCTCACTAGTCTACTACGCTAGGAAAGCTCACAGTTAGTATTTATGAGAGGAAGAAGAGTTCATTCTACTGTAGGAGGGTTTAGCACAACAAAAAATGACATTTTAAAAAATGAAACTTACCGAAGGAATATCCGACATATTTAGAGACGTCAAGAGAAAAAACCGGATTGCTTTTTGGTTTTGTTTGTTTTTGACTTAGTCCTAAGTTAACTTGACCAGAATAGGATAGGTAAGCAGACAGAAATATGAAATTCATCCATCTCTTCTGGTGACATAAGAATATATTAAATATGGAATATATATATATATATATATATATATATATATATATATATATATATATATATATATAAATATAAAAGTGGATATGGAAGTCAGCACTTAGAGGCGACAGTCTGTTTCATGCTAGTGCAATCGTCAGGCGACTAGTGCTGTTATTTTTCTCGGCTATTTATATATATGGGTCAGTGGTGCATGCACACGCTCTATCTCTGATATTGAGCACTTTATCCCATAAATATAGCACACTTTAAGACTATATTTCTTCATATATATATATATATATATATATATAAATATATATATATATATATATATATGTCGCCTGACGATTGCACTAGCATGAAACAGACTGTCGCCTCTAAGTGCTGACTTCCATGTCCACTTTTATATTTACACACGCTCTATCTCTGATATTGAGCACTTTACCCCATAAATATAGCACACTTTAAGACTATATTTCTGCATATATATATATATATATATATATATATATATATATATATATATATATATATATATATATATATATATATCTGGTAGTGCAATCTATCTAAGGGAAGAAAAAGTAAAATCTCAAAAAAATCTCTTCTGCCTTCCATCTATACCTAATCCTTGGAAGGGTTTTGGAAGTAAACTCTTAAAAAAAAAAAAAAACAACTGGAGAAGGCGGTCCGACTTTGCATACAAATTTGATCTGGTTACTTCTGCAAGGAAGCCGGTTCACAGCAGTATCGGTCCTCTCTTCCCTCTGAACAAGTTCCATGGCGCGGAATGAGAGAACATCTTACATAGACAACTATCGGTTTCCCATTAAAAGAACAAACATTGCTTAGTGTGATTTGTTTTGTTTTACGACATATCAACCTCAGTGGGTGATTTAATGCTGACAAGATTTTTATTGCTGGTAATAATTTTTTCAAGAATGTATTACTGGTAATAATTTTTTACAAAGTCTTTCTGGTATTAAAACCTATTTTTACACTTTCAACCCCAATTTGGGGGGGAGTAACTATTTACCCATAGTTGGGACTCTAATAGGTGCTAACACACCAGGTGAGGGTGGACCTGGGACACCAGCAATAAACACGATCCTCAAAACCTCCTGATCATAGGTCTTGCTGTTGAACGTTTATCGTCTTGCCCTGGACGCGATTGTAGTTTATCGTCATACCCAGAACGGGCAAAAAATTGCCTGCGTCCCGGTGCGGACACTCCAGCGTCGCCTCATTGGTGTGACAAGACCTAAATCTAAATTTCCCAGAGGAGGTACAGGGAATTTTGATTTAGCTTTTGATATATGAAGAATTATAGTTCTAAGGTGTGCTATATTTATGGGATAAAGTGTATGTGCGTATGTGTGTATATGCGCAGATCTGTATGTGTATATGTGTGAATGTACGATTATATATGGAGGTAATTATTTACTTTTTCATGTAGTGTGTGGAAAACTATATGGTTAAAAATATATATATATATATTTATATATATTTATTGGTTTAAATTTTATCTATATATATTTGCCCAGATTAGTTATATTTTAAGTTAGAATTCATTTAATAACATATTAAGCCCCGAATAAGTTTTGGCAATTGCGTCTGATTGTCTAGGTCAATGTGCATGTGGATGTATGTGCCTGTGTTTATCGACGCCTATGTGTAAAGAAAGTGCATGCACGTTTGGTTGCGTGTGTGTGTGTTCGTTTTTTTTTTCTTTTTTTATCAAGTCTCGTCACCGTTTTTTGTGTGTGTATATATATATAAATATATCTGGGCGCTTATGTATTATAACCTGAGTGTGTTTGAATTGTTTTACGTGAGACGCGGCCATCATGTTAAAGTTAAACTGTCTAAAATGTATACATTTTTTGTCGAGAGCTATCAACATCCTTTTTAACATAATTTCAATGAAAAAATAAATTAAATAGCATATGTATTTTTTTCTCCTCGGTAATTCTACAATTTTAAACTTAATAGAGATTTCATTTAGATTTCTAAATAGGTAATTTTTTACTTTTAATTTTAATTTCAAATTTTATAAATCTTTTAATATCTATGATAACCTTGCTTCGTTGTCAAGTTTTTTGAATTACCACATACTTGTATTTTGATTGGTCATTCTAGCTTATGTAACAGCGTTTATCCCTAGCGAAGGATCGTTAATTAATTTGAAACTTTTAAAACCATTTATTCTATATTCAACATCATCACTTGATAAGACACCAGAAGTGTTGAAGCAAAATGGCTATTTTTGTAGTGGTTTTATAACATATTTATGTTGTAATATTTAAATAAATAATTATATCTGCCTTACTCTGTATTGTGTACTCTTTTAAGAATAATAATTGTTGGTTATTGGAATTTATTCCGTATATACCAATCCTATACTTGGGTATATATATATACATATATACCCAAAAAAACGGGAACTTTTTAAAATTCCAATAAAACCAAGAGTGATGGAAGAAAAATATTTAATTCATAGTAATTGAAACCTTAAAACATGCCATTTAAGAAACAATGATGGAATTTTCATTTTCTTTAAATTACGTCCTGTAGATGGCGTCTTCCTGTACGAATGCATTCTTGAAATCTGCTGTTGAGATTCCTCATTGACTGCTGCAACATCTCAGCTGGGATGCTGTGAATTTCATTCTTGTTACTAAAATGGCGAAATGTTAACTTGCTCAAGGTCACTGTCTCGCAGTGTTGCCACTTGCTCATGTCTGGCAATACGCACTATATATATATATATATATATATATATATATATATATATATAAATATGTATATATATATATATATATATGTATATATATATATATATATATATATATATATATATATATATATATATATATATATATGAATAAAGACAAAAAGAAAATGTATGTTATTCGTCACGTTTCGTCCTCTCCTACGTTGGACTTTATCAGGGCAAACGTAATGATTCCATTTTGCAACAATTATTTATTTATAAAGTAAAGAAAGTCGTTAGTTTTAATTTAAAAGCGCTCATAAATCTACATCAGGCTAACCGAAAAGTTATGGTAAATTATGGAAGATGAAAAATGATGTAATTGAATTCCTATTAAACTAAGGTGGGATACAGATATATTATTAGTTATATCTGAAATTTTACACACACACACGAACACACACTCGCACCATCACACACACACACACACACACACATTCCAGTCATTGTCGTTACTTTCTCTTACGCAGAAATAACCTTAGGAAAGGTATGTATCCATCTCTCTCTTACAACAGCTATGGATTAAATATCAGGGTAGGACGGACTCTCTAGCTTTACCTGGAAACTAGAATAATAGTTCATCCAAAAAGTGTCATCGGTTCTACAGAAGCCTTCACCATTATAATCCAATTATATGTGCTGTCGACATGCCAAAAATGATCGGAGAGTCTACCATATATATATATATATATATATATATATATATATATATATATATATATATATATATGAGTAAACGTACTCAACATCAAGGATAGAACCTATGTAAATATAAATATTTTCAATATATATATTTTGAAACAAAGTGAAACAATATATATATATACATTAAACTATATATATACACATATCTTCAAATATATATTAATGAATAAGGTATATTTAGGCAGCATGAATTTCGACAAACAAGTTTTCAACGGACAATATATATATATATATATATATATACATATATATCTGTCTGTGTTTGTGTGCGTGCGTATGTGCGTGCATGCTTGTGCTCGTGTGTGTGTCCGTTTGTGTGTTCGTGTGCGAGCGCATATGTGTGTGTGTTTGTGTGTGTACAAAAATTTAAACAAGTTTCTTAAAGATATATATTTTCAATATTGATATATAAAAAAATGGCGATTTAGTAAATGCATGTCCACAATTTGGAAATAGTTTTACAGAAATATAGTATATAGGAGCGTTTCCCAACCTTGGACCCACGTGTGTTGTTCACAGAAGTATTATGCTCTGCATAAAAAATTGCCAACTGGTCAAAGATATGTTTTCAATCTCTATACAAAGATACCCTTCTGGTGTTAATTGTAAAATGGTACAATCCATATTTAAATATAAATATTCTTACGCAGAAATAACCTTTATATAAAAAATATATTTTTTTTATCATTTTTTTTTATAAATTTCGTTTTTTTTATGTTTTTTGTTTGTAATTTACTTCATTTTAAGTAATTTTAATGAATACTAAAAGTTAAATATTAATTTTTTGTTGAAAATTTTGACAGTTTTATGTAGTTTTTGTTTCTTTTTGCAAGATTACGACTAAAAAGGGTGTGCGGGTGGTGTAATGGATAGTATCTCGAAATAAGAAATCGAGGAGTCGAGTTCCATTCGAGTTCCTTGCATCCACTTATGTGGAAATACCTGTGGGGGACGTATGTATCCATCTCCTCCCCTCAACTATGAGTTAAAAAATTAAGACTTAGAATGATGCTAAGGGTAGCATGGAGCGAGTGTGTGAGCAACGATGAGGTCTTGGAGCTGATGCAAACAAGGAGGCAGCTTATACTTAACATAAGGAAGTGGTAGATGAAGTTTATGGGATACTTAATGAGAAAGGAGGGCCTAGAGAATCTAGTACTCACAGGTCGAATAGAGGCAAAAAGAGACAAGGGAAAACAACGCATGACATACCTTGCGGGCTTGCGCAGGTCAATGGCAGAACGTGGTCCGGGGCAATTGGCAGAGGCACGAAACTTATTGAGAGCCACAAGGGATAGGGGGAAGTGAAAAGCCATGAGCGCCTACGCCCTAAAAGAACACGACACATAAAAAGAAAGATTGAACGTCTTCTCTTTCTCTCTCTTTAATTCTGTACTCCAGGGGAAGAATACTGCGAGGCAGGAGGATTTCTTTAGTGACAAAGAAAAGAGTACTGAGCTACGTGACATCTGTCCTCCTATACAGCAGTGAATTTTGGATGGTCTCCTCAAAGATGAAGAAGTGACTCGAGGCAGCGGAGATGTTGTTCTACAGAACGATGCTAAGGATATAATGGAGCGAGCATGGATATCATGGAGTGAGCAATGATGTGGTCTTGGAAAGGATACGAACAAAAGGAAGGAAGCTTATACTTAATATAAGGAAGAGGAAGATGGAATTTCTGGGACAAGTGATGAGAAAGGATGGCCTGGAGAATCTGATACTCACACGGCGGGCAGAGGGGAAAAAAAGACAAGAGAAAGCAATGCATGACATACCTGGCGGGCTTAAGCAAGTGAATGGCAGAACGTGGTCTGGGGGAGTTGGCAGAGGCACGAAACGTATTGCGAGCCACAAGGGATGTGAGAAGTGGAGAGCCATGATCGGCTACGTCCTGAAAGTACACGGCACATAAAAAACAATATAAAGAAGCTAGAAAAATCATTGTTTCCCTCAAAAAATGATAATGCAATATTCACTCACATAAAAGAATTATTCTTGTAATCAAAAGTATGTTCCGGCTTTAAATAACCTACAAAAGAGCTGATAAGCAATTAAAAGCAAACCAATCATTAAATATAACTAAAGAGTAATATTGTGTTAGTAATTTTACTTTTATAAAATAATTTTCGAAAACTGATTTTGTTATCAAAAGGCATCGCGAGTAAATAAATTTGAAAAGCAATTGTTAAAAATTTTTAATTTTTAGACCGTCGTGTGTCTTTGTTGTGTCACCACTAATACAAGATGATTAATGTCAGCCACAGATCAGAGTCAATCAGAAATACATAACAATCAATTGTTTTACAAGATTATTTTCTTTGCCAGTTTTTATTTCACAAAGCTGTGGCTTGTAAACATAATTCTCCCATTCTTACATTGACATTGATTTTCTCTTACGAACACAACACGCCGCACGCTTTTTATTACACCGCTTCTCTGTATGTATAATTTCACCATTTCATTGTATTTTATTCCGAAGAGATTTTTACAAAACCTAATTATCTGCCCTTGACTTTGTTATAAGTTATGCATATGTCAAAAGGTAAGAATGTGCCATCTGACATTCTGGATAGAGGCACGAGTTGTTAGAAAGGCCATCACCCAAAACCACTCATATCAACTCTAATCTCAATTTATCTCGTTGATAATTGACTTAGCCACATCACTGAAACAATGTACAGCCAAGCCAGCTCTCAAGTAATACCTTAATTCCCTTCTGCTAATGTGTATCTGGTCGCTTCGTGAACAAATTATTGTTATGTTTATGTAATGTAAAAATATTGCTCTTATAGGATATTTATTTTGTAAAATTACAAAATTGTGGCATAAAGCCAAAGTTACTGATTCTCTAAGCGTAACTTAGATGTGGCACAGGGCCGAAAGTATGGAGCACCAAGTGAGGATCAATCTCACTCTCCAGTATGTAAGTATTTTAGTGAGGCAAGCTTGCTAACCATTACACCATGCCGAGGTGCCCAAGGGTTTGCTCTTATAGATGCGTTATTGCCTGTTTTCACTCATGAACAAAGTGTTAATGTTATATTGCTATGTTAAGAGACACTTATTTTCTCCAGCTATTCCAATGAGACATTTTAATGGATGGGTTTTCTCGACTTAACATTAAAAGTAACAATACATCTGGAGATATTTCTTTCACACCTGCTGATTACGTCCTGTACGGAGGCAATTCTTCTACGTGTTCACTTGTAAATAGCCTTTTGTTATTTTATTTCAAAGATATTTGCAATAGTTTATTTTACGCAATGACTAATGTAGCTAACACCTTTTTAAAGACTATTTTAAAAAGTTTCGCGCGTTTTTTTTTCCATAATCACGTTAGGTGAGCGGTTGGTGTAATGAATAGGGACTCAGAATGGGGAACGGATTCCAGTCGGGTTCCTTATATTCACTGACGCCCAAATGTAATTGAGAAAGGTATGACGCCCATCTCTTCTTCCTCTTGCTATGGGTTAAATAGTGGCGCTTATATATGGAAAAATCATTGTTATTTTCAAAGTATTATTCATTCGCTATTCACCCGTAAAAAGTAGAATTATTCTTACAACCTAAAATATATTTCGGCTTTAAATAATATATCAATTATGGACACTTTGCTTTGTTTTCATAAAGACACTATTGATGAAATAAACATATATATTTACAGTGAATAGAGAAAGATAAAGCGTTAAATCTAACAGAAGAATCATTAGGGTAAAGGAATATTGCCGAAAATCTAAAAATTACCAAACTAAGACGATCTACTCTGTTGCTGAAAACTTAAGAGACGCGTTCGCTTCAAGAACAGATTGGTTGATTATGTTTAAATGCATCAGAAGAAAAACTACGTTGTTGGCTATGTTTGCATTTTGCAGCCCAAATCGGGCCAATCCTTAAACGATGGCGGTTATCGTAACTAATTAACCTGTTCTATATGACTGCAAGCATCATTCTAAATCTATGAGCCATTTAAATAATTATAAATGTTTCCAGACATTTGATGGTGAATAGTGACTGCTATTCATGAGTCAGCAAAACTTCAAATGGAAAGGGATAACAATTTAGTTGAAAAAATAGACAATATATAAAAGAATTATTGAATATTTCTATTTTGTCTTTGTGAACAAGAATCGTCATTTTGCGTGGTGACACAATGAAGGGGAAGATAAGCCTTAACAAACGTAATTCTCGTCAGTTATTGGATTCCTTTGTTGAAATCAAAACTTTCAACCAAAAAAGGATATAAGCATTTCTCAGGAGATTTATGCCCAATACAAAATCACATTAGGTCTTCAACTGATTTCGTAACAGTTTTCACGTGCAGCATTTATTTCAGATCAAGCAGATGAAACTAGCGATTGTTGAACGCACACGAAACTCTCTGTCTATGTGCAAGTGGATGCAAACTAAGTGAAAGATTCTTAAGTTTTTATGATATAGGTAATGAATCGAAGTTTCCTGTAGTGATAGAAATTCCTTTAATGATACTAAAACTAAATTGGTTAGTCAGACACAAGTTTGAATAATTGTGATGGTAGGTAAATAAAATGGTGTAAAAGCAAAATTGAAAGAGAATGGATTAAAATATGGCGACATCATTCATTTTTATGTACATAAAGTTTTGAGTAGAATCGATGAGAAAACTAATGGAGTTCTTTTTTTTTTTTCATTTTCGCAGCTTTGACTCTCAACAAAAACCCTCTTTATAAAAATACATCAATGAAACCTGATCTAAAAACTAATTTCTTCCAAAGAATACATATTCTATTCATACGAACCTATCCCCAAAAATCTTTTCGTCATTAAATAACCCATTGAGGTGTTGGTATACCGTAAATCAATAAACCAAACCATCATTACCAATGCCACAGTACTCCTACATCATATAGAAAATGCTAACAATCATGTTGGACTGTATGTCAATGCCTCTAAAACTGAATTCATAGGCTTCAGTCATCAACGCTCAACACAAACTGTCTCAAGTGAATCAATAAAACCTGTCGAATATTTTACATACCTTGGTAGCGAAAGAAATTCTACTGAAAAGGATGTGAAAATTCGCATAGTTAAAGTCTGGATCGCCTTGAATAAAAATGGTTTTAATCTGGAAATCTGATCTACCAGCCAACCTCAAACGGAGCTTCTTTCAAGCCACTGTAGAAGCAGTGTTGCTGTATGGTGCCACTGCCAGGACATTAAGTAAAACCCTGTAGTCTAAGACTGATGGAACCTACAGTTGGATGCAGAGAGCTGTACTTAACATCTCCTGGAGACAACATCCAACTAAATCACAATTTAATGGACTCATACAATCTTACACGAACGCAGAATGAGCTTTATAGGACACTGCTGACGAACAAAACAAGAAATCGAGTGTGAATTATGCTCTGGACACTTAAACATGGAGCAAGACAAATTGGTCGCCTAGCAACCACTTACATTGACCAACTGATATAACGCAGAATGCCACCTTAAACCAAAAGACTAAAATCCTTAACCAACCTATTACGCCGTACATTCGCAGTAAATACAATATCAAATCAACTCTAGGATTAATCCAAAATACAAAAACCTGGTAAAGAAACCATTGCTTCAATTGATGTTGAAAATTTATTCATCAATGTCCCAGTTAGAGAAACAATTGATATAATTATACAAAATATGTACAATAATCCATTTCACTCTCCATTAAAAATTAGTCCCCAAATACTACGGAAACTACTTTTAACTTGTACTACTATCATTCTATGGACAACGTGACGGTATTTCTATGGATTCACATCTGGGTCCAACTTTTAGTAACTTTTATATGACTAACTTCGAAAATAATAATTTTAACACACACACACACACACACACACATATATATATATATATATATATATATATATATATATATATATATATATATATATATAAAGTGCAGTGAATTAATTATCGTCTAAATTACGCAAAAATGAAAATAAGACTGACATTCCATTTTAAAAGATATCTTTACCGAAATTATATAAAACTGTTTTGAAATACTAAAGAGTAAATTTATTTTTTAAAAATCGCCATTGGCTTCAACCAAGGCCTGCAGGCGACTTCGGAATCTCCTGCATCTCTTCTGGTCGGTCTCCTTGTTTAAGTTGGTGAATGATGCCATAATCCTTGCTTTCAGTTTATCTTTGGTGTTACAAGTTCTGCGCCCCACACATAATAATCAAGGGGGGTGTAGTCTGGGGAGCTACATGGCCAGATCTAATTGGTGATGTGGTTGCAGGAATTGTCTGACAGCCATAACTGAGTTCTCCTGTTTGTGTGGCATGGTATAGAGTCCTGTTGACAGACAAAGGGTCTTTCAGCAGCCACCCTCTTGACCCAAAGCAGCACTAGCTCCTGAAGGCACGATGTAGGCCTCCATGTTGAGTCTGAGTCCCTGTGGAAAGATGAATGGGGGCATAACGTCGCCATTACTAATGATCACTCCAAACTGCTTCGTAATCACCATTAGACTCATGCAATTCTTTCCGAATCCTCTGCACTGTCCTCAGATTGACGCAGAAACACTCTGAAATGTTCGTATTGGAGCTTCCGGTGACAGTGCCAAACAGTACAACATGCCGTTTACAAATTTCTGGCAGAGTGAATTGCGTCATGTTGCTCTTATGGTGCGAAATTTAAAATATAAAATGGCGACAATTTATCCATCGCATTATATATATATATATATATATATATATATATATATATATATATATATAT